>JAYKKT010000091.1:11087500-11400000 GCA_036023115.1 Brasenia schreberi | reverse complement strand
GTAGAGTGGATGCGGATGTTGCAGCGCACTTTCTGGCATACAGCGAAGCAAGGCGGCCGGAATTGTCAAAGCAATTGCATGGATTTAGTTTGAGCTCACCTGCCAAACTAATCCTCATTGTGGAACCATAAGAATTGGGGCATGCGCATCGAGTTTTGTGTGCATTCGTGCGCACAAGCACTTCCGTCACCCGATCATGTGTCAGTCGCCTTTAGCCAACTTACTCCTCCCTCCGCTACACACTTCATTTTGTGACATCTGCTGCAGCCTCGACCTTTCTTTTTTTTCTTTTTCTCTCTCTCTGACATTTCTTCTTCTTCTTCTCTCTCTCTCTCTCTCTCTCTCTCTCTCTCTCTCTCTCTCTCTCTCTCTCTCTCTCTCTTATATAACTGGCATTGATGATTGTGGCCACCATTTTGGTTAGTCATACATAAAACAAGTAAAGAAATTGAAGAAAACAGTTGAAGATGATGAAGGTGTTTGAAGTGGTGAAAGGCAATCAAAGGTGATGGTGCACATACAAAGTATGCAAAAGGTGATGGTGCACATACAAAGTATGCAATACACTTGGTCTACATTAGAGAGTGCGCATAGTGTCACTGCATGAGCAATGTCAATGTTGTTGAAAAACTCTCATCTCGCATATATATATATATATATATATATATATCGTGATTCACTCTCATCTCCCATAAACACACACACACACACACACACATATATATATATATATATATATATATATATATATATATATATATATATATATATATATATATATATATATATATATATATATATATATATATATACTACATCAGTATTTTATCATTGTCACATTAAGAGCTATTCCATTTTAGTTTTTTCCGTTAGATACATCAAACTCATGGTGATGGCGTGTGCTAAAATAATGAGATAGAAAATGAATCACGATATGATAAACCACATTGTACTAATATCAAGTTTGATAAACCACATTGTACTAACATCAAGTTTTCAAACATGTGGTAACATAAATAAGATCTTTGATATCATCAAGATTCAATTAATTTTTCCTTGTCGAAGTAACCATTGATATCCAAAAGCCACCAAGCTGTGTGGAACCACCATAGGGATAAATCTCTCCCAGCGATGGTTTGCTCCATTAACAAGATTCTAACTTGGGACCTTGTTTAAGTTATTGGATCCTGTTTTGGTTATCGAAATATCAGTTCTGGTTTAGATCCGATTCAAAACTATCTGTATCATTTTCTTTGGGTAAAAAAACAAACCGTATCATCACAAACGAAGAAGGGTATCTTCGTAATTTGCTTATCTTACTTGCTCCTGGGCCCCACCTCCACGTATTTGAGAAACGCGCCTACCCAGTTATTTATAGTCAGAGAGGGAGTTTATATTCCGGTTGCGAACTGAAGGGGAGTTGTCTGGCTGGTTGCTTCCTTCTTAATCCTTTCTCTCTGCGATTTTTGTATGATTGCGTAGCGCTAGAGGAGGAAGAAAGGCCGCGGCGGCGGCAATGGGGAATTGCTGCAGCGGCGCTGCTGGGACACAGGCGGTGGGCGCGGGTCCGGGCGAGTCTCGCGGTGCCGGAGCCGACGCCAACGACGCCGTCGATCTCTTCTTCCGAGGGCATGGTGCCCATGGCCTTTACTCGCAGATCGAGGTGAGTCTGATTTCTGTGGCTCCGTCGCTCCGCTTCCTCCATTACTCTCTTGAGGATTCGAATTCGGTACCGCTCTTGGTTTCGTGCTTTCTTTTCTTCCGGTTTATACTTGCCATCGAATTTTATTTTCTTTCCTTTTGCCTTTTCTCATTTTGCTCTTGAGGCAATTTGATGATTCGTTTCAAGTCTCTCTCTCTCTTCCCGTGTGTGTTGTGTCTATGTGAGTCCAGCAATGGAAGTGGGATATGCTGAGAAATTTCCTCTTTTATCGACACAGTGTGCCTGTTTTCTGTGCATCGTGCTAGGATTTGATGGCGTTATTTCTTGCTGAATCTCGTCCATAGCATGCTTTTGCAACTACGTGCTTTATGCGTTGCTCCGCGATCCCGAGAGTACATTTCTCATGATTCTGTTTGTGTAAAACCCACAATGTCGACGATGGCCTGTGAACCAATATTGAGCAAGACGGAAAACAGGACAGCAAGTAAACTAGAAACAAAGAGAACGAAGACGCCAAATTTACTAGGATAACCCTCCAAATCAGAGGTAGAAATCACAAGGCCGGTTGGCCTAAGTCTTCACTAAGATGATGAAACCAGAATACAAGCAGAGGAAAATCTCTAAGAAATAACAACAAAGAATAACAAATACGGAGGACACAATACTGATGCACTCACTAAGAAGCCTCAAAGATGACTAAGCTTGCATCGAAAGAATCCAAACCGGATCAGATTCACTTCCACAGGAAAAGGCTAGAGAACCAACGCTTGAAATGAGTCTGCAAATGTAAGATTCGCGACCTTACAAAGGTAATATTGTTCCTCTAAAATTTCTGCAAAGGAGAGTTTCTCAGCAACAACAAGACTCTCGAAAACCGATTTCATCCACATTGGTTTTCTCCAATCGCACACCCAGAAATGCAAGCTGCCCCTTCTTTCTCATTCTCACTCAAAAGACACCTTTAGCACACCATGGCTGCCTCCTTTCTTCAGAAGAGTTCGGTTAGGGGATGGAGAGTCTCTCGTCTCTTTTCATTCAAGTGTGGAGAATATTGCATCGTCGTTATTAGTTATTACCCTCAATCACCAAAGCAATGTCATTCTTACCAAGCTACACAGCCGTGTGTCTCATATGATGCTCCAAAGTGTGTAGGACCTGTTGGCTGGACTCAACTGGGTCATCGCCCAACAGATTCAAGATTATGAGTGTTGTTTTAGTTCCATTTGATTGCCTATGAATCTGAGAGGTCGATGCAGTTTACAGCAGGTTCCTTTTCCCTATTCAAACTCCACAAGCAGGTCAGAGTGATGATTCTATTATTGGTTCTCTCATGGGAAGAATCAGCGGGAAATTTAATCGGTGGATTTTTGTATGCATTATGTGCATTGGATTTTGAGTTGCAGCGGATGAAATGCTAACGTTGGACTTTCTTATACTATTTTTGGGGACAAGACCATGTTGAAAATATCAGGACCAAGATTATCCGAGCATGTTTATTTGTTTTGGAAGATCAGTAAAGATCTGAATTGTTTAGCATGAAGAATGCTTCTTTACATGATAGGTGACCTGTTTTCACAAAATTTTGGTCAGTGATTCACCAGCCACTACATCAAGGAATTCAACCTTATTCTCAAACTTGGCATCTTGCATACAAATTCTGGTGGTCCCATATGGAACAGTATTGCTCTTCCCAATCTTGTTTAATTGCTATGTAATCAAGGGAAGATTCCAGTTCAGAGGCATATGGATCCTTTGTTGCAGATCACAAAGACAGTGAAGAGGTTAAGTCGGAGTTAAGTTTATGCTCCATTGATGATGATGTTGCAAACTGAAAAGTTCCTAGCTGGGGATTTAAAGGTTTGATGATCTGTCTAGTTTATGAGACTTAAGAACACTCTTAAAAGCAGGTTCATGAGATGAAACCTTGGGATTCCTTGTCAACAACATTGACAGAGGAGCTGGGCGTGCACATTGAAAAGGAATTATGAGCCATGTGGACATTGATGTCCTAGTGGCAAACAACATCTTGATAAAATACATGATCACTTTGATGTTTCTGCTTTTCTTTTAATTAATTTGGGCATTATAAACTGGATTTCATTTTGTTTGTCTAATGTTGGCTGCAGTTATCATTGTCTGCATCGAAATTACGGGATCGTGATATGCTCTCCAAGGTACATATTGTTCTGTCTAGGCATTTATTGCATATTTCTGCATATGTACTCTCCAGCTAATTTTTCTATGTACAAATTGATTGTTCTGGCATTTATTTAGTGGTTTTGCTTAAAACTAATTCTCAACTTCATTACTTTTTGGTCTAGTGACATCCATACTTGCATCTAGAAGAGTAGGTTTAGCCATAGAGGCACAAGTGAACTTGGCCATCTCTCTGATCCTAAGTAATTGAGTGCATTTCTTTTCACTGTAGAATCATTTAAAGTCAGGGTGTTTCCTTGCTTTATATGGTATTTAGATGTTTCACTATTTTGCTAAATTTGTGGTGATAACGGGATACGGTTGACAATAGCCAATAATTGAGCAATGGGATAAGTTATGCACAAATTCATCCATCCCTATTGGCTATTCTTGAAGATGTCCCTACCTTTTGCCGAACTCTTCCAAAAGAATCCAAGAAACTTACTCAACAGTCAAATATAATGCAAGACATCAATGCCCATTTATTTTATCCTCACCTGTTGAATTTGACAACAAACAGTCATACACTTATTTTAAGCCATATTTCGGGTGATTTTTATGCTGATGGCACTACTGAAATCTATTCCAGTGGTTTTATATGAGTTGAGTTTTGGATGATCTATTCCAGTGGCTTTAGTCTTATAATGTATGTCACACAGACAGTTTTACTAGGCCTCTGTTAGCATGTCAAACTTATTGAACCCTGATACTCATACCATATGTCACAAGGACACAATATTAGCAGATTTTTATATTGTTGCTGAATAATTGATAAATTATCAACATTGAGTTTTCTTTCTGGTTTTTAAGATATTATAATTACATAAAATTTTATATATCATTGTGTCTCCATGTCCTTGGCTTTCAAAATTATCATATCTTGTACCTGCACCTTTGTAGCTTATAATCAATAATGGAATAAATCTTTCTATCTGAAAATGATGGGCCATTTTTAAGATAGCCAAAAGGGACAGACAAATTTGGAGATAGCTAAGAAGGGACGGATGGATTTGGACAAAATCCTAAGTTCATTATGTCCTTATCTCTTAAACCGAAAAATGTTGTGGAGAAGGTTGATAATAGCTTTTCTTTTTCAGTGTAACATTTTCCCATTATTGCATTCGCTATCTTATGGCCTAATCAGAAACTTTCATGTTTGATGCGCTTCTAGTACCTTAGTTCTTCTTTAGTTTTAAAATATTGATATGGTTAATCTTGTAACGGTATTTTTAATGTGCTTCACTTCCTAAACTCAGAACTATCTATGATATTCTTATGCATTCTTATGGTTTTTTTATTCAAAACTTTTGCAGAGTGATCCTATGGCAGTTGTATATGCAAAGAGAAGAGATGGCAATCTCGAAGAACTTGGTCGCACAGAAGTAATATTAAATTCACTAAACCCTGTCTGGGTTGCAAAAATTTCTGTCACTTACCATTTCGAGATGGTTCAACCTTTGGTGTAAGCATCATAACTACTTTTCTATTTGTTTTATTCTTATGTGTTTGTTTTTCATATAATAATCCTGTCCTCAGTTACACTATTTGTTATTTTTGTGTTAATAGTCTGAAATATTTCGTGTTACCCTTTTATAATAGGTTTCAAGTGTATGACATCGACTACAACTTCCATAATGTTCCTGTGAAGGTACTGGTGTTCATTTTTCCGTAATAACGCATTCCACTGATAGTGCGGCTAATTGTATTCCTTCTCAAAACAAGAAGTGACAGTCTTATGCCCTGTTGTAAGTGGTGTATCATTTCCGACATCAGTCAAGAGCAACGATATGCATTATATTTTAAAGTGTTCTGCAGAAAACATATTAAAAATATATCTAGAGAAAGAACCGAAACCTCCAGCTACAGTATGCCCCCTATGAGTAGAGGTACTATAGTAACAACTAAGCCTTTTCACATACTAGATGTGGTCAGCTACATGGATTCTTTGTTTCCATAGGTACTACACAGAAGCTATTTACGAAATAATGTTGCACCTCATTGCTAATAGCTTCCTCTACACTATTATCAATCTGTAATTTGTCATATGGATCAATGTACAATCTTACTCTCATGTAAACGTTCTTTTCTTTTATGCCGAGTTTTTATTGTTTATGAGGTGTCAATTTTTTGTTTGTTCCTCAATATTTTAAGACAGCCTTGATTTTATGCAGACACTTCGGTTGGAGGATCAACAATTCCTAGGGCAGTCTACTTGTACTTTGTCTCAGGTTAGCCATTAGCCTCCCTTTTTAGTGTTTAGAGTAGGATTCATTGACAGTCATCTGATGCAAGGCGCTTACTGCCTGGACTTGGATATGTGAAAGCAAGAGTCTTAATGTCATCATGCATTAATTGTGGGGCAACGAGTTATATGTTATTCTACTAAAGTTTGTTTCTTTTGTTTCTTCAACATAATCACATTTCTTTTTTCCTTTTATTTTCCAGATAGTGACTAAATCTCCCAGGCTATTCACAGTAAATCTTGAGCCTGCTGACACAGACAAGGGACCTGAGTCCAAAAGCTTGGGTCAGCTTAGTATCCATGCTGAAGAATGCATCAGCTCGAAGACTGTAGTTGAGTTGATATTGAGATGTTCTGATCTCGAAAATAAGGATCTTCTTTCAAAGAGTGTATGCACATGCAAAAAATTGATAGAACTATAAGTTGATGTTTGAATCTATGTTACACTAGGAAAAGAAGGAGAAAACAATCTTAATCTTGAAACTATCTCTCTGACAGGATCCCTTTTTGTTAATATCGAAAATTGTGGAGGGTGGTATGTCTATTCCAATTTGCAAAACAGAGGTGAAAAAGAATGATCTTAATCCTGTGTGGAAACCAGTGATTTTGAACCTACAACAAGTTGGAAGCAAGGTAAAATTACTCTGCCTTTCCATCTTTAGTAACTCTCTCAATGATCAACATTTTTTACTTAATGCTGACTGCGTAGTATAATTTCATTGCAGGATAACCCACTAATTATAGAATGTTATGACTTCAACTCCAATGGCAAGCATAGTTTGATTGGGTAATAGAAGCCACAAAAACAAATACCTTTTGCATTTCATTTGTTCTCGTGAGCTTTTTGTAAATGTTCTTATGGTTCATATTATCTTCAATAATCCTTCAACTGATAGGAAAATGCAGAAATCACTGGCAGATTTAGAGCGGTTCCACGGTGAGCATGTCGGGGAGAACTTTTTCCTTCATGGGTCTGATAGCCACAACCAAAAGGTTTCTTGTGACCATGTGATTGGGAATGGTTTACTATAAATGTTGCTCTGCAAAGATCTTCACCAGTTGTTTATCATCTCCGTCCAGGTGCTAAAGGGACGGTTATTTGTTGATAAATTCCATGAAAGTGTGCAACACAGTTTTTTGGACTATATTGCTGGTGGATGTGAGCTAAATTTCATGGCGGCGATTGATTTCACAGGTTCTCTTTCAACTTTTGTGGCTTTTAAATTAAAGTACTTTTTTGATTAGTCAAATGTTTATAACTTCCTTGTGCTATTCAAGTTTTCATGTTATGATTGTCGAAATTATTTTCTGGGCAGCTTCAAATGGAAATCCTCGTCTTCCAGATTCTTTACATTATATTGATCATAACGGGAGGCCAAATGCTTATCAGCAAGTAAGGATTATATATGAAGTTTAGGTTTTCAATTTTTCACTCAACATCCTCATAACAGGTTCCTGGGTACTTCTCCAAAGGCCATATTAGAGGTTGGAGAGGTTTTGCAGTTCTATGATACTGATAAGCGCTTCCCTGCATGGGGTTTTGGAGCGAGGCCAATAGATGGTCCAGTGTCTCATTGCTTCAATCTGAACGGAAGCATGCATAATTCAGAGGTGAGGCTGGAAAATCTTGCTTTGAAACTTAATGATCATGATAAGAGTCTGTTTTTAAGGTTATGATGTGCCTCTGAATAGGGTCTTAAGTAGGCATAATGCCATGTTAGTTTGCACATTTTTGGCATTTCTTCTCATATGGTTGTAATATGATAGGTAGAAGGAATACATGGCATCATGTCTGCATATGCAAGTGCACTTCACAATGTATCACTTGCTGGCCCAACACTCTTTGGTCACATTATCAATGCAGCAGCCCTAATAGCTAGCCAATCTTTGGGAGGTGACAAGCTGAAGTATTTTATCTTGCTTATAATAACGGTATGAATCTCGACGAAGGTGATCCAGTCCCCCTGTGTCTCAGTTCTGGTCCTAAATTGCAAATTCTTATCCAGGATGGGGTCATCACCGATCTCCAGGAAACCAAGGAGGCTATCGTCAAAGCTTCTGATTTGCCTCTGTCAATTCTTATAGTTGGAGTAGGTGGCGCTGATTTTAAGGAAATGGAGGTATTCTTTTTGTATCTCATTTTTTCCTTTCATTATCAGAGGCTTACAGTTAATGTTTACTGTTTCGATCATTTTACATGGTGCATTTGTAAGTCGAGATGAGAGTAGACCATCTGCCAAGAGATTGATGGGTATATTATGAATTTATTACGTTAATTGTTTATGATATAATCTCGTTATTTACGTGCCTTTCCTACAACCTGCTTTGAGACTTCCCTGACAATTTTTGCATGTTTTTCTGTGTAAATGAACCAACCCATATGATTTGTGATGGTCTCTTCAAGACAAGGTGTGGATTTGTAATTTGAAAGACGCGGAGGCTGTTTGGCAGATCAACCTTGGAACTCATTTATCTCGCTTCGGAATATGATGTATAGCATTCACCTAATCGACTTGTGTCAAACAATTCATTCATATTCTACCTTTGTAAAGAATTATGGATCATCAACAAAGCTAACTTGCATATGTGTAACTTTATTTTCCATGTAGTAACTTGCATGTGTAACTTTATTTTCCATGTAGCCTGACTTTTTGGTTTTATTCCACATAATTATAGAGTTTACTATTAAAAATCCACCAGGCTTCATTCAAGGTACAGACCTAAGCTTGTTACCTTAGAGTATGTGTGCTTAAGCTAGGCATTACAAAGGTAGTATTCTATATGTTGTTAATTATATATTAAAATACAATGTGATTGAGTTCTCAGCCCCCTTAGATTGTATTCACAACGTAACGATGTGCCACGATCTTTTCTTTTCCAAATAAGCCATAAACCTATTGGTGACTTGCTGCTTTTCTAGGGCTTGGTGATTAGGCAATGACTAGTGATTGCTCGTGGATTGGGAATCATGTATTAGACTGTTAGAAAATCAGTGTCTGGACTTGTCTGGTTAATATAATTGTTAATTGTGTGATGTCATGCCAGATCCTAGATGCAGATAAAGGGGAGAGACTTGAGAGCTCTACGGGACGCATTGCTACACGGGACATTGTCCAGTTTGTCCCACTACGGAATGTAC
This sequence comes from Brasenia schreberi, assembly GCA_036023115.1. NCBI lineage: Eukaryota > Viridiplantae > Streptophyta > Magnoliopsida > Nymphaeales > Cabombaceae > Brasenia > Brasenia schreberi. The sequence continues at coordinate 11,390,760 of JAYKKT010000091.1, read as the reverse complement.
ATAGTGAGTGCTTTTCTGCGCAATACTTTATGGCTCTTTTCTTGTTTGAAACTAGTTCTATGGAAAAAACATTTATAACCTGGTTCTTTACTTCATTCAATATTCTTGTAGGTGGAGAAATCTCCGTAGTTCAGTCACTGTTGGCAGAGTTGCCAAGGCAGTTCCTCAGCTACATGAGGAGCAGGAACATCCAACCAGGTGTGGCGAGGGAAACAAGGTAGACTGTATATAGTGATGCAATGGACAACATGACTTTTTTCTTTCCTTTTATTTTGGGATGCTTCCCATTGTTCTCTCTCTCTCTCTCTCTCTCTCTCTCTCTCTCTCTCTCTCTCTCTCTCGACTCTCTGTGTGGGGATTAAATTGGCTTTGTTCTGATATCCTGTGAATATCCCATCTTTGGCATTTTGGCATTTGTAAAAGCAAAAATTTAAGGTTGGAAAAGAAAATGATTGGGTGCTCAAATGTGGTCCTTATGTTTCGATTATAATAAAACCAATGACGTTTCTAACAGCTGAAACTTGATTCCTGAGTATACTGACCAATCTATGAATCATTCAAGTGGATGACATGAACGATCCAGTTGGTGGGTTGGCAAAAGCATGTGAACCCATGAGCTCGAGGTAAAACCATCAAAAGTTCCCTTTTCTTGGATATCTTCTCATTGGCAATACATGAGACCATTACAACACCACTCACCACTCACCAACTAAAAGCGTATTCTGCTTTATGTGTGTGTGTGTGTGTGCTCATCTTGTATGCAACATTCTCATTCCCACTTTTTCCTTTTGGGAGCATAATCCTTTATATTTTTTTACAAACACTTTTATAGCTTTCTAGACAGTCCCAGAAGCAAAGAGAATGGATAGCATGCATGTATAAGAGGTTTAGGATCTGGTTCATGAGTATAATAAAGGTGTCTTTATATTTTTTCATATACACAGCTTTTTTTACACATATTTCTCAAAAGAAAGTAAATGTTCATGTATAAAAATTGTATGACCCGACTTTCATACACACACACACACACACACACACACACACACACACACACACATATATATATATATATATATATATATATATATATATATATATATATATATATATATATATATATATATATATATATATATATATATTCTAATGAAAACTTGTATAAGAGGAATGTCATATGAGAATATAAGCTAAATGTGTTGAAACTTCAGATATGTATTCAATGAGGTTTATACTGTTTCTAACATGAAGAAGGAAAAAACGGCATGGTCACTTTAACGTCTTTTTGGTAGCTGATTGGTCAGCTTCTGTTATTGTTTCTCAAGCTAGTTGAGTTTTTCTTTTTATAGTTCTCAGAGACGCCTTGGTCATAGATGCCCAAGGTTAAGGATCTGGCATACGTATCCTGTCTGAAGAGTTGGACAAAATGTTTATCTGTGACAATGGTGTTTGAAAAATCGTGCCGGCGATGGGAGCTGATCAGTTTAACTGAGGCCAACGATCTTGACGAAGTGATGGGGGAACGTTCCAGATGCTCTATTTCGTAGTTCATTCTTTTTTCTTGGAAAACAAATATTATACTCGATTTATGATAGTATTATTGTAATCCTTCGAACCATGCAGTTGGGCACCTAGAAATTTCTTCGGGGTGGTTAAAATAATGCGTGGGACTGTTTTAGGTGGGGTGAACTACGAATTATAGCGACGTATTTAACCCTGGACTACCATTGGTAGTTCAAATTTCGAGAAGGGTAGCCACTCAATGTAGATTCACCACTCATCCATGGTGAAAGGCGAAAGTGAACTGAATCCTTGACAAGCTAAGGGATGCATAGTCGTTGGGCTTCCTCTGGACTTTGATCATTTGCATTTATATTGGTTCTTGTTTCAGTGGGTATTGAGTAAAAGGGAGGAAGGAGTCTTGGTGTTCAAGCTACACACACACAACAGCACACACACAACGTAACGATCACTAGTTTTCTCATTTATAAGTACGAGAATAAGATATTCTATTGATTAATTTTTTGGGTTCTGTCAGAGAACGCGTATCTTTGAATTTCCTCCATGTCTATATATGGCGCGCAGATTCACGTGGGAGCAGCACTTCAGTGCTTGACTTTAAGAGTTATTCGATGTGGGTCTATTAATTCTCAACAAACAGACGTGTGAACGTGAAGAAGCTCTAGATATTTTCTTTCGCGTATCATGCCCTTGATACCAGTATCGTTTCATGTGAATACTGAAAATGAAAATATTTAACATCAATTTTGACGACTCAATTCACTAGTCACAGTTACTTGGCTTCAAGAAGCCTGATTTATCAAGGAACTAACCTGCCTTAACAGTGGTGGATCTGGAAAATTCAATTTGTATGTGGGGGCTAATAGCCCACGGAACTCTTTAGCATGACGGAACCATGTATTATAGCCGGACTCCACCGTGAGCCGAAGTTTGCTATTGATTTTAGATTTGGTCAAGGTTCTGACCCATTTCAACTCAATATAGATCTACAGATCTACCACGGGCTGCCATGCTAATATCTCATGTTGTTATGGTTCTAAATTAAGAGAAAAAGAAAGAGCAAGAACAATATGATAATGGTGAGGACTATGATCACCGTTTTCCTTTGGTTTAGTAAGGGAACTCAGAGAGAGCACATGCATTGCCGTTGAATATTGGACGTCCATTATGTTTATAGTCTCAATACGTCCGCGGAGTACTATATTTGACGGTGCACATGCAAGCCATGAAAGTTCTTTTGACTCACGCCTGCTATCAGCCATTGGATCGTCTCCCAATACAAGAAGGCTCCACCTCTCTCTCTGGTCGTCTATCCCCTCGATCTCTTTTTTTCTGCAATTATCTCAGCTGCTACCTATCACAAACCCTACCCAACATGCTTCCAAGTTTCCACGACAACACGTTGACTCTCCCTTTCTGTTGTGTGTGCGCGCGTGCCATTTTTGTATCTACGAATGATCTACAGAACTCTATTCAAATTTACTGCATGAGTGATAGATGAGTGTATAATCAGAGAGATGTAGACGTTGTTGCACGTACAAAACTAAGATCCAGTCAGATCAGTAAGGGAAGGCCCATTTGTTATTTCAATGCTTGATTATGTTATGTTCCTAATAGCAACGGAAATACATCTATGGTTATGGTTTTGCACTTTCATAGCCTGTACTCCCAAGAATGAATAATGGAGGCCTTGCGTTTGGCATGTGGGTTTGTTGTGTGAGTGCACGCTCGTGCCTGTCTGCATACATGACTGGGTCCAGATACTTGAAACTCTCTCCATCTGCTTTGGAGAATATCAACAGAAAATCATAATTGTCGCACTAACATGGCATGTTAGTTGAAAGATTGCTTCCTTAGTAAGATACATAGCACGCCGACCTTACCAGACAGAATGATGAACATCCAATTTAATTGGCCTGGACTGATAAGCCAAAAGGTTTCTGTAAGAGATCTTCAAGAATATAAAAGCTTAGTCGGCCCTCCTTAAGCAAAATGCCGATTAACAAGAAGGAATTCACCAGCAATCCCGAACTCGCCACAATGAAAAAGAAAAGTAGGGAGGAAGTTTAAAAGAGCTCGAGAGCAATACGAGAGCCGGGTTGGGTTAAACTAAAGCATAACGAACCAACACTCAATCATCTGTAAACCCTAAGTCACAGGTTTCGCAATAATTGTTTCTTAACCTCATCCACCAACAACACCCCCCTCTCTCTCTCATATCCAACTTGTGTATATATAAGACCATAAACCATCTACATCTTGGGATGAGATCAAGAAATAAACCAAGTAAGAGAAGTGAAGCTGCTATACAGTGTAAGAAAGTCTGGATCGAAGGCATGGAAAGAGGGCTCTCCCTCTTGATCTACAACACCCGGAAAAGAAGGGAGAAGCAGCAGATGCCGATAATTATCACTCCCACTTCTCTTCTTCCTCTGACCCCTTCACCTACACCGACGATCGATCCGAAGAGGACATGTCCGTCATGGTCTCTGCCCTCGCCCATGTCATCAGCTCCGGCACTGTAAGCCAAGAGCCACAGCGAACCTCCAACACCGGCGTCCACAACCCACAAGAATCCGGTACAGATCGTTGCCAATCTTAACTGCATCTTATTAACTTGTCTTTAGGTTGGATCTACCACATACATGGTAGATCTTTTTCTATATACCTTTAGGATCGATAACTCTATAAATAGAAAAAAGAATAAGAAAAGAATGCGAGGCCCAACTATGTCCAATATTGTTTGTTCTATGTTCTCTTATATATTCTCTCTTTTACGCTCTTAGTTTTTTCCAGTTTACTTACAAAATCTATACGTGGGAATCAAAATCTCGAATTCATTAACATTTAAAATTATTTTTGGAGTAACTAGACCGATTAGATTCTTGGTTTGAAGTGAACACAATTTCTAAGCTATTCAAATGCATCTTCTTGACTATATGACGACGGCGTTGTAATATACAAGGAGCTATATACACCAGTGAGCACGTATGTTGCTGTAGGCAAGCTTGTTACCTATTGATTAATTTGATCACTGCATATTCTTCCTTCCTTCCATCAACTTTTTTCTTAAGAGAGGCTTTCCTAATTTAATTTTAGTAGTTTAGTTTCTGCTTTTGGGATGCATACATTAAAATAAATCGTTGAGATAATTCCCTTTTAACTTGTGTGACATTAATTTTGTTGCGGTGAAGGAAACGCTGGGAGGAAACACTACAGAGGAGTCCGGCAGCGGCCATGGGGAAAGTGGGCGGCGGAGATTCGTGACCCGAATAAAGCGGCAAGAGTATGGCTGGGAACATTCGACACTGCTGAGGAAGCCGCACGGGCCTATGACGAAGCCGCTCTGAGGTTCAAGGGGAGCAAAGCGAAGCTCAATTTCCCCGAGAGGGTCCAGGGCATGGTTCACCATTCCTGGTTTACTGAACCATCTGCGGCACCGCTACATGCCTCAAGCTACCCTCATCTCCTGCACTATGCCCAGCTACTCAGCGGCACGGATGATGACATCCCCTTGGTTGCATCTGCCTTACTAAGCTCTACTTCCCAACTCTCTTCTTCCACTTCTTCTTCCTCCTCCAGAACTACTGGTACATCTCGAGATGCACGAGGTAAGAGATGAAATCACCCTTTAAGCTTGCTGCATATCTGCAGAGTCCTCTCATTTGACTTTTCAAGCAGTTTCGAACCGTGTTCCTTTTACGTCTTTAGGGTTTTCTCAGGTGTTGGTGTCGTGCTAGAAAGGTACAACCTTGTTGGTCTATAGATTCCGCGGAACAACTATGTTCCTTTAGCCTGAAAATCAATGAAACGATCATAGAATCTCTCTCTCCGATATTTAGTTTTCGATCGTGAAACTCATAATGATGCTTTACGTACTAGGGGCTCTCCTAGGATTCATTCTGTTTCTTCATTGTGGGAAGTTTGAATTCAACCTAAAATCGGCCAAAATTTTGGTGATCTTGTAAAACTTCTGGTTGTGGTTGCGCGACGGAGCAGGATTCCTTGGTCTCCCTTACGTAATAACCTGTTGTCAATTCAAGAATACAGCCGGAGGTCGGCTAATCGTGTTCAGACCTTCGTGTGAACAGTTCTGCGCCCTCTTGTTTTTCTACGCTCAGATCGGTGCAGGAGCGACAAGGAACGCGTGTCAGCTAGAACTCTGCATGAGTATCCACCACCGTATGCATGAATTTGACGTTATTCTTTGTGTTCGCAAAATGGGTGTCAGGTTTTCAATTCTGGAAATCTATCTACTAGGTTATTGCTTAAAAAATAATTAGTGTTATCTTCTGCTAATTAAAGTATGCTAACTTGTTGAAATTCGTTCATCATACTTCTATCAATCAGGACTTTCGGTGCGGCTTACCTTTACAAACTCTACCACGCGCTGAACCAAAAGATTCGCCTTTAAGTATATAATAACGAGTTATTATCCAAGTGACAGAGGTAACTAAGCGCAGAGGAACAAAAAGCTTGCTCAAGATGGCGTTTCCTCCATTCTTGAAGAATCCAACGTTTTGTTTAATTGAGAAAACCCTTTCTTTCCCACTTCAAAAATCTGATTCAGACAATCCTCTCTTGTAGTGCGTACGAAAACGACAATGAACCGAAAGGATATATCATAGTAAGATCGCCGAGTGGGGGGCACTCGAATACAGTAGTGAAAATTAATTAAGTGCCTCTGAATCTTAACTCCTTGTTTGGATTATACATTTGGATGCAACTTTATCTCAATCGCATAGTCGTGAATCTCATCAACATCGAGTTCCTCTTTTCTCTGATGGGTATGAGAACCATGTAGGTCTGGTGCCACACGAACACACACACACACAGAGAAAGAGAGAGAGAAGTTCAGCTTTTGAATGGATATTGGTACAGGGCCAAAACCAGCTCTAAAAATGCACTTGTAGTCTTGACTCGGAAGGTCAAAACCATATGGAGAAAATATTAGTAAAGTGTGAACCGGATTCGTACTTGGATATCGATCCAATATGGTTTTCAGGGTTGAATCCATGGCTGATTTGATTTGGAGTTGGATTGGATTGGATCGAAAAATATGTGATCTTTGACAAACCTATTCCAGGATTAGTAACTAATATCTATAACTTGCTATGTTTATTTCTCGGTTCTCGTCACAGATTCCAAATTATGGAAATAGGATGCTTCTGTTCAAAAAGATGGGTTATATTTCATTGAAGGTCTCAACCAATAACCAGAATCTCTCTCTCTCTCTCTCTCTTGGTGCCCGCCATTTGCCTGGATCCAACACATTGCCCATGAAAAGTAATATGGCCAATTAGTAGACATGTGACTCACCACTATTGACTCAATTAAGTCACTTAAGTTAATATTTGACTTACTATTATCCAACAATCGCGATTTTGAAAACGTTATTCCGACAATATTCTCATAATTTATTCTGACTGTTCCAAAAAGTCTCACTTTCTGTCAACAGTCGGAATAAACCTATTTCCAACTCGTACTTGAAACCTACCCCACTAAAATAAATTCATTTTAATAGTTATGTTCTAGGTTTAGGCCTACTTTTTGGATCCTAAGTTAAATATAAAGTTTCACCTAAATAATGATATAACATAAACTAATCATAAATGCTTTGGATCAAAATTTGGCTTTGGAAACCCGCTTCAACCCAGTCGTCGGTCATCTTAAGTGGCCTATATCAGGCATGAGGCAAGTTGGTTTTCAAAAGCCACCTGAGCTAGTAATGGCCAGTCAACCATACCCATAGTTAACAAAGAAAACTTTATATTCGTTGCATGAGACTTGCAAGAAACTAAAACCAGCTCGATCACAATCAGTAATAAGATATTTCTGAGAGAATATAGTTTCTGTTGAGGTTAAGAAGGGGTGTTCATGGTTCGGTTTGGTTGGTTATAGCCTTAATCTCAAACCAAACCAAACCATGTTATTGTCAGAACCAAACCAAACCTTCAGTTCTGAACCATGGTTCTACTAATTTAAGGATTTTGGTAAGTATAATGTATTATACTATAAGATTATTTATATCTGCAGTCAATATTATATATATATGAAGTTATATATAAACTTATCAAGATTTAAATTCATATAAGTATATCAACTTTATATATACAAAATATCTACATTTTATATGTATATAAGGTTATAAAACTCATATATATAAACTTATAATCTTGTAAAGATTATATATAAGTTTTACAACCTTATATACATATAAAATATGAATATATCTATATAGTTCGCTTCCAATATTAGAATCGTAAACCAAACCAAACCGTTAGAACTGAACCATCTATAACCAAACCGAACCGCCGGTTCAGTTCTAGCTGTTAGGTTCAGTATTGAAACAATAAATTCAGAAGAAATCAGAATCAGAAACTATTTGGTCAAAATAGGTAAAAACATGGGCTTTCGACTTTACTAAACTTCTAAGCGAAATGATTTTTAAATAATCCTTAGTCAAGTCAAATAAGAGGGCAGCTTCTTTGACTTCGTATACTTACTGCTTTGAGACGCGTGTGTTCAAACGGACAAGCAGTCATGTTGGAAATGAACTTAATTGGCCCATCTTTGTCAAACCCATTACACATAAAGTTCAGAAAATGATAACTTAGACTAAGTTAAAAGAACAAGGGCCAAGTGTCTCACACCAAAGGGAAATGACACAATGAACATGTGGAAATAAAACAATATATAAACTCAATAATGCAATGCGAGCTTCAAGATGCCGGTATTAATTCACATATAAAAATGTTTCCATTTGCATATAGTTGATTCAATTTTTATCCCGCATTAATTAGAGATGTCACCAGGCCAGGGTGGCCCAGCAGCCCTTACCCATGCCCTTGCATGTATGTATATATAGTTTTCGATTACATATTTACATGTATATATACTATATTACATGTATAAATGTATAGTTTTTTATTATATATATATATATTCATTACATGTATGTATGTGTGTGTGTATATATATATACATATATATTACATATTTGAAACCTAAAATGTTGTGGTTGGATTTGGATTTCGAGCATATTTGAATTAGGTCTTATAGACCCGATTTAATATCCAGTGGACATGGCACTGAGGCCCAACGTAGCCTGCCTTGGCCCCGAGGGCCATATGGGCCGGAATTCTCTGGTCCGGCCATCTATAGTTAGGTTCATGCATTTGTCATGCCTTCATATCTTCTATCCTATCAATAGAAGTTAGCCAGGAGCCACCATTAAAAATCAAATAAAAACAGAACGTATAAAATAAATTCTAAAAAGTTATATATATATATATATATATATATATATATATATATATATATATATATTATATGCAACATATATTTACAAATGTGCATCTCTCACAAGGAAAGTTTTAAATACATAGTGTCAGTTTTTCAAAGTGATGAAAAAATTCATGGAGATGTTAAATTAGAGAGGGGCTTTGAATATTCTATGTGCTGAGAAGATACCATTAAAGTTGAAAGATAATACTATAGGGAAGCAATTAGACATGTTATATTTTATAGTTATGAGTGTTGGGCAGTTAATCATCAATATATATAAAAGATGTTCGTAGCAGAAATGAAGATGTTGAGATGAATGAGTAGTTACACAAGGAAAGACCATAATGAGGTTATTCCAAACAAATTGAGAGTGACACCAATAGAGGATAAAATGAAAGAAAATTGTTTAAGATGGTTTGGACATGTAGAAAGACGACCAAAGGGAGCTCTAGTAAGAAGGTAGAAAAAACTAAATTGTGAAAATGTTAAAAGAGAAAGAGGAAGACTACAAAAGTGTTGGAAAGAAACAATAAAGAATAATCTAGCTCATGTTGAGTTATCTGCCGTCAAGGCATATGATAAAGCTATGTGAAAACAAAGAATCTATGTAGCCTAACCCATCTAGTATGGGAAAAGGCTTAGTTGTTGTTGCAACAAATTTCTAAATGTAAATTAATGTTAACAACAAAATCTAGAAAACACTAATACAACAACAACTAAGCCTTTTCTCGTAGTAGATGGGGTAAGCTACATGGATTCTTTGTTTCCACAAAATCCTATCATAATTTGTAGAATTCATGGTAAATAAGTCCGACAAAGTTTTACGTTGGCTGTCTAACTGTCGGAAGCATAACGCAATACTCCTCCTTTATTCGGACTTGGGACTGATCGTTCAAGAGTGATCGCTTACATGGGCGGAGTTAGAAAACACCTAAAACATACATAATCATTGATTTCAAATCTAAACTAGCAAAGTGCTTATCAAAATTTCAACTTAAATGAAATATTAAAGAAAATAGATAAGAATGCATTTTTGTAATTCATACAAAATGAAGAAATAAAATATATACAATATATATACATCAAACAAAAAAAAAAGGAATGAAAGAATGAGAAAAAAAAAGGGGGCAAAGTAAGAAAGATAGGTAGAGGAGGAAAGAAAAGAAAATGAAAGAAATATAAGAAGGGGGGAAGGAAAGAGCACAAGAAGAAAGGAGGAGGTTGAGCAAGCAGAGAAGAAAAGGAGTACCTCTCATTGAAAAAAATTGTTTCCAGGATCAGCCCTCAGGCCAGGCCCATTTTGACATCTCTAGCATTAATACACACTATAGTCTGGTGTAGAGCTGACATATGTGTGTGTGAATTGGGTTGCTTTCTTTCAGGCTTGGTTCATCTCACGATGAGCTTGTTTATGTTCGATTTGTGATCTTAGTGAGCCGAACACAGGCTGATTCAGTGAGCTTTAATCGTGAATTTTGCTCCTCGTTCAGCTGGGCTAAATAGATTTTTGTCACTGATTGATGATTCTATCGTGACTAATGAGTACCCGGACTCAGTGGCGGATCTAGAAACTCTGTTGAGATGGGGTTAGTCCCTTCAATGGTTTCGGGTGGGGAAGAACTATGTATTATAGCGCATGGATCTCACCATCCTCTATAAACTTTTAAGTTAATTTTCGAAATTTCAGATGAGGCGAACCTCGGCTCAATGTCGATCCACCACTGCCCGGACTCCACGAAGCTGTTAGGTGCATACGTACTAGATACACTGGCAATCACGATATTGCAATGCCTTTCGTAAGACTTTTAGCTACCTAGATTACCAACAACTTGGTTCAGTCATCCTTCTAATTAACGGCAACCCATCAAAACTATATAACTAGATTGACCACTGCGTCAATGGATGTCAATAAATAAGAAATTGTGGGAATCTGCATATGATTATTTCTTGAAGAAGATCATCTAAAAGCATGCTGAATCGACTGTTGGAACAATGCATCCGGCGGTATTCTGCATGGCACGGTTACTTTCACAATAAAAATATTGGAGGCTAATTTCTCAATAAAATTCTTTTCTAAGACTCATTGAGCACCATAATTTCTAGAGATATCAATGCGGGCCGGTGAAAATGTGGGTCGGGCCACATTCTATATGATGTGTTATATATATATATATATATATTGACCCTGTTGGCTGGCCCACCCAGCCCAGTCCACGCCGGCCCACGGAATAATGAGTCAGGCCATTTGGTCCTGTTTCTTAAATGGGCCTCGGGCGAGGCCCATTTTCACATCTTGTTTTGAATCGTCTTAACCACCATTTCTCAGTGAAAATAAGAAGACAAATTATCCGTTGCCTTTGTGTGTCCGCGTGTATGTGCGTGCGTGCGTGCGCGTGTGTGAGTGAGAGAGAGGGAGAGAGAGAGAGAGAGGGAGAGACGTGTTTTGGAGAATAAAACTAAACCAGCTAAAGCGTAGTTTTGCGATGGACGGAAGGAAGCCGCAAAGGTATACGTAGAGGCGGTAGCAAGGCCTGCAGCCAACAGAAAGGACGAGAGCTCCTTTTTCTTCACTCCTTTTTTCTCTTTCTGCGCGCTCACGCATCCTCAACCGAAGAGAAAGAAACAAAGGTGGAGAACTGACGGTCCAGCCGTCTCATATGACGTTGCCAACTTCCTTCATGCTTTCGGCGTCACGTCAAACTTTGCGGCCTCACTCCTGCTTGGACGCCATGAAGATCCGCATTTTCTTTATACATTTCTTCAGGTGATTGAAGAACAAGCCATGCTTTATGCTTGTTTTGTTTTCATTAAAAATGAGTGCAAATGATGCCATGAAGCTAATAAAAAAATTAATGATGCCATCATGTTATTAGTTTAAGCTTTATATTTTATGCAAAACCGACAGAATGTCCACTGTGTGCAGCGGCACTCCATAACAATTAGCAGGTGACATCAGTTCATTATTATACCGTGAAAACTGCATGGTCCGCCAATTTTACAATCCAGAAAGAGATCAGATCATTTTCTACGAAAACCACAATGACATACGTAGAAACTAGTCAAGTGAGCTCGAATGTAACCAGGCTCAACCAGTCTTGTTTAAGAAATGTTCAAATCGAGCTTGAATCTCCATGCTCCAGCTCGAGTATAACTAAGTTAGACTCAGGTTGTCAATGGAATGCTCACCTCGAGCTTAAATCTTCATGCCCAAGGAGCAGCTCGATCTCAAGTTTATTAGGCATGTTTAAGCTATTTGCCCAAGTAGTAGAAGGTACGGGGCCGCGTGAAAACGTAGTAAATGTCTTTTGGTACATCATCTTGTATAAACATTTTTAGATTTACATGTTGAATGGTAGAAATTTAAATAAAAAAATGTCATTATAAAGTATACTTTATAAGTTGCATTTAACAGCAATAGAGAGAGAGAGAGAGAGAGAGGAGAGGAGCGCCATTACACAAAGAAGCCATTTTGCAGGAAAAACAATTACATTATAGTCATGATCTTAGTCTTCATCGTAGATGCGCATCACAACAATTTTCTAGATAGTAAACCCACCGGCATCTCAAGAAGTCGCTCTAGTTGATCCGCCAAGAGATTGACAATCGCAACTCCGGATCCTTTTGCTTGTGAAGGTTCAACATAGCATCTCTGAATTTTGACACCATGAACCGATGGCAACAAGAGAATGAAAGAGGATTATAAGGGTAGAGAGCACGGAGGTCGACATCAATTTAATTGTAACCCCTCGGAACTCTACCCATATAAGGGATCACCTTTGCATGACCTATCCCAAGCCCAGATAAAGGAGGGTTGCGTTAGGCTTCCAACAGCATAAAATTTTGTCATATCATAGATTACTCAAAGTATGAGCATTGCGTTGGGGCGCTCCTTCTTAACAACATACTGCAAAGCTCGAATGCAGTTAAAAGTAAGCAAGGTTCACTATATTTTTGCTCGGATGTAGTGAATCAATTGTAAAAAGAGTTCCCACATCATAAACAGGTGCGGGTAAAGAAGTTAGTCCCGCTACATTGTCGCTCAAATGTACTGAATAAATTACAGAGAGGGTTTGCGCATTTTCAATATGGACAGATAAGGGGTAAGGAAGTTGGTCCTATATAATAAGATTTGTATTGCTCCTTCGAATATTGAAACATTATCCGATAAGGCTAATGAAGATGGTAGATACTATGATTCGGAGAAAGATTAATATCCTATATTTGTAAGAGACAAAATGAGTTTAAAAAAATAAAAGATATTGAGGATAAAGGTTTTAAATTATGGTACTCAATTAAGGAAAATAGTTGAAACGGAGTTGGTATTATCATAAATAAGGATTTAAAGGATAGTGTAGTAGACATGGTGATCGAATCATTATGTTGAAATTAGTATTAGGAACAAAGGTTTTGAATATAGTTTGTGCTTAAGCACTGAAAGTAGGACTAGAAGAGTATAAAGACAAGTTTTTGGCACGAGTTAGATAAGGCAATTCAAAGAATTCTACAAGGGAGATGATTTTTTTAACAGTAGACTTAAATAGACATGTTGGTAAAGAAACATTAAGATATTAAGGTATTCATGGAAACTATGCTTTTGAGGATATAAACGAGAGAAATATAGAGATTTTAAATTTTGCTATGGCATTTGATCTCTAGATAGTCAATACAATCTTCAAAAATCGAGATTAACATTTAATTACTTATAAGAGTGGCTTATCACAAACACAAATTGATTATTTTATTTATAGCAAAAAAGATAGAGCGGGTTGTAAAGATTACAAGGTAATTCCTGGAAAAAGCTTAACCATCCAATATCGACTTTTAGTTATGGATTTACAAGTAAAAAAGTAGACAAAGAAGAAAATAGTACATCGAGCTATTCGAATTAAAAGATTAAACCTCATAAGCAAGAAAGAATGTATATTTAAACAAAAAGTCCTTAAGGAGATGCTTGGAATTATGTTGGTACACCTTGTGATAGTTGCAAAAGATGTGTTAGGTGAATCTAAGGGAAGTGTACAGACACAAAAAGAAGCTTTGTAGTGGAGTTAAGTAGAGCAAAATAAAATAAAGGTAAAGAGGACATATTACAAATTAAATTATACTAAGAAAAATAGTAAAACATTAGAGGCTTATAAGAAAACAAGGGAATAAGTGAAAACGGCTGTCAATGAAGCAAAAACTAAAATTTGAGAGGATTTATATAAAAAACTCAACTCAAAAAAAGGTAAAAAAGATATTTTTAATATAGTTAGGGCTAGAGATAAGAAAACTAAGGATCTTAATTTTGTTAGATGTATCAAAGATGAGGACGAAAAAATTTTAGTGGCAAATGATGATATAAAAAATAGATAAAAAAACAATTTGTATAAGCTTTTTAATGAAAATAAAGATGTTAGCATTAGCTTAGGAGAGTTAGCCAAATCAAAAAAGTATATAAACCATAATTTATACGATGTATTCAAAAGAATGAAGTCAAAGAAGCTCTTAGACATATAAAGGATGGTAAATTGGTAGAACCACACAATATTTCTATAAAAGTTTCGAAAATCTTACGAGAAACATGAATCACTTGGCTTACAGGACTATTTAATGAAATATGGGAAAACTATAAGATGCTTGAGGAATAGAGAGCGAGTATCAAGCACAACAGAGAACCAATTTGGATTCATGTTAGGCAGATCTACAAGTAACGTCTTATGAAACATTTTAGACCAAAAATGAAAGGTGACATGATATTTATTGATCTACAAAAAACTTGCAATAGGGTATCAAGAGAGGTTCTTTGGACAACCTTGAAGAAAAGAGGTATCACATTAATATACATAAACCTTATAAGAGTCATGTAGAATGGTGCAAAAACGCATGTGAGAACTCATGAAAGAATAACAAACTTCTTTAAAGTTAATATTGGGTTAAATCAAGAATCAACTTTAAGTCCATACTTATTTATAATAGTGAATAATGAGTTAACAAAACATCTTAAAGATGAAGTACTTTGATGTATATTATTTGCAAATAACATTGTGTTAGTAGAGGAGTCTAAGAAAAAGTTAATAAAAATTTTGAATTATGAAGAAAAACATTAGAAAGTAAATGCTTCCGACTTAGTAGAACAGAAAAATATATGAAATGTAAGTTTTATCATTCAGTTATTTGAGAGGATGTAAAAATTAAAATTGACATACATTGCATCCCCGAAAAATAAGTTTTAAATACAGAATCAATTTTTCAAAGTGATGAAAGAATTGATGAAGATGTTACACATAAAATTAATGTTGATTGGTTAAAATAGAGAGTAGTATCAAGTTCTTTGTGATAAGAAGATACCATTAAAGTTAAAAGGTAAAGCAACTAGACCTAGCATGTTTTATGGTTATGAGTGTTAGATAATTAATCATCATGTACAAAAAAATGTTTGTGATAGAAATGAAGATGTTGAAATATATAAGTTGTCATAAAGCAAAAGACCGTATCTATAATGAGGTTATTATTAGAAACAAATTAGGAGTGGTACCTATAAGGGATAAAATGAGAACTTCGTTTAAGATGGTTTAAACATATAGAAAGATAATAGGCTATTGAGAGGATCATATGTTATCATTTCTGTTTTCGTAGAATTTCGTGTATGCCAGAACGCACGGGTGTGGCTGTGGGGGGGGGGGGCGGTGCGTGTTTCTCCAACTTATGTTAGATTGCTAGCAACTACATCAACATGATCTTCGTGAGCATGGGTACCAGGAATTGCAAGTTACATATTACATTGCAGCCAGCCGATAAAAAATAAACATATAATAAATAAAGAAATCCTCCAATTTGTGATATCGGGAAGAATCAATGCAGCAATCTGATCCAGTTATGATTGCATTGATCTCATTTCTCCTGCACATGTTTTGAAGTCAGTCGAACTAATCATAAGCTGCATACAAAAGCCGCAATCGCAAATAAATGCACAGGATACACATGGAATTGAGCATATACCATTGAACAAAATTAACAGCAAGGCACGTACAAGCTAAAATGTGTACCACTCTTAGGACCATCATTTGAATGATACAAATTATGTCGGCATACCATAAGGTTATAGATCCAGTCAAGTTAACGGAATTGTTTCATTCAAAAGAACCGTTACAATGCTTTTTTTGGAAGATTGTGACGATTATGGGATAGGGACCAATCACTGCAAATCCCCATCGGACTGAACAAGAAGGGGACTTGACGGAGAACCCTGGCTTTCCTCCATCTTTCCGTTACCTTCAATCTTGTTTTGCTTTTGCTTCTCACCCTCGGCCCTTGTTGGGTGGTCACCGCCAGTCCCCTTTCTTTTAAGATTTCTGGTGTCAGCGGCAGTTCTTTGTGGAACTTCAGGAACTTCGGCTATCTCAGATTCAGTGTTTTCCCCAGATTCATCATGTGGAGCAGACTCTTCACCATAACACTCCTTTTCTGCTTCACCTCCACTTGATTCTACCTCATTCTCCTTTGCCCTATTTTGAATGGTTTCAATCAAGGTTTGCAGGTCTAGGTTAACCTGAAAAGTACAGATAATCAATTACTAGGGTAGTCGCCGAACATCCGCCCAAATTGCAGATGTTGGCCAACTAAAACCCATGGGTCAAGCCAGTGCATAACAAGGCATGATTCAGGCATTTGTGGGAAAAAAGTTAAAGTTTTCACTACTATATTGCTACGACTGAATCTCTCTGTTATTCTCATACCTTGGGATCCTCAAAGAATTCGTCGATGCACTGTTTACAAGTGGGGCATTGCCTGACAACCTTATACGTTCTCAAGCTTCGTCCGCCCAGAACACTTCTCTCTCTGACTGGAGGGAAAGCAGCTTGCAAGCAGGCCTTACAGAAGCCATGGCCACAGGGTGTGGTAACTGGAAAAGTCATCACTTTCCGGCAGCGATCACAAAGAATCTCTGCAATTGAGCGTAAAGGAGGATGTTTTGAAACCACCGGAATGGATGTGACAAAAAGGAGAGGTAGATCATGGAATGAAAGGCCAAATAGGAACGGCAAAGATGATATTACACCACTAAAATACCGAACTCATTTCATCAACCATAACTCTAATATATCAAGCCACAAATAAAAAATTTAAAGAACAAGAATTTATATATACACACACTTCAACATTGTGAAAGGAGAAGCCAACAATATAGACAAAACCAAGAACCAAGCTCCCAGCTAATTCCTCACAATTCGAACACACAACACATCAAACAAAATAAGATATAAAGTCCAAGAAGTGTTATTATTCACAACTGCACATATTGAAACTTTTTCCATTTTAGATTATAAAAGTGTTGGACTAGTGATAAAAATGGATGAGCACTGACCTGGAGGGATCTTGCAACGCTTGCTTCCACGACTTGCTTTCCTACTCCTGCTATTGTTCCCAGCGTTTCCGTCATCAGTTTGTTTCCTACTCAGAGGAGGCGGTCTGTTCCAATACCAGCCCTTTCCCTCCTACAAAAAGTTTGAATCGTGAGTATATCTAGTCACACTAAAACACATTAAGAAAAATAAACCCCTCTAAAAGGTTCTTATTGCCAGTTGAAATAAATTAGATTAGAATATCAGTTATTCCCTAATCAGACAACACCATCGAACCAACTCATGAACTATGCCAACCAACCCTACCAATAAAACATGCCTACAATTCAAAAATCTGAATGATCTCTGAATGAAAGACTTCTTTGAAGATGAAACAATAGTAAAAGATTTACACGTGACAAATCATTAATCCTTGTTTGTATTTCAAAGTATATCTCAAGAATCAAAATACGCATTGATAAGAGTAGAAATGTTATGTGTAAATGATCACACATGAAGATCTAGGCAAGAGTTTGACAGCCATGGACATCTATCATGAAGAATAAAGCCCAAAACAGGAAATTTAGTCAATGCAAGATTTAAACAAGATCTCCTAGTTCCTTAACAAAACGGACCTCCCAGTCCCATGAAGGGCTTTTTTTCCCTTCAGTGACATCAGTTGCTCCCTTAAGTTCTTTGATATTTGGGAATGGCCGGGGATGAGCACCGTGAGTGTCACTGAAACCAAGATATCAATGTGTTAGCCAATCTTTGAGACAAAAATTGAACAACTGAACACAAGTAGAACATATTCATGAAGAATTTGACTCTCGTAGACCAGCTCCCTGGCCTGGTCCATCTCCCATAAAAGGTGTAGAAGTTGGATTGCAAGTCAGTTACCCTGCACTAGTGCTGATTCAAAAGTTCTATTCTAGACCATCAGAAGATATCTCAAATGAACAAGTGATGTATTATTGGTTCCACAGTGACTTTAGAGACGACTATGCCACACACAGAAGTACAATCTCATTCCGAATCAAAACTTAATAGTAACTCACAATGTGCATATGACACGCCCATCATCCAACTTATACCACTGTTGTCTGATGCGTATCGTTGGGCTCCACAATACGGGTGTATCATATTGCCCGTATCGTACTTTAATATTAAAATAATGTAAAAATTAATTTAAAAAAATATTAGTAAAAGTCCTAAAAAAATCAAGAAAAATCTGAAAACATTTGAAAAAATATGGTAATTGATTTAAATTCATATAATGCAAAGTTTAGTACAGATTGAGCATTCAACGTTGAACAATTGCATCCAAATTTATATATTTTGAATCAAAAAATGAAATACATTTACATTTTACAAATTATAATCAGGATCATCAACTGAATAATCTTTTTCTTCTCCTTGCTAAAGATCCTCATAAGGAGCAGTAGTACATTTTGCTTCGAAATCAAATTCTTCATCTCTTTGATACTGTTGTTGCACTCCTTCAAATTAATCCATGCAATGTCTTCTTCAGTTAGGAGAGCATTAACTTCATATTTTGTCATTCAAAAAAAATACAAATAAACAAATAAAAAAGAAAAAAATGAAGAAAAACACTAAAAATATACCTAAATCCGAGATGGGAGGCTTGCACGGACACCGTAGAGCACATTTTTAGAGCCTTGAATACCAAGAAGGCGAAGAACGGTTCTTAGGGAGCTTGGAGAGGTCTGAAGAGAGAGAAGAAACCCACAAAAAATGTGGGTTTTGGTTCGGCCAGGGACCCTTCATATCACCAGTATCGTGTGATACAGTGCGATAACTTGTGTTTTACGACACACTAGCATGTATCGTATCATGGTGGCCCACGATACGATACGTATCGCACCGGTGCGATATGGATAACACATACACATGCCTGTTCAAAACAACATACATGACGTGATTATGTTTTTCAGGATTAAAAGCAAGATTATACCCCACAATCCATAAGGCAGCCAATGGAATTAACCTTTCTAGAAATAGGAGAACCACACAAATTCATATTGAGTGACTGCACCCTCAGGATGGATGACGCAAAACTTTGATCGACTAACAACGTGTTTCTTCAAAAAAGATTAATCACATGTTACTGGCAAAAAACAACTGGGATGAAAGGTGTTATTAATTTTTTATCATGGACCATGGTTGCCAAAGAAAAAGCATAACTGATTAAAACAAGTCGGGATGCAAGAATGAAAGAGAGGAACATTAATAATAAAGGAAGTGCAAAATGTCATAGGAACTCAATGAGTTGAGGCACAAGAATAAAACTGAAGCCAACATATGAATCAATATGGACATAAATAGGAAGTAAGTGAAAATGGAGGATACAGCACATAGCATATATGAAAAGCAAGATCAAGTGAAGGACAGTTGCATACTTTCCTTTAAGTTTGTGAAGTTATTAATGGCACAAATAGCATGATATGACCAGAAAAGGAAATATAGCACACATTTATAACGTTAGCCTTCATGTGCTATGTAGCACACCACATCGTGGAGTGGTATACGATTATTTTATTTGAACTTGTGTATAATGTGAATATTGCGTCTACCCAACTTGAGATTTTGGATATTAGATAGTTTCTTTGTGTTGTGTAAATGATGGCGGTGTGATCATAGTTCATACAGCTTAAATAATTGCCATATTTGAAGTTTCCAATGATTGCCTATTTTAAGTTAGGTTGTCAATCTTGGTCTGATGATCCGTCATGGCAATGGTATTGACGTTCTGGAAAATTCATTAAAAATAAAATCTATTTTTTTTTGTGAGAAGGTGATTAGAGGTAGAATTTCCCTTTTGAAACATCACCTAGCAAGGAATTAGAAAGAGGTTGCTCCTTGTACGAACAAAGTTAGGAGAGTACAAGAAGCAATTCAATGGCAGTGTATGCACATGATTGAAAGTATAATTGAGAAGAGGCAAAAAAAAAGAAGATATAAGGATGTTTGAAGAAGAGGATGTTGGAATTAGTGGTGGCGATGATAGCATCCCTTTTGATGGTAAGACAGAGATTGATAGTCATTGTTCTCGACCACCAACCAAGGGAAAAAGGGTTGTACAAGAGGTTGCAAGTGGTAAAAGAGGAAGGGCTAGAGGAAGATTTTAATCTGGCATAATGTCTTTTTTCCTCCTAGTACTACACTTGTTGCTCAACCTAGAATTCGTGTTGCTATGGCTTCAGAGCAATTGCATGAGCAGAAACGCCTCGTAGTGGAGAGATGGTTTTATGATGTATGCATTCAACTTAATGCAATAAATTCTTTTTGTTTTTACATTGGTCTAGGGTATAAGTATCAAAAGTTGAGAGGGAAACTATTAAATAAGATTGTCCTTGAAGTGTAAGAATATTGTTCGACTTTGAGAGAGTTATGAAAAGAGGTGGGATGCACTATCACGGCAGACGAATAGATAGATAAGCGAGGAAGGACTTCATTAAAATTTCTTATTTATTGTTGTAAAGGAATTATATTTTTTAGATCTCTAAACATGACAGAGGAACGGCATACTACAGAAGTTCTAAGGCATGAATTTGATAAGGTGATATCGGAGGTTGAGCTTGAGAATATAGTCCAATTAATTATAGATAATGCAACTAACTATAAAGTAGCTGAAAAGGAGTTAGTTGATACTTACATTTTATTGGACACCATGTGCAGTCAATTGTTTAGATCTCATACTAGAGGATATTGGAGAGATGGATGAGGTGAAGGAAGCAATTCAGTGTCGTAAGATATCACAAAATTCATCTAAAACCATGCTTTTATATGGTGTATGATAAAGAGATATACATATGGTACAAAGTCCCTTCGTAAAACCGCTACTCAACTTATAACTAAATTTCTTATGAGTGCAGAGTATTCTCGAATAAAAGCAAGCCTTTAAGAGACTGTTTCTTTGAAATGAGTGACAACAGTTTGCAGACACGGTTAACATGTCTTCAGCAGTATATTTTGAAACTCATGTGTTAGACTATTAAGGATCACATGTCCTTTAGTAAAAGTTTTGAGATTGGTGCCACCAAAGAGAAGCCATTTATGGGTTATCTTTATCAACCTATAGATAGGGCTAAAGAAGCTATTAGAAGCAACTTTAATGAAAGAAGAAAGACATATTATGTGTCGTGTGGAATATTATTGATAACATATGGAATAAAGTATTGCATGAGGCTATTCACGCAACAACTTACAAACTAAATCCAACATTTAGGTATTCCGCCACCTTTAAAATAGACGGTGAGGTTAATTGATGCATCATTGATTGCATTGACATATTAGTCCTCCTA
This sequence comes from Brasenia schreberi, assembly GCA_036023115.1. Classification (NCBI taxonomy): domain Eukaryota; kingdom Viridiplantae; phylum Streptophyta; class Magnoliopsida; order Nymphaeales; family Cabombaceae; genus Brasenia; species Brasenia schreberi. Next base: position 11,369,306 of record JAYKKT010000091.1, on the reverse strand, counting down.
GAGATGGAGATCTACGATAATGCTCTTCACTTAATGGGCTGGAGTGATGGATTAATTTGGAAGGAGAGCAACCACATCAAAGGAACGATGATTTTGATTTTGAAGCTGAAGGTGGTGATGATCTTGAACAAGGAGAAGATGAAGATTATTTAGTTTATCCTAATTAAATTACGTAAATGTAATTCTTTTTTCAACTATGAAAGTTGTAATTTTTTTTGCTAAAGATGTAATGATTAAATGCTTTATCCATTAAAAATTGAATGGTGATTGATGAATATGTAGTCAATTTATATATTATATGAATTTTTTTCAATTTATGATATTTTTTCTAATTTTTTATGATTTTCCACTTTTTCTAATTTTTTAGGATTAAACAACGATATGGGGTGATACGATAGATATCGTGGACTAAAATAATACTCAATTCAATATGCATTGAACAACACTGCCTGGTACGAGTATCATTGTGGAGTAGAATAACTTCTTTAAAAGAAATATAAGGTGTGAGATTGTCCTCGTATGAAAACAAATACACACACACACACACAAGTAATTGAAATTGTACAAAATTAAATATGAAAATCCAACATAAAAGATTATGAGTTGAAGGAAAGCAATTCAGAATAAGAAAGTTCACCCTAACATTATTCTATTTTTTCTTACAGGTAAGTATAATTTGTTTCATTGCTCAAATTAGATTGGAGTCATGGACCATAGTCACCATACTTGGGCAGATAAGTATAGTATATATTAGTTCTTTTGATTGTTGTGCTTAGTGCATAGAATAATTTGGTTATATTTATGTTTTTATTTTTAATGCAAGTTTAACAATTCAATATGCATATGCCACATGAAATTTATTGTTTGTCTTCTTAGAATTTGTTTATTTGCTTTGATTCATATTTATTAAAGAAGTGGTTACGTGTTTCTTCGTATTTCTTAAAAATTAGAGAATCTATTGTATATATAATATTTTTTAATTATAAATAAAAGTGTACCCCTAAATCCACTAATATCCCCACTACCGCTATATCAAGGTTATCAAGGTCAACCGCTAACCACAATTGATAACATAGATGGGAATTACAATCATGTTCTCGTGATAGTACATTCAGTAGAAAAATAAAACAGCAACACAACCATAAATATGTCTTACTTAAAAAAAGCAATAACTAACAACAAGATTTACCTGAATGCCAACCTTACACCAGCATTTTTCAATACAATAAACTCCATCATATCTAACACCACTTTCTGGTGCATACGAGGAAAGCTTCTCTTTATGAGACCTGAATCAACCAAAAAAAAGTATATATGCACACATTAGCAATACTTGTCAATCATGCTACCCCCTACATCATCTTTCCTATCGTCACTATTAGTAAAGTGGAAAATTAATGCTCAATGGTTCTTTTATATATAAAGTAAAACAGACACTACAAAGTTAATGTTCTGGTCACCTGACCACACGAACAGGGTATCCCTTCTTACAACTAACACGAAGAGCTTCATTCATTTTGTCAAACTTCTGATCAAATGATTGATCCTTGTTCGTCCTTTTGTTCCCACTTAGATCTCTCCCACCACGATCAAGAGTCAATAGAACCAACCATCAGAGAAAAAACAACCACCGAAGTCACAGATATAAATAAATATTAATAATTTGGAAAATCTAGAACCAACCCTACAGTGTAAAGAAACCACTCGCCATGATCTTCATCATCTTGATATCCACTGGAGACAGCAACAGATTGTGCACCATAATCTGACTGTCCAGCAATTCCAGCAACATGAGGAAGGTGAGCTCCCCATTGCCTGCACTCCATCCGGTCCTCCCAACACTCACCAACAAGAACCCCCTGATTCCTCTCAGGATCATTCTCTGCTGGAATAGGCCAAAATGATCTGGTGGCACAGTAACAAATATTTTTCCACTACATGCATTAGCCTTCCCGGACTTCTTTGCTCTCTCAGTAGTAAAAGCTTTGTCCGGTCTATCCTTGTTGTGCATTGAGTAAGTGTAGACCTCCGGAGTGACAGAAGCAACCAATTTCGGTTGCCTTGACAGCCTAATTGCCGCAACTAACGCGAAATTAATTCTTGGTTGTTCAACCATTCTGGCAGGGATCGAACCTCGACATTTTACACAGGTCCTCTTGCCTTTCCCCACCCACTTCTGGAAGCATTTGAGGCAGAAATTGTGGCCACAAGTTGTCTGCAAAGTGAAACAACATAAGAGTATCAGCAATGGTGCTGACTAAGGGATATTAATCATCCTATTAATGGTAAGTAACCCAAAAAGGAATCAGAGTCATGGCTATGGAGTTTGCTAGTTCGATGTTGAGAGATAAAATGATACACAACTCGGTCACAAAGATGAAATAGAGAACCTTAGTGCCGGAGATTGGTTGGTGCAAAAGAATGACACTGAAGGTTGTATGATGGCAGATAACTAAAATGGGAACAACAACATCCAATTATAATGGGAAGCCAGAAAAATAAAAGGGATTTAACTCTTAATGAAAGATGTAGTCAACTGATGGTACAACGGATTATATGAAAAAACAGCCACCCAAAAAAAGATATACAAAAAGAAAGTGATCATCGAGCATGATGAGAGTGCAACAGAAAGAAAAAGATAACACGGACGGTGGCCAAACGAGGCGAGGAACCTATATCGTTCAAAATTAATTCGAATACAAAATGACCAAAAAAGGCGAATAACAATAGTGGAGGTGGTGGTGATAATGATCGACAATGGTGATCGTTGTCTTCTACATACAATACGAAACCAACGACGGTGATGGCGCTCCCCTTCGAAGATAAACGACTATAGTGCATGGTTATAGCGAACTGTAAGCACGAAAACTTCTATGCTCCTGGTTTACAAGACCAGAAACGAGCCTTTTCGTGTTTACGTCGCTTTTAGGGCGTGCCAGCTAGCTTACTCAAACTAACGAAGTATGTTTTGAAATATCTGACTTTTAAAAACTAATTGTGGGCAAGCGGGATCTTTTCGTCGCAAACCTTCTTAAACCGATGCTCAAGGGTCAGTTTGTATGCTTTAGAGACTTCAATTTAAAACAAGTTAACTTCAAATTTTACTTTGAACGAGTAAGTGTATAAAATCTTTAGGAAATCATGCACTTTGGCGAGTTTTACTTTACGAGGGTTGGGCGACCCTAAGTCTTTCAATTTTATCCACTTAGGTGTGGGGTGTGTGCATCAAGTGGCCTAAGATTGGCATTTTTTCACGATTTGTTCGGGCTTTATTTAATGCAAGTCTGCACTCTAGCTCGAGTTGGGCGGATATGCAATGCAACTCACACAACTTGAATGTAAAACCCGAATTTGAAAAACATAACTGAAGGGAAAACCCAAATTGAATGCAACTCACACGACTTGAATGTAAATTGCAGAAATTTAAATATATCTATATCTTAAGAGCGAAAAGGCTCAATGTGTGCATGGGTGTTATGTATAAATTGAAAGACAACTCACGCAGCTGAACCGTAAAACGCAGTTGAAAGGGAGATATAGATATAAGAGTGGGAAGACTCAATGTGACGTGTGTGTTTATGTATAAATTAAAAGACAACACACACGACTGAAATTAACAACCCGGAATTGAAATGCGTACACAGCTGAACCAGGAAAACTCAGGCAGCAGAAAATATATAGATATGACTAAATCTTAGTGACTGCCAAGGCCAAAATGTGCGTGAGTGTTTGAGCAAGTGCTCGGATGCTTCTTGGGTGCGAGTGTGTAATTGAAATGACAAACTCACACGACAACCTTAAAACCCAAATGAAAATGCAGTGTATATAGCTCTTACTAGAGTCTTTGGAGTAAGAGCGAAAGCTCAATTGTGTACGTGGGTGCTTGGTGTACGAGATAAGAGCTGAAGCTCAAGTGCATGTGTGTGTCTCGTGTACGAGATAAGAGTTAAGGCTCAAGTGCACGTGTGTCTCGTGTGTCCAGCACCAATATTACATCCGGGGGGAGACAACGCTACGTTATTACAACCCGTATCACGAATTGAATTGAACAAAAAAGAGACTCAATATATATCAAAAAGACTTACACTTTTCCAGGGTTTTGATTTGAGATTATAGAAGAAGCGAATCCACCTTCTTCTAATGGAGTATGGGGCACGTGGGAGAGGAACCGAAGAGCTTGGAAGCACTTGATCCGGGAGCAGCAGGGGTATCTCGAATTTGGGGGCCACTTGGGGTTGGTTTGGCTAAGGTAGGACTCGAGCCAAGGGTGGCTCGAGTAGGGGTTTGCTTTGGGGTTCGGCCAACACTTGGCCTTTGGTTTAGTTTTGTGAGACTCGAGCCAAAGGTGGCTCGAGTGAACTTGGTTTAGGGTAGAGTTGGGGGTTGGTCCTAGGTGCTAGCTAAGGCAAGTATGGCTAGGTTTTGGTCTAGGTTAGCTACTGGCTAACTAAGGCTTTTAGGTTCGGGATTGGTACATGGCCAGTATGACTTAAGGCTTCGGGTGTAAGACTGGTACACGGCCAGCCCTTCGCCGTGTGTTTAGGGCTGAAGGGAAGACACGGCCTGCCTTGTGGCAGGTCGGGGCTTGTTAGGGTTTAAGGATACCCAGCTTGCACCAGCAAGCTGTGGGGTTTAGAGTGAACGACCTGCCGAATGGCAGGTCTTGTTTGGTTTTGGTAAGGGGGCACGGCCAACCTTGGCCGTGTAATGTTTAAATGAGAGATGGCCTGCCAGGTTATGGCGACAAGAGGGGAACACACCGTGTGTTTAGTGCTAGGTGGCCTACCTCAAGGCAGGCCTGGTATTGAGTTCAAGGAGGGGAAGGCACGGCCTGTTTTGGCCGTGTGTTTTAGCTAGGTGGCCTACCGAATGGCTGGCCAGGTTTTAGGTAAAGGTGGGGGAAGCACGGCCTCCTTCGACCGGGCTATTTTAGGTAGGTCGCCTGCCTAAAGGCAAGCCTGGCCTTAGGTGGAAAAAAAGGGACACGACCTGCACTTGCAGGTCGTGGGTTTAGGGATGGCTCGACCAACTTTGGCCGAGCTTAGATGGGGGTAGTCAAAGGGGGAGTTCGGCCAAAGGCTGGCCGAACTTGGCTCGTTTGGGGTAGTGCTCGGCCAAAGGCTGGCCGAGCTAGGTTTATTAAGGTTTTAGGGTGGAGCTTGGCTGTTTTTTTGTGGGAATGAGCTGGGTTTAGATGGTTTTAGGTTGGGTGGTCTACAAAGGTTAGGGAAGAAGTTGGTTTAGGGTTAGGTTTTAGGGTACTAACCGTCTTGCAGCTCCACTCCCAACTGCCTCCATGCAGCCAAGCTCCACCACATGCAGCTCCACTCCAAGCTTGAAGAAGACGCCCCTTGGATTGGTGCAGCCCGAGTCACAATGGCCCAATTCCAACACTCAAGGCAAAAGCCTTGGCCAATAGGGCCCACTCTCTCTCTTCTCCCTCTTTTTCACGTGAAAGGACTTCTCCTTTTGAAGTTCACGTTCTTGATTTTGGAGACCCCTCACCTCTATTTATAGACATTTGAGGTGGGTATTGGATTTGGGTTTAAGTACCCGGATCCAATCCAAACACTATTTGAATCACAGATCTTAGATATTTTAATATCCAGATCCAATCCAAATATTTATTTGGGATTAGATCTCGGATCTTAAATATTTTAAGATTCAAATCCGATCCAAATACTATTTGAATCTAAATCCGAATATTTTTGGGTCAAGATGTAATCCAAATTTTTCTTCAACTCTCTTGTTTTCAATCCTTTCTGGTGCTTTTCACTGTCCGTTTTGAGCGGACTTCGATTCATCGGAGAGCCAACTTTGGCCTAAGTCTTCCTCAAGTCCTTCCAACAGGTGCTCTGATTTTGAGGACTTTTTCGGCGTTAGTTTCGGTCCACCGTTTTGGTTTCTGGCCAGTTCGTGGTGATATCGATATTGCCGTACGGATTCCATTCTTCATTTTTACGGGACGTGTCTCGGACTTCTGTCGACTTCACGAGGTTGTTAGCTCCTTTTTGCATTTTGGAGATGCTTTTTACTTTTTTACCCAAATTTCGCTTTTGTCTCTCTGTCGGGCTTTTCTCCGAACGGGCTCTCCTTTCTCTTCTGGCGACTGCAGACACAAAGCGCAGTGAAAAGCCTCCTCGATATTATCCTTCCCCTCGTCACACCTTTTCTTCTCGGCCGCAAGATCATCGTTCTCCGGCGTCGTCTTCGTCATGAGTTCTTGCCTCTTTCTCGCTTTTTCCTCCTCAGAAAGAGACAAGTCGGCCTGAATGGCTCGAATGGCAATCAAGAGCTCGCCGGACGAGCCATCGCCGACGCCAGAAGAAGGCACCGGCGAAACAACGGTAGCGGCAGCATCTAACGGCAGGGAGCAATCGGGACATACCCAGCCGATGGTGGAAGAGAGATCGGATGGCGGAGAAGAGAGGCAAGTGGCGTGCCAAGAGGTGGCGCAAGTGCCGCAGAAGAGAGTCTCGGCCTCGTCGGGCTTCGCTTTACATGCAATGCAAGAGCCTTCATGTCGCAGGGAAGATCAGGGCCACCCATTTCTCCTCTACGACGGTCGGAGATGGTTCTGCAGAGACGAAAAGAAGCAAAAGAGAACGAAGAACGGGAACAATGATTGGAAGGCGAAGCAGCAAAGCGAACGAAGGCAAAACAGAGAAGAGGGAAAGATTTGGTTGGAGAAAGCGGGACGGAAATTTCGGGATTTCGGGAAGCGTGTTTTGAATTTCCCGCCCGCGATTGTCGCGCTGATTGACTGAAATGTTCTTCCTACCCTTACTCGTTGTACTCTCCAAATTCGGGACCCGAACGCGAAGTTACGGATCCCGAGTTCCAGTTTCATTTGCCACAAGCTCTGAAACAAAATTTACCGGCATCCCACTCGTGACCGTGAACTCGTGAGTCCACCTCCTATCCAGGTGATCTATTGCGCTTTGTGAGCCACGTTATTTGACGATTGTGAACATTAAAGGTGGCTAAAGTTAATTAATTATAAGTTATGCAGCCAGGTTGAAATTATAAGAAAGAATACCTTTCTTTCCTCACTTCACAAGCCACCCCACCCAAATTTGATTCACATGTGGATTTCTTATAATATTCGATCTCCCGTACCTCCTTTCTCGAGATTTGCGCCTGCCTCTGGCATCTCCATTTATATTTTTGTGAAGTCTTCCATGCTGTCAGTAAAGAGTGCTAGGCGACCGAAAAGTTAGGGCTAAGGTCACAAATCGGGTCGTGCGAGTCAGTCACTACGGTTTCTAATAAATGAAAGTCCGCTTTGGCTTGACCTTTCTGTATCATTTTCGAACACCCAAAGGTAACCCGGATGGATTTAGTCCACCGGCCCGATTCGACAGTTAACATATATATTGAGAGAGAGAGAAGGTACTGGTTCATTCTAGCACATTTAAATACTAACAAATTAAAAAAAATCTTAATCATGTTGAAATTTAATTTATAAAGTAAAAAATACACACGTATTTTGTTTGGAGGTACATTTTATTCATATGAATATTTTTGCTTTATAAAATTTAAATCTTAAAGAAAACTAAGTTGTCAATAATGGTAATATACTCAATGGTGTAAAGTGGTGGGTCCCATCTTAGTTTATTGTGGGGAGGTTCACTATTTTTATATTATAAATACTAAAAGTATATTGTAATTTTTTATTATATGTATTTATAGAGGGAGAGAGTCCATACAAGCTTCAAAAAATGAGATTAACATTTAATTACTTATAAGAGTTGCTTATCACAAACACAAAATGATTATTTTGTTTGTAATAAAAAAGTTAGATCGTGTTTTAAAGATTGCCAGGTAATTCAAAGAGAAATCTTAACCACCCAACATCAGCTTTTAGTTATGAATTTACAAGTAAAAAAGTTGACAAAGAAAAAAAGAATGTATCGAGTTTTTTGGACTAAATGATAGAACCTCAAAAGTGAGAAAGAATGTATATTTAAATAAAAAGTCTTTCAATGAGATGCTTTGAATTATGTTGGTATATTTGGTGATACGTGAAACAACATGAATATACATATTATAAAAGTGGCAAAAGATGTGCTCGGTGAATCTAAGGGAGGTGTACCATTACAAAAAGAAGTTTGGTGGTGGAGTGAAGTGGTGATAGATAAAATCAAAGCAAAGAAGGCATGTCGTAAATTACCTTATACCAATAAGACTAATGAAGCTTTATAAGCTTATAAGAAAGCAAAGAAAGTACTGAAAAGGGCCACTAGTAAAACAAAATACAACATTCAAGATAATTTATATAAAAAACATAACTTAAAAGAAGGTGAAAGATATATTTTAAGGATAGCTAAGGCTAGAGATAATAAAACTAGGGATCTTACTTTTGTTAGGTACATCAAATATGAGGATGAGAAGATTTTAGTGGCAAATGATGATATGAAAAATAGATGAAAATTTTATTTGTATAAGTTTTTTAATGAAAATACATATGGTAATATTAGCTTAATAGAGTTAGCCAAATCATAAAAGTATATAAAACACAATTTCTATCGGCATATTTAAAATAATAAAGTCAAAGAGACTCTTAAATATATGAAGGTTGGTAAATCTGTAGGATTATACAATATTCCTATAGAAGTTTGGAAAATCTTATGATAGAAAAGAATCACTTGACTCACAAAACTATTTAATAAAATATGGAGAAACCAAAAGATGCCCAAGGAATGAAGAGTGAGTATAGTTATATGCATATACAATAACAAGGGAGACATTCATAAATGTATGAATTATTGGGTATCAAGTTAATGAGTCATATTATGAAATTATAGGAAAGAATTGTCGAAAGTAGGTTAAGATAAGTATTAAGTATAATACATAACCAATTGAGATCTACTATTCAAGTGATTCACCTTTTGAGATATCTTATGAAACATTTTAAAGCAAAAAGTAAGACCTTCACATGATATTTATTGAACTATAAAAAAAATTATGATAAGGTACCAAGGGATATTCTTTAGAAAACCTTGGAAAAAAAGATATCCCATTGATATATATATATATATATATATATATATATATATATATATATATATATATATAAACCTTATAAGAAACATGTACAATGATGCAAAAACATGTGTAAAGACTCATGAAGGAATGACATATTTCTTTAAAGTTAATATTATGTTACATCAATGATCAACTTTAAGTCCATACTTATTTATAAGTGTAATTGATGAGTTAACAAAATATATTGAAGATGAAATATCTTGGTGTATGCTATTTGCAAATGACATTGTGTTAATGGAAGAGTTTAAGGAAAAAGTTAATAGAAAATTAGAACTATAAAGAGAAACATTAGAAAGTAAAGGCTTCTGACTTAGTAGAACAAAGACATAATATATGGAATGTAAGTTTTATAATTTGGTTACTTCATATGATATAGAAATTAGAATTGACACATATTGCATCCTTCAAAAGGAAAGTTTAAATGCCTTAGGTCAATTTTTCACAATGATAAAATAATTGATGGAGATGTTATACAAAATTAATGTAGGATACTTAAAATGGAAAGGAGCATTATGTATTCTTTGTGACAAGTAGATATCATGAAAGTTAAAAGGTAAATATTATAGAGCAACAGTTAAACTTGTCATGTTTTATTGTTTTAAGTATTGGGCAATTAATCATAAAATATACAAAAGATGTATGTGACAGAAATGAAGATATTGAAATGAATGAGTTGTCGTATAAGGAAAAACCATATACATAACGAGGTTATTAGAAACAAATTGGGTGTGACACTAATAGAGGATAAAATGAGAGAATATCGTTTAAGATGGTTTGGACATATACAAAGAAGATCAAAAGAAGCGCCTTTGAGAAGTTATGAAAATCTAGATTTTAAAAATATTAAAAAAGGTAGAGGACGACCACAAAAGTATTAGAAAGAAACAATAAAGAATAATATAGCTTATTTTGAGTTAACTGCTAACATGATACCTGATAGGGTTTTGTGGAAACAAAGAATCCATGTAGCCGGTCGTGTCTAGTATGGGAAAAGGCTTAGTTGTTGTTGTTTGTATTTATAGAGAGAGAGAATAATGTTCATACACATTTATGTCTAAATCTACTCAAACATTTTCACCATATAAAGATTTAAATTTAAAAAATATGTTGTATTATTGTACTTTTTCGTAGTACAATGATATAATTCTCTTCTAAAATTCAAATCTTCAATGTTGATAGAATGATTAACATATTTGGGTAGATTTAAATATTGATAAGTTTGCACGTGTAACAATATATGTATATCTATACTAATAAATGCTTAAATATACTAAAACATTTACACCATTCGATTTATAAAATTGTTAATAGAGATTTTAATTAAAAATACTATTGTATTCTTATAAAATATAAAATGATTGATCACCTCAATCGTTAATCTCAAATATCAAACAATTAAAATAATAAACTAGATTTGAGTATTTACAACTATCTCTCTCTTCACACACATATATATATAGAGAGAGAAATAAAGTGATAGATATTCAAACTTTCATGATAAAATCTATTCAAGTGTATAAATTGTTTGCTTAACATGATGAACAATAAAGATTTAAATGAAAAGTATCGTTATACTTTATACTTTGTATTTAAGATATTATGCATTAAATGCTTTTTTACTTTATCACCTGAAAAATCAAAAGGTTGAAAAGATAATATAGATTTAAGTATAAATGAAGTTTGAGCATTTACCACACGTGTATATAATATGAAACATGGGTTAATAGGTACCCTACTCAAAAGTTATAAAGTGTGGGGACATTTTTTATGTATAAATACTAACGGGATACAACACTCATTTAAGTATAACCCTTACATAAAGAGGAGGAGGAGGAGGGGTAGAGGATGGAAGATAGGACTTCCTTAAAATCAAGTGAAAAGTGCAAAGAAACGCTACTATGTCGGTAAAAGTGCATGAACTTTCTACTTTTTGAATTTTAATCTCAACTACCCAATTCCTTTAATTGGACAATAACAATCGATTGAGATGGAGCTTTCATAGAAGTTGTTTAATCTCAACTACTCAATACTCTTGATTAGATCATAAAAATTACTTCTAACGGAACTTATATATATAGAGAAATGAGTGGTTTGTATCTTCCAACTATATTTATATATACAGTGTCATCGGCTTGCAATCTACCTCTTGTAAAACCTTCATTTACAAAAAAACTAAGGGAAAACATGGAGATTAATATTTGCACACTCATTTTACTATTCACACACCTTTTCAAAAAATACCAAAGTATACATCATATAAATACTCTTTCATCTCACACCCAATTACATTATTTCTCTATCTTCTCAAACCCACGAAGGTCTATCTTGTTAAATATCTTTATTCTGACGACGAACGTTTTATTTAGTGTTGTTGCCTTCTTTGTCGTTGAATCTATATTCTTATGAACCTTGTTCAACAAAAAGAAAGAACAAAAGAAAAAGGAAATGAAAAAAAATCAAGAAAAAGAAAACCAAAACAAGAAACAAAATCAATAATAAGAAAAGGAGTAATAACAATAAGAATCAATAACAAAAAGGAAAAAAAAAACATATGAACAAAACAAGAAAAAAAATACAAGTTTCTAACTCAAAACGTGTCCCAGACACATCTCCCCAAGAAGATAGGCATGGGTAGGCCACATCTTTCTTATAAAAAACTTGATCAGTTTTGATTATAATGGAGAAATCCGTAAAAAATCAATCAAAACAAATAAAAAACAGAAAACCAAAATCAAATCAACGACATCCATAAATAATCCATAAATCTCCTTCAAATCGTCATTTTTTCTCCTCTTTTTTCTTCTCTTTTCTTTTTTTTTTGATGATTTTTTATTGTTGTTTTGTTGAAAATAGTTGTAGATCCAGTAATAGGTAGCTATAATGAGTTGAAGAGAAAAATGGATGGAGAAACAGACAAAGAAATGGAGCGGATGCTGTTCATACAAGAGGAAAGAGAATAATCCAATTTTTGTGTAAAGGATAATTTAGTAAATAATAAAAATGACCAAAAGTATTTTGAGAAATACAAGAAAAAAGAGATGTATAGATAGTAACAAGGTGTGTATCGTAAACATTGTAACGTGTTTATATTATACACTCCTTTTACTATCAATAAAGTATAATTTTAATACCTTTAGATATTTACATATTTACTCGGTATTTGCATATTTTCCCCTCTTTTTTTTGTGTTATGCTAAAACCCACTAGAATCCAGTAGTCCTTAAACATTCGGGAAGAGGAAATTGGCTCAAATTTCCTATTAAGCCGTGAACATCATTTGTTGCAACCCTTATGAAATCCGTTGATGTAAGGTGAGATAATGGTTGCACTTCTTAATCTCGTACCTTAGTCAAAAAGAATTGAACGTAATATATATGTGTATATATACAATATAGTGAGAATATGTATATAATATATAACTCATAAAATTAAAGAATCAAACACATCATTTTTATCGTTCGATTGGTATAATTATTATGAAAGTTTTAAATAAAAAGATCATTATACTTTATATTTTACATTCGATATACATTAAATAAGTTCCATTTTGTTATTTTATCATTTATTTCATAAAAAGATATAAAAAGATATGAAAAATTAGATTATGAAAATGTTAAAAGAAGAAGAAGACAACCACAAAAGTCTTGAAAAGAAACTTTAAATAATGATCTAGTTTATATTAAGTTAACTACTAACATGACACATGATACAACCATGTGAAAAAAAAAATCTATATAACGACTCCATCTAGAATGAGAAAAAGCTTGTTTTTGTATTTCAGTCATTCATCTAAAACATTTGATGGTTATGATGGATTCGTGGTATTTTTTTGTTTTTTAGGGTTAACTCGGATTCCATCCTCACATCTATTTTATCATCTCATCAATTAATTATATGTATATCAGGATCTGCCTAACCCGGCCTGCCTTAGAAGGAACGTCTATATGATTCTCGAATAGTTTTTTGTCACAATGTAAGCAGCCTCGCCTGTCTTAAAAATTTAAAAAGAAGAAAGTGAAGATAAAAAGAAAACTGTAAATTAGCAAATTAGCGTATTGCCGTTAGACGGGTCATGTCCCGGGTGAAGGCGATCGCACGTGTGGCGGCACACGGACGGTTGTAGCGCGGAAATCCGTTATCTTCCGCCGTCTTCCCTTCCTCCCTGCCTCCCTCACGCACAGTAGACTATAAAGCAAAAGGGGAAAGGAAGTCGATGACTGGCTTGTTCTTCTCGCTCGCACTGCGAGTGCCATGGCGTCCTTGACTTCCCTCCCGCAACTTATTTACAATCGACCCGTTAATGCTTCCAATTTTCGAGTTCGGAGTCCCATACTCGAGGTTTATCTCATCGTTATGGTTGCCAACCTTTTCGTTCGAGTTTGAGTTGCAGAATTTTGTTGTTTGTGGGTGGGCAATCGTTTTTTAAATTGTGGGTACTTTATTTTATATTATGAATGCTTTTGGGGAGTTTACTCCTTTGGTTTTATGTTCGTTCTTTTTCATTTCTCTATCGAAGATTCGTGTAGCAATCCGTGGCTTTTTGGGTTGACGTGGTTATTTTGTTGTTCGGTCGTTTTCTTGCAGAGAAACGGGGGCAAGCGTTTGTCATCTACGTCGGCAAGATGTCCGGTATTGGCCATCTCACGCCTAGACGGTGCTCTCTCTCTCTCTCTCTCTATATATATATATATATATATATATATGTATGTATATGTATATATGTATGTATGTATGTGTGCGTGCGTGCGTGTGTTTGTATATTGGAGGGAAGCACACACGCATGAGTAAATAAATATATTTGTTCATGAGATTTGTACAACATTGTGCCTTCAATGCTATTACCCACCAGAAACGTGCCTACAGACGTAACACACACAGAGGGAGGGAGAGAGCATCCATCACAAATACAACTGTTTTGTACTTCATTTTATCGACAAAATACTAGTGTCAACATTAAAAGTAGCTTATGCGAATGCTTTTCTAACGATTGTGCTTCGTCTCACATATTTTAGCTGCTTCTGAATTGGATGCTTGTCCAAGAAGAAGGATGATCTTGTCAACCATTGGATTGCTTCTTGGAGCTTGTCAAAATACTACAACTGATACCTCCGCTGTTGCTGCTGAATTTGCAGACAGTACGTTCACGAATTTGTCTTTTCCCCCATTCCTAGTCAACCAACCTGTTTCGTGGCAACGAGAACAAGGGAATCTCTGAAGGTTTATGTTGCTGATGCTTGCAGTGCCGGCTCTTCGTGGGAAGGACTATGGAAAATCGAAAATGCGGTACCCTGATTACACAGAAACAGACTCGGGCCTCCAGTATAAGGTCACCTATTATGATGTTTATATTTGCATCCACTTTACTATATGGTATTGGTAGGATTAAGTCCTTGTTTTACAATTTCACTACAATGGTTACGAGTAGAATTAATCGATTTTGATGTGAATTTTAAAAGGTCTACAGGACTTGCGAACCGGAAGTGGTCCTACACCAAAGACAGGGGAGACTGTTGTGGTAAGGAACCTGGTCAGCATGACTATAGTCTATATGTTCGGACCAACATGAATATATTTTGATGAGCTTGCTGATTCCCTGGGTTGTGGATGTTTTGCAAGGTCTCACTTATTTGCTTTGTCTGTCTGAACATTTTCAATCATGTTTCCTTGATAGCTGTTGCAAGTAGCTGCCTGTTCTATTATTCTATAGCATCGCACGATTGCTTATGGAGTTGTAAAGAGTATGATCACCACATGTAGGATATATTGGGACAAATTAACATGAATTTACTTGAGAATGGACACTCAAGAATTCACTTTCATCTTATATGCACCACCATATTCGTCATTTTCATATCTCCAGGACATCAAAAACCTAGATCCTATGCTTGCCCATATGTGGGGAAATTCAAGTTACTGACTGAAGGGTGAGTATGTAAACAGTGGAGTTGAGTGATTGTGAATTCAAACTATTCATTGCTCAAGTGAAATCCAAGCACGCTAACTAGAGTTAGGAGGTGCACTCAGGGCATTATCCCATCTGTCAGGGCATGCATACCTGGTTTCAGCCTCCTGTTGTACCAAAAAAAACTAGATTTAAAAGGCAACTTGAATTCTCTGTACCTCAAATTCACTTTGGGCAGATGCACATTTGATTTGTTAAATTTGGTTGAATAATCTTAGAGTGGGCCCAGATGTTTGATGTCATACCCAATGGATGTATCCAAGATGGGTGTCTTTTAAGGTTCTGTTTGGAGGTTGAGCTAGATGTTTGGACTGTCTTAGAAAGGCTCCGTAAAGGGGAAGGTCGTGTCAAAGATCAGCCAAAAAAGAGGGATGAATTTATAAATGCCTAAAAAGAGTGGCAGATTTATTGCAGTAATGTTCTTTTGTCATTGCTTATGGACCTTAACTAATTGCAGGTAGACTGGGATGGTTATACCATAGGGTACTATGGTCGTATTTTTGAAGCTCGTAACAAGACAAAGGGTGGTTCCTTTGAGGTACTTCTTGAGTTCTCTTCTGTGTATCATCTGTTTATGCCAGTCTTCGTACATAATTCCTGGTACCTATATTACTTACTAATAGCCTTTCTAGAAAATAATGTGATTTCATTGACTAGCAAGCTCTAGATGTTATTCTTATTATTTTACATGGTTTCTGCTAGTTGATAACCAATAGATCGTGTTAGGCAAGGGAAGTAATGCTATGATATGGTGCACATAATGTCAAAGATCTCCTAACCAGAATTTCCAAACATTATAATTCTTGATCATTAATATGGAATTGCTAGTGATACTGGAAAAAGTTGTGAATTTTTTCTTTTCATTTGTGGTTGTTGGGTGCAGTTTGTAGTATAGCATTTGCATAAATGTTTTGGCACTTTGAAATAATTTTATGGCAGTTGCTTTCTGATTCTGCAGGGTGATGACAAAGACTTTTTCAAATTTGTGGTTGGATCCCAACAGGTTAGTAAAATATGGATCATTTAATTTGCATTAGTGTGCTTATCAATGGAGCTCCCCACACACATCATGTTATAATGACGACACATATCAAAGTTACCCATTAGGCCACCACATGTAGCCAGTGACTTTAGCAACTTTCCTTGACCAGTACAAATTTTAGGCATTCATATCAAATGGTGTCAAAAACTCCGCCCATGTAAGGGATCACCCTTGCATTGCTGATCCCAAGTCTTGATAAAGGAGGAGGGTTGTGTTAGGCTTCCGACAACCAGCGTAAAACTTTGTCGGATTTTTATACCATGAATTACACAAATTATGAGCATTGCTTTGGGGCGTCCCCACCTGGCGACGCGCTGCAGAGCCCGAATGCAGTTATAAGTAAGCAAGGGCCACTACATTTTCGCTCGAATATAGTGAATCAATTATAGAGAGGGTTCCCACATCATGAACGGGTGTGGGTAAAGAAGTTAGTCCCGCTACATTACCGCCCAAATGTAGTGAATAATTTTCAGAAAAGATCTCCACATTTTTAATATGGGCGGATGTAGGGAGTAAGGAAGCTAGTCTTAGATAATAAGATTTGTATTGGTTTTTGAAATATCGAAACATTATCCGGTAAGCTAATGGAGGTGGTAGATACTATGATTCGAAGAAAGATTCATATTTTATATTTACAAAAGACAAAGTGGGTTGAAGAAAAAGCCAAGGAGATAGAGGATCCATGTTTAAATTATGATACTCAGGTAAGGAAAATGCTCGAAACTGAGTTGGTATTATCATAAATAAAGATTTAAAGGATAGTGTAGTAGACATAAAACAACTTTTGGGAAGAGTTAGATAAGGTGATTCAAAGGATTCCACAAAGGGAGATGATTTGTTTAGGAGGAGACTTAAATAGACATGTGAGTAAAGAAGCATTAGGATATCAAGGTATTCATGGAAACTTTGGTTTTGGGGATATAAATGAGGAAGGTAGGGAGATTTTAAATTTTGCTATGGCATTTGATCTCTTTATAGTCAATACAATCTTCAAAAAACGAGATGAATATTTAATTACTTATAAGAGTGGCTTATCACAAACACAAATTGATTACTTTATTTGTAGAAAAAAAAGATAGAGCGTGTTTTAAAGATTTCAAGGTAATTCTTGGAGAAAGTTTAACCACTCAACATCGACTTTTAGTTATAAATTTATAAATAAAAAAATGGACAAAGAAGAAAAGAGTACTTCGAGCTATTTAGACTAAATGGTGGAACCTCAAAAGTGAGAAAGAAGATATATTTAAACAGAAAGTCCTTCAAGAAGATGCTTGGAATTATGTTGGTACACCTTGTGATATGTGGAACAATATGGCTATACATATTAGGAAAGTGGTGAAAGATGTGTTAGGTGAATCTAAGAGAGGTGTACCGGCACAAAAAGAAGCTTGGTGGTAGGGTGAAGTAGTGCAAAATAAAATCAAGGCAAAGAGGGCATATTACAAATTACATTATTCTAAGAAAACTAGTGAAACTTTAGAGGCTTATAAGAAAGCAAAGAAGGAAGCGAAAAAGGCGGTCAGTGAAGCAAAAACTAAAATTTAGGAGGATTTATATAAAAAACTCAACTCAAAAGAGGGTGAAAGAGATATTTTTAGGATAGCTTGGGCTAGAGATAAGAAAACTAAAGATCTTAATTCTGTTAGATTCATCAAAGACGAGGATGAAAAAAATTCTAGTGGCTGATATAAGAAATAAATGAAAAAACTATTTTTATAAGTTTTTTAATGAAAATAAAGATATTAGTATTAACTTAGGAGAGTTAGCCAAATCATAAAAGTATATAAACCACAATTTCTATCGACATATTCAAAAGAATAAAGTTAAAGAGGCTCTTAAACATATGAAGGGTGGTAAATCGGTAGAACCAGACAATATTCCTAATTTCCTATAGAAGTTTGGAAAATACTAGGAGAAATAGGAATCACTTGACTCATAAGACTATTTAATGAAATATGGAGAAACCAAAAGATGCCCGAGGAACGGAGAGAGAGTACACTTATACCCATATATAAGAACAAGGGAGACATTCAAAATTGTGCGAATTATCGAGGTATCAAGTTAATGAGCCATACCATGAAATTGTGGGGAAGAATTATCGAACGTAGGTTAAAACAAGTATCGAGTACAATAGAGAACCAATTTGAATTCATGCCAGGTAGAACTACTGTTGAAGCGATTCACCTTTTGAGACGTCTTATGAAACATTTTACACCAAAAAAGAAAGACCTTCACATGATATTTATTGATGTAGAAAAAGCTTACGATAGGGAGGTTCTTTGGAGAACCTTGGAAAAAAGAGGTATCCCATTAATATACATTAACCTCATAAGAGATATGTACGATGGTGCAAAAACATGTGTGAGGAGTCATGAAGGAATGATAGACTTCTTTGAAGTTAATATTAGGTTACATGAAGGATCAACTTTAAGTCCATACTTATTTATAATGGTGATTGATGAGTTAACAAAACATATTCAAGATGAAGTGCCTTGGTGTATGTTATTTGAATTGACAGTGTGTTAGTGGAAGAGTCTAAGGAAAAAGTTAATAGAAAATTGGAACTATGGAGAGAAGCATTAGAAAGCAAAGGCCTGTGACTTAGTAGAACAAAGGCAGAATATATGGAATGTAAGTTTGATCATTTGGTTACTTCAGAGGACATAGAAATTAAAATTGGCACACATTGCATCCCCAAAAGGAAAGTTTTAAATACCTAGGGTCACTTTTTTGAGAGTAATGGAAGAATTGATGGAGATGTTACACATAGAATTAATAATGGTAGGTTAAAATAGAGAGGAGCATCAGGTATTCTTTGTGATAAGAAGATACCATTAAAGTTAAAAGGTAAATATTATAGAGCAACAATTAGACCTACCATGTTTTATGGTTATGAGTGTTGGGCAGTTAACCATCAACATGTACAAAAGATGTCTATGAAATAAATGAAGATGTTGAGATGGATGAGTGGTCATACAAGAAAAGACCATATACATAAATGAGGTCATTAGAAACAAATTAGGAGTGACACCAATAGAGGATAAAATGAGAGTATCGTTTAAGATGGTTTGGACATATAGAAAAAGATGAGAACATGAAAAACTAAATTTGGATAGTATTAAAAGAGGTAGAGGACGACCACAAAAATGTTGGAAAGAAACAATAAAGAATGATCTAGTTTATTGTGAGTTAACTGCTAACATGGCACATGATAGAGCTATGTGGAAACAAAGAATCTATGTAGCCGACCCTATCTAGTATGGGAAAAGGCTTAGTTGTTGTTTGTTTGTATACTAAATGGTGTCAAACCTGTAAGAAGGTACGAAAAACTAGATTTTGAAAGCATTAAAAGAGATAGAGGACGACCACAAAAGTATTGAAAAGAAACAATAAAGAATGATCTAGCTTATTGTGAGTTAACTACTAACATGGCACATGATAGGACTATGTGGAAACAAAGAATCCATGTAGCCGACTCAGTCTAGTATGAGAAAAGGCTTAGTTGTTGTTTGTTTGTATACCAAATGGTGTCAATACCACTATGTTTAAGTATATAACCATGGTCTTTAGATGCCTGGCAATCTGGTCCCTGCATTAGGAGTTCAGGTGCATATGCTACTCAAAACAATACCATGCTATAGTTGTACGTTGATCAAATGATTGTGGTCATGCTATTACAACCAAAAGATGCTGGCATGAATTCCTTTAGAAGATATCCTTGGTTATTAAGGCAACTTTGAAAATCTGAAAAGGAGTGTGTTGAAGAAGTATTACGTAATTTATTTCAGGTTATACAAGCTTTTGAGGAGGCTATTGTAGGTATGTCACCAGGTGGCGTGCGAAGGTACTTCTAATTTTTATCTTCCAAGGATAAACTTGTTCCTTGGAGGAGCATGAGATCTTTGCTTTTTACAGGCTGTTCAGTAAATCAGAGAATTTTCATTGCAGATGCTTTTAAAGTTTTGCATGGTTTTTGGCCTTTTACATGCAAATTTCATGTGATTCGGAAAGTATAGCAGGAATGCCTTATTGCTAGATGTATCTGTGAACATCCATTCCAGTTTTTTCGATCTTCTGTAGAGACTATTAGGCACTTGCCCTACAACACAAATCTTATGCTGGTCCAAGCGAATTTGAAAGTGCGTGATACTAGACTTGTTTTAATTTTATATATTTTCACGAAGTTGTCTGATGATTGAAAAAACCTTATACAACAACACTAGACTTGTTCTCTGATATATTGTACAATACATTTTAACGTACTTTGAAAGAATTATCTATTCGTTGGATACTTTACAAGAACATAGAACTCATGCTGGCGGCAGTGCATGGTCTATTAGAAGCACATGGATGAAAATTATTTATAATTTGCCTTTGTTGTTCAGGTTAACTGTTAAATTAGACATGCTATTCAGTATTTAAAAGCTGTGGCCTGTGGGTAAGTATTTTTCAGAATAGTGTACATTGTAGATCAAGCTTTTCCCTGCCATAATAGCCACATATTAGTTGAGATGGCATACAAAACGGAAGTTGGTAAATGAAGGATCATGAATGTTACTTGCACTCATATGCCACTCAAGAAAGGATGAAGGATAGTTTTATTATCCATACGTTTGCAAGAATCATTGTGATATAGGTTTTCGTTTGCCAAGCTATAATTCATTTTCCTGCAGTCTCTGTTGCTTACCTGATTATTCTCGTTCTGTTGTGTCACAGGATTATAGTCCCACCAGATCTGGGATATCCAGATAATGACTTCAACAAGAAAGGGCCAAGGCCTACAACTTTCTCTGTAAGTGAAAATCCAAACACTGTTTTATCTGATTCTAGCAACATAAGTTATGGCTTTAAGTTTCTATACTGCATGTTGAAGTCGCCGGACCTGTTATATACCCTATCTCAGCATCAAAGCCTTTTGGACTATAGTCAAATATACCTTCGACATCTTGTCTCAAGTTTACGAAGATAGTTATGGAGTCCTTGGACTGGCTGCAAGCTTCACGATTAAACCACGAGATATGCAAAATCTTGTTAAGCTTTTGAGGTTCTTTTTGTTCCACCATATTCTTAGCTTTTCTTTAATTGAGAATGCATTGATATTTCAAGTAGAAAACTATACAGAAAGCTTTTTGTTTCTACATATTTATGTTCATCAAAAAATTCTTTTGAGGGGATCTTTAGAGAACATTGGAAAATGAAATTGTGGGGGCTCTAGAATACTTTCCTTTCCTTTTTCCATTGAGGTCTTGCTTCCTTTGACACACCGGTTCATTACTCTGGCTTCTACATTTCCAGGGGCAACGTGCACTGGACTTTGTGCTGAGGAATCAAGGCCTCATCGACAAGACCTTGTTGTTTGACATAGAGCTTATCAAAATCATACCAAGCTGATCAAGAGTAGATGTTCTTGAATAAATCGACGACAATTTTCAATGCGGGTTAGAGGAATAAGCAAGTGATCTAGGCTTGGTGTTGATTTTGTCATGTGAACTAAGGGAACTTATTTGAACTTGCTATTATCCAATTTATTCACTTGTATTATTTCCTTGAGGGCGTAAAAGTCTCAGCGGAACTGGGTTACGCACTACCTTTTTTCCCCCTTTGTATATTTGTGCATTCTGATGTTTAAAGCTGCATATTAACCAGTGTCTGTACGTTCATGCTGGATTCATCGTCCAAGTTATCTAATGATATTTCTGAACTGCGCTCAGAAAATCCGGGCTATCGGGGATTCGGAGTCAAGTATAAAGGGGAGAGAGAGAGAGTATCATCACGTGTCAGAAGACTCACAACTGCTGTTCTATTATTCCTGATTGGTCAAAACAACGGTTCTGTTTCATGACCCAAAAAATAAACGGCCCTGTTGGTGCCAGAACAAGAAGAAAACTCATCTTTCAAGGATACCCTTTACATATACCATCCCTTTCTCCATGAAATTGAGCTCCTTCCTCATCCTCTCAATCTGTTCATCATCTCCTTGAACTAGTATCTCAGACAACTTCCCGTCATCTGCTAGTATCATCTTCACCTTGATCTCTTCCTTTCTAGATGCTCGCGTCCAGTAGTACACTCCTCTGCACCAAAACCACAAAGATTGTCACCTTTGGTTTCCAAGGAATCTTTATTATTTTCTCACTAAAAACTCATCTAACATTTCTTAGCGAGAAAAGAAGCCATAAATGCAATAAAATGAGATGCTAATGTGCAATCCATATATTACTCGTCAATGGAGCATAAAAAAGATTGGATGATGGTTGTAGAAGTTTCTTGAAATGACTTACGCTAATGGGCTCAATGCAGTTAGCCAGAACCATCCGTTTCCTACATCAGGGACGGTGATTGTGAGCACAAGAGCGACACTGGCTAAACTTACGCACGTACAGAAGGTGAGTAATGCCGCCTGCCCTCTGCTTGGCACCATTATTCCTTCGAACCTTCATTCATGTAATAATAAAAACTTACATGTGAGAGAGAGAGAGAGAGGGAGAGAGAGAACCATACGTTACTATCTCTCCTCTGTCCGCTACCGTGAAGTTGCTACGAGTGAAGAAAGAGAGGATCTCTCCGGCGACCTGGCTCGGTTCCTTGCTTTTCTCCTCAACTCCATCTCTCACAAAGGTTTTCTGCACAATCTGTCAAACCCCATATCCAAAGTATAGATTTCGATACATTAACCATATCCCAGGAACCAGATTTGAACTGGTGACACGAGGAATTTCAGCAGCAACTAACGAGGGATAAACCAAAAAAGGAAAATAGATGAGAAATATGAATTTCAACCTTGGATTTGACAGATCGTTTGATGAGCGACCAAACACCAGGAACAGAGATAACAAAGAGGCCTAAAGAGGTGTAGTAGCTAGCCAAAGAGTATCCCGTGCTTTCAGCTAGAGAGAAACAGGGGACAGCAGATACGGATGAAGAGGCAACGTCGGCAAGAGAGAGACTAACAGAGAGCCCTCTGTATTTGGTGGTGGTGGAGGAACGGGTGCTTTTGCCATTTAATCGATGTCTGAAGAAAAGAGAATGTGCACAAACGCCAGTAGTTGATGTCCAGTTTGTGTTAAACTGTGAAGACAGAAGAGTAGAGGGAGAAAGCAGAGCCATGGAGAGAGAGAGAGAGAGAGAGAGAGAGAGAGAGAGAGAGAGGGTTGGCGCAATGGCAGTGATACGTTGGGATTTCCTGGATTTTTATCATTCATTGGACAAGAGGGTAATATTCTCTAAAAGAAGGTTCCTTTCGTTAGAGAGAGCGAGAGAGGTGATAAGAGAGAGACCATACAAACAAGGGGAAGAGTTTTATGTGCCGCGCGCTTGCCACGCTCAGTGGTTCCTCACTGGGTCATATTTCTCTTCCATATCCTCAAATCACGAAGGAATTAGCCACACAATCACGAGTGAGAGAGAGATGGTCGCCCAGACTCCAGTGAGGCCCTGCGAGTGCTCGGCTGTTAGATTACTGAGTCTCACTCAGCACGGCCTCAGGCAGCATCCTGACCGATTCGCTCTCAAATCTGCCTTCTTCAATGGCGCCACGTCTCTGCAGCTCTTTGTTGCAGCAGCTTCTCCCCGGCTTGCTTCCTCAGTACCGAGATTCACCATGAGGGTCGCATCCAAACAAGCTTACATTTGCAGAGATTGCGGGTATAATTCTCATTCCGATTACTGTTTTCCATAAGTGAAAGACTGCCCGTCTTTGATTTCACATTAGGTTGGGACAGTTCAAACTCTTTTGGCCGTTTTGCTTCTAGGTATATCTACAATGACAAGACCCCATTTGAGAAACTTCCTGATAAGTTCTTTTGCCCAGGTAACTCTCTCTCTCTCTCTCACACACACACACAAAAAAAAAAAAAGATTGAGCTAAGCCAATTGCATTGTAAAGTACTGTGCATCGTCCTCGATTATCAACTCCATCCGGTTAGGTGGTTGCACTCAGAAAAAAATTTATTGATAGCTAAATATTCCAGAAAATCTATACTAGAGTTCTAGTAAGACGACGATGGAATCGTACTTGACATATCCTTTGTCTGATGGCATAACCAACAACAAAATCTGGTTCAATACGTCGGTGTCTCAGTCTGTGGTGCACCAAAACGGAGGTTTAAGCCATACGCACCAGCTGTAAGAAAGGACTCCAATGACTTGGCTGTTCGCAAGGCTCGGAAGGCACAGGTGAAGAGGGATGAAGCAATTGGGTATGCATTCTACCTCTTCTGTTTTGCTTGAATTCAGCACATGAGCATTTTCTGGGAACGTACTTGTAAATCTGAGTTGGAATATTGTGCAGGAATGCATTGCCTATTGCAATTGTAGTCGGGGTTGTTGCTCTTGCTGGTCTCTACTTCTATCTCAACAATGCCTTCTAGTGATTGTTCCCCTATAATGGACGCCCTGGACGCTCTGTTTTATGCATCTGTAAGAAGGTCAAATTGTAATGCCATTCTCTATCTAGTAAGAACTCGAAATTGTTGATGCAAAATCCGGACGGAGTTATTGTCCATGTAACCATTCTATATCTAGTGGTAAACGCATAAGATCTTTTGGGCATTTGGATCTTTGAGATCAACAAGATGTGATTTAAATTACTTTACTTTATTATATGGTAGATATGTCTAGAATTCATGATATAAAATCTTAAAAAGTTTTATGCCAGTTGTAAGTTTAACTGAATCTTCTTCTTTTGACATTTGAGACTTTGAAAAAGAGAGGTATTCCATTAAAATATATCAATCTTATAAGAGATGTGAGACATTTACTACATAAACATAACATTATTTTTTTGAGGTTAATATTAAATTATATTAATAATCAAAGTTCACATTTATTTAGCTTGGTTATTGACAAGTTAACAAAACATATTCAAAACAAAGTATCTTTATATATATATATATATTATTCACATATGACATTGTGTTAGTGACCGAGTCTTATGAAAAATTAACAAGAAATTAGAACTATAGAGAGAAACATTATAAAGTAAAATCTTTCGACTTAGTAGAACTAGGATAAAATATATAGAATGTAAACTTGATTATTTGGTTATTTTAAATGATATAGAAATTAAGATTGGCATATATTGCATTCCTCATAAGTAAAGTTTTAAATACTTATGATTAGCTTTTAAGAGTGATGAAAAAATTGATGGAGGTATTATGCATGCAACTAATGGAGATTGATTAAAGTGAAGAGATGGATTAGGTATTTTATGCGACAAGAAGATATCATTAAAATAGAAAGATAAATATCATATAACAATAATTAAATATGTCATGTAATACGGTTTTGAGTGTTGATGGATGTGTGGTCATATATAAAAATACTATATACATTAGCAAGGTTATTAAAAACAAATTAGAACAAATAAAATGAGAAAATCTTTTAAGATAGTTTGTACACTGAAAATGCAATTAAAAAAAGCTATGTTAAGAAAGTGCTATAACCTAGACGGTGAAAATGCTAAAAGAGAAAGATGAAGACCACAAAAGTGTTGAAAAAAACAATAAAGAATGATCTAACAAGAAATCTATTTAGCTCACCCATTGCAAAGATCAATTGATGGAGATGTTCATGTAAGATTATGCACCAAAAAAATATTGAATGCAAGATTATACACCAAAAGACAGGGCACCAAGAGAGAGATGTGCTTCCTACCTGCTCAATTGAGTAAGATTCAAGTAAGATGCACACACACGCATACACAATATATATATATTGACATATTTAATAAATTAAATAAACCTGCTTCCATATAACAATATTGCTCAAATGTACACATAGGTGGGAGTATTTGATCTTCGGGAACTATCACATCGCACGGCCGACCTGTATTTGAACAAGAATGCCATGCAAAAAGCCAATTGACTGGTCAATCTCAAAGATCTTATTACCCAAGAAAGACCATTCTCCCGGCTTTATCAGCAGCAGACTTTACTTATAAATGAAGTGAACCAGCCGTTTTCTCGGGTATTGGGAGAAATAGGCCACAAATGAAGAGGAATAAGCGCACACAAGGGGACCCCAAAATATAGGACTCTTCTATTTTAGAGGGTTTCAGCCTTGATGGCCCTACTACGCCTTCTATGAACTCGCTTCACTTGGCCCATGGATCCGATAGCCCCTCCTTTCACAAACCATGTCCCTTACTGGTTAAAGAACTTCGCGAAAGGGCGCAGCACCATTTGTAGGTCGGAACTAGAGAAAAACTATAAGGCCAGGGCCAGTATGCCAAGCTTCCTCATGTGCTAGCTGGTAACAACCATGGGAGTTGAGCCCACTGACTGCCTGACTAGCAGTAGCCAGAGGCCCTTTCCACTCAACAACTCGCTCTTGGTAATAACGCATACTGCAGTTGTCTGGAAGGAAGATGATTCAACCTCTCCCTCCAACTCTCAAAATTGATTTCGAATCCTCTTCCCTTGTTTGCTTCAGCTACCCAACATTCAAAAATGATTTGGAATGTACAAGTAGCGAATCCAAATCAAATTGGCTGTGAAGCAAATATGCCTTAATGCAGAGCAGTTGATGATACAGAGGTAACAGGAGTTTGATTTCCATTGATGCTACCTCCGGTGCAAGTCACTCTAAGCGCAGGGCCAAGGCGAGGGTGCTAATCTCGAACTTCTAATTGAGTCTTCCAACCAACAGAAGGCAGTTTCTCCCCATTACAACAACAATTAAGCCTTTTCCCATACTAGATGGGGTCAGCTACATGGATTCTTTGTTTCCACATATCCCTATCGTGTGCCATGTTAGCAGTTAACTCACAATAAACTAGATCATTCTTCATTACTGTCACAAACATCTTTTGTACGTGTTGATGATTAACTGCCCAACACTCAGAACCATAAAACATGACAGAACTAATTGGTGCTCTATAATATTTACCCTTTAACTTTAATGGTATCTTACCTGATGTTCCTCTCCATTTTAACTAACCAGCATTAATTCTATGCTTAACATCTCCACCAATTCTTCTATCACTCAAAAATAAAAACCATGCTAGCCTGCCATGTTTTATGGTTCTGATGACATTGAGCAAGGGATAACATGTTACGGGCAGTCAAAAGGAGGAGAAATTATATAGTTAAAGAAGGCTGATGACATTTTTGCTATTAAAATGTTACCAAACCATGCTATGATGTTCATTTCTGACAGCAACCAGAAGAACGACACTTGAATTCGTCACGTAAGTCGCAAAATGTGAGGCAGATTCAATTCCAAACCATACTATAGTTCAGCATGAAAACAGCACTAGACAATAGTACCAACTACCAACCGCATCCAACAATATGCAGGCGAAAACTTCATCCTACTCTTCCAATGCCATAGTGCGCTTACTCTTCTTTTTTGGACTGGGAATGAGATGGAGTCGGTGAACCAGACCGAATACTTCCCTTCACGTCCCTGGTGCGCTTTGAGCCCTGGGAAGAGGGTGAATGATACAATAGCCTTCGAGTTGAGGGATGTGACGCCTGCCCACTTTCAAATGATGTTTCATTTACGCCCTGTGAGCTTCTTCGATTGCTGCTACCCGCGAGAGATGCACTCCCCAGAAGAGAATCCGGGTTCGAACCTTCTCTCAGATCCTGTGTGCGTGTTAAATGTTTGGACGAAGGAGAGCGATCAGCACGCCTTTCCTTCGGAGGATGTGATGCCTCCCCACCTTCAAATGAGGTTCCACTTACCATCCGTGAGCTTCTCTGTCTGCTGCTGTGTGTGAGAGCACCACTTCCACGAGAAATAGTTCTGTTTAAAGAGCTGGGGGTCTCTGAGTGCAATTGAATGTAAGAATTCAGAATCATTAATTCGCTGTAGCAAGCAGACCAACTAATCCGAATTCCCTAAAGCTTGTAAGATGAAACTCCACAAGTTTGAACCCATGATTTATAAATGAGTGGAGATAAATTTACCATCAGAACTACGACTCAACAAGCTTAAACGTCTAGCATGTGGTTTGAGGAGAGAATCGGCTTCCACATCATAATTTACCAAACTAACTCGACGAGGAATCTTGCCAACTGCAACAATTGACAAAGTGCTCAGAAGAGAGAGAGACACAAGGAGAGAGAGAGACCATTGCACAGTCAGAAGCAATAGTTTTTCATACCCATCCCCAACCTTACAATGTTTAGCAGTGCAGCCAATAGGCAAAAGAGAACTTTTAAAATTATTAATTTTTTGTGGGAAATATTTGTTTTCAAGAAGTCAGTTGCTCATGAGGATACCTCGTCATGTAATAACTTTAGACTTATAAATCATGACAAGGTCCAACATTCAAAGCTGCTGCCTTCTTTAATGGCTTCCCACATCCATGACATCCGTTTCCTTTGACCCTTTGAATTTATGAAAAGAAACTGAATTTTCTTAGTTGCTTAGCAATAATGATAGCCCCTTAAGAACTCTAAACATGAATAGTCTCAGTGGATCCATCAACTCAAAATTTCAAGGTAGGGTATGCAAAAAAAATCTTTGATCTTATAACAAATGAAGCAGCACAGTTCAGTTGTAGGCATTTGATGTGCTTAAAAGAGCAGGACCAAAAGAACTTGACAAAAAATTTGGAGTTGGATCATGAAAATATTACGGACAACCAGTTTTTGACAAAGCAAAGATGTGATAACAAATGACACTATCGCGCCTCTCAAAAAGGATTAGTTTCATTTAAAGGCTACGCAAGGACATCTACCAATGAAATACAAGCTGAAACCCCTGAAGCATGAGATCAAAATTTGTGAAGGTAACCAACAACTTTGAAGCTGGTTAGTGAGAGAAGAACAAGTATAACCAAACCCATCTAAGAGAACAGAAGTGTCGTTCTACCGAAAATGATGAATAATCTAAGTAGGTACGATTAAAGTGGTCACAAACCTATTTTTGAGGACGAAGAGCCAAGCATAAAAACTGCAGCATTTGGTTGGTGACTACCACTCGTAACAATGTCAAAGGACAACAGACAAAAATGGAACTCAACAAAATCAAGACTTCCATCATATAATATGAGTAGAAAGAAATTAATACTATTCTAACTCAAACTTAGAACTGGACGAAAGTTGCATGGAGTCAAGACAACTATATTCTTCAGTATTTTAATTTTATGCAACAGTAGATAACAGAAGATGGAAGAACCACATGTGTCATTCTTCTTCAGGGAAAAGCATAATGGGGCACCTGAATTAATCAATCCTGTAGATCCCTTACGGAATGAAACTTGAGAAATCATCTCACCGAAACAAATTGCAATAAACTCAAAACCTTGCAGTTCATCAGTTTAAGATTGGATATCTAAGTAGAGAAAAAGTAGCGTCCTTTAAGCTCGAAATACAAAACCGATGAGAAGTAAATTGCCTTCAGTGAAACTACGTTCTTTGACAATTTATTTTGCTTGCACAAACACAAAAAACATGCATAGAATATGTATGTCTTTCACTGAATAGAATATGTAACTCTTTCACTTCTCATTGTTGAAACTGCATAATACTCGACCACAGTTTCATCAAATCCACACATCTCCTGTGCAAATAAACATGAAAATCGAAGCATATCCAAGGAAAGAAAACCAATGGTTTAGATTCTTCATATAACATTCTTCACTCTGAATATCAAACCATCAACATCTTGCCTACTGAATTCTCCAAACTCCCCAACCTCGCATCTCGGCGCAGTTTAAGCTTCAACTCTTTCCCGTCAAAATCAGCCGGTTTTAACTATTTCAAACCGACAAAAAGCATAAACACAACTTTGTAATAAGCCATATATTTGGAAAGCATACTAGAGTATCACGCACAGAAAACCAATACATTAGAGCATAGCAAATTGTGCAAAAAAGATCCTGATTGGTGGGCAGCTGAATCAGCCACAGCTCGGTAGAATCATTCAAAGAGATGTCAGAAAGAGGGTCCTCGTCCGTTTCTTCAAATTCAGGTTGAGGCACGTAACTTTAAGTACATATAAAGTAATAGGGGGAAGAAAAGTCATGTTGGTTTGACTTTTTTTTAACACGAGCAAGAAAAAGTGGACATGAATACCACCTGAACGAAACTGCCATCTTTGCACGAACCTGTTATTGAGACGACACGAATGATGCAGTTTGGTGCGAGATCATGATCTTCAGATCACATGGTCGGTGACCGAGTAGTTCGCCTTTATAAGGTCCGTAGAGAAATGGGTGAAGTCAGAGTTCCCCTTGTTGCTCTCCATCGCATTGGTGGACGCCCATCTTGGTACTGATTTAGGTGTGGCAAATTGGGTGTCGGGTCCGTCACTTCGGGTTCAGTTTCGAATAAGGGTTCAGGTAGAATGACTTGGGTCAGAGCTGATTTTTCTTCGGGTTGTCTTCGTTAAACCCTGTCGGTGAGAATTTTATGTAATTTTCTAAAGACCCTGCTTTGCGCTCACTGTAAATACTAGCTCGGCTCATTCTTACCGAGGCAATGACCTTGAATGAAATGAACCTAAACATATCATGTATTTATCTACGTAGGATATATGTACAATATGTACATCATATTTGTATTAAGTACAATTCATGATATAATGTACATACATATACTATACATATGTATATACTAAGCATACTGTAGACAATAATATACACACACAATTCATTCAGTTAGATGAAAGATTAAATTTTTAAAAGCTAAGAGTAGAAATGTAACTTCTGTAAGTTGTACTTAATTCACATGATAATTTTTGCTTTTGGGATTTCATCTCCACCATGCATCTTTTACTAATGGTTAAAAAATGTTAGATATCTCTTCATTTGTAGTACTAGTGTAGGGATATAAAGGGTCGGGTCAGGTTTCTTCCTCCCCTTCTCTCTCTCTCTATATATATCATACTCTCATGGTTAGTGGTTAAGTACTGTTTTATTTTTGAATTAAAGATCTCAATCACCGATCTTTTTTATCAGATCACGAAGATCTTAGAATTGCACCTGATATTTTTGACTTAAGAATCTCAATCACTATCAGATGATTGAGATCATTAAGTATATTTAATCATGGGTGAGTATGTGCATGGACTAATCTCTTTTCCCCCTTCTCTATATCTATATATTTATATCTATATCTACATATAAGGTTGGTTCAGTTTCATTTTGGGTCTGGGTTGACCCAGAGTGCTTACATGTTGACCTGGACACAGTTTTTCGTATTCGGTCCTGGTTCGACCCAAAATTACCGCCCCTGGTTTTTGGCCGTTCATGTTAGAGGCTCAGATTTGTCACTGATCTAGGGGCGTACATATGCTCATGTCATGGGGACCATACAGTTGCATCTGTTGCCTGATCGTACGTACAACTGAATGCCATCCCATGACCTGATCCAGCCTCGCGTCCAAGTGGGCTCTTTCTCCTTTGCAATATTTATTTTCATCCCAGAAAATGTCATCAATTTTGGGTTTTCAACATGCCATTTTCATAAATACATTATATTTAAGATGATTTTAATATAGAAAACAATTTTTTACTTAAAGGTGAACGAATATCCTTGAAAATATTATTCAAGTAAATTTTAGAATATTTCGTGTCCGTTGGCCGTTTCTGACGGAACACGAAGAGATCTGAAACACCGCGTGTCCATATTTGGAGATCGGGCCTCCATGGAGGAAAGACTCGCAGCAGGGTTGGGCGTGGTAGGGTTTAAGGTAAACCCGCCGCCCACTCTGATATATATAAAAGTAAAATATACATATATCATTTCTTTATTTATGTTTATAAGTATTATATATTATATAAATATAAATAAATAAGTAGATAAATATATACAATAATTTCTAATTTAATAATATAAAATGTTATTTAAAAAATATTGTATTTTTAAAATATATAATATTAACTGATAGTTTTAGAAAAAGTGAGGCGGGATGGAGTCTAAGAAGGAGTTTGTAGTACAGGATTGGTGTGGGTGGAGTGAAAACCCACCCCATTGCCATCCTACCAAACACCTTGGCTGTCCGTGGAGCTTGGGCCTCCAGGAAGGCCCTGGGCCTTGGTGGTAATGAAGTAAAGGGTAGGGGTGTGCGAGAAATTTTTAAGCTGCTCCGAATGAATCGAAATCGAAATGGAATTACGAACATTTCAATCCGGGAAAGTGCAAATCTCCCAGTAATGGAGAAAATTAACGGTTCAGCGAAGCCAATCGCCTGACGCTACTGATTTCCTTTTCTCCTCCATTTTTTTTCTCGTTTTATTTCTTCCATTTCTTCTCTTTCGGCGAGGATGGCACAGAGGAAGTGGATTCGCAAAGTCCTAAATTCGTGGCGTCATCAACACTCGTAGCTCCTTCCTTCCCTTGTGAGTGACGAAGGGGAAACCGGTATGTAGTACCTTTGTGACCTACTTTTAGAGTTTTGGATTCCGGCGATTTGTCTTTTCGTCCTTCCGATTGACCACGGATTCCAATCGACCGTCTTTCAGACGGATTCCGGTGTGTCTCGAGGTTCCCGGCGTACTCATGATGGGATTCATGGTTCTAATCTTGTTGTTTACTTCGGGTAAGGATTTCATGTTGAATATAAGCGGTTTAGTTCCTCTCTGGGGGATTCAGTATTGTGGAGATCGTTGGTTTTGGATTGTTCTTCTAGAAAACTTCGTTCATTTCCTAATGTTTCGTGGGATTCTTTTGTTACAACTGAGGCCGAAGCCGGACACATACGTCTTTTAAAAGTTAACTTTCGCCCGCATAATGTTGTAAAAGCATTATTTCTCCTAAGAGGAGTCAATTAACATGGGCCTTCTTAAAGTGCCTTATGATCTTTTTGATGGATTTTAATACTATAGAGTTATTTTACATATTTATATATTTCTAAGTCAAATGTACTTGAGAATTTCTTTTTGCATTTGCATTTTCCTCCTTTTATAGAAAACTTTCTGCCGTTTTTATCATCTCATTTATGTTTCTGTGTAAAATTTATTTGTATCTATTTCATATAAAGGCGTACTGTGGTTAACTGCATTGCTGGATATGGCAAAAATGACGCTGGAATTTGTTTGGAAACCATTTTGTGTAAGTTTAATTTCCACTACACACTCTGTATCTAATCTTATAACATGGCTGAATGGATAATGACACTGGAATTTGTTTGAAAACCGTTTGGTGTAAGTTTAATTTCAGCTACACACTCTATCTAATCTTATAATATGGCTGAATGTATAAGTCTCATTCATGACTTCAGGTTGTTTTCTCAAAGAGAAGTTGATAGGAAGGTATTCAAAATTTATACTTCAAGATATGTTGACCATTGGTTGAGTGGTGTTAGCTGCAAAAATGGCAGTCGGTCAGCAAAAAAGGCGCCTAAATGCAGTAAACCTTGCAAGTTGCAATATACCTGAGCAAAATAGAGAAAAAAAGAAGGAGAATCTCGGGTTATCTGCCCCAGTATTGAGGTTGAATCCTCACATCTCCCTTGAGTGGAAAGAGAAGCTAAAGTGAGCCGTGGCTAGGAAGGATCAGATTGGAATTTCATGGAGAGAGTTGTATACTTTTATTGATGCAGCATACCAGTCTCATTCTCTTGCATCCTTGGCTGATGTTTTAACTGTTCCTCAAGAGATCTTTGAGTTGTAAAATCTGCAAGCGCTACTTTCTTATGAGGTAAATCTCCGTGTGAGGCATGAGTATGTGGAAAGTGTCATGTAGCTGTTAATCTTACATGCTATATGGTATTTTGTCTACTCTGCACATGTTTACTCAGTCCTCCATAAATTACAGGCTTGGAAAATATGCCTCTCCGAGCCAGAGAGAAAGCTTCTTTCTCAATTTCTGCCTAAAGGGACAGATGTACACCAAATAATAAAGCCATTGCTTAATGGTGAAAACCTCCATTTTGGCAATCCTTTCCTTGAATGGTTAGTACTAATTGCCTGGCAATATATATTTTAACTTAATTTATTGCTAGAGATGACTCTTTTTTGGCTTTCATATCCTTCTCTCTATCATAAGCTTGTGAATGGTGCCTGGACTGGAACTTGGTGTCTAGTTTCTAAAAGTTAATAAAACACATTGTTGCTGTTCTTGGAAGTTTATTGCTTTTGGTAAGGTGAATTGCTGTGAATGCGTAATATCTTTAATCTGATATTACGTGCAATGGTGGCAATATGTGTAGTTGTTTCAGTGTAGCCTTATTGGTCTTGGCTTGTAAGCTTGTGCTTTTGATATGTGCTGATTTTGTGCTCTCCTTGACCTTTTTTACGTAGCATTGTACTCATTACATGCATAATATCTTTAATCTGATAGTTTTCCATCTCAACTTATCTTTTTGCCTTGTAGATGTGGTGCTTTATTGCATCCCTAATTTTGTTAAAGTTATTATATTCAAATTCATTTTCTTCTTCCGCCAAGACCCTTTTCTAGCTTATGGTGCCTAACGCTGCAAATGTTTGAAGTAACTTTGAAATGAACTTGTCTGCTTTGCCTCATGGGGATGAAATTTGTGAATTACATTTTTTCTATCCTGTAAGTTCTAGCTGTCTTTATTCACCACTTGGATCTTTCTTTTAATCAATATCTCTCATCTCGATATTTTGTCTTTGTGCCTTGGGAACAGAAGGAATCCCTTTCTTTTTCTTTTTGGCTGTGTTCTTATAATTGGTGAGAAATTTTAAAATGATGTTTGAAAATGAGACAGATAATTCAGTGTTAGTGAAAGGAAACTACAGACTCGGGGGAAGAAAAAGGGCTTCGTATCTGTGTCCTCTAGGAAATAGTATGAACAGAAGCACATAAATTCATTCAGGCTTGGTACCTCTACGAGTTGTTTGCAATGCATTCTTGTTTTTTTTCCTAAAGTAATCATCACTACCTTCTATTCATTCTAAACTTTGTATAAGTTCTTCTTCTTGACATTGCAAAAGTTAACTGGACCTGTTGGCATCTATGTAGAAAAACCTAAAAAGAAGCATAGACCGGTAAATTTTCTTACGTGATCATGATTCACTAATCTGAAGATTGACTTTTACAGGAGCTCTTTGGTTTGCTCTGGCAATGCACACCCAGATGTTGTTATCTGGAGAGAGAAGCACTTGATCTCCGACAAGAAAGCTGACTACTCAGAGCTGCAGAAGTATCACAAAGAGTAGGCACCTAATTATCAATATTCATACAGTACTCTTTTGTGTCTATTGCCACTATTTGGTAGTTAGATTTGTAACTCGAATTTTTTTTATTTTTCTTTTTAGTATGTTAGAGGGCTTGCAGGTGTTGATGGAGAGGTGGATAAACTGAAAAGATCCAGGAAATATTCAGAAGATATTGAGGTTTTTGACCGTACCAATGAAGAGATTCTTTTAGATGTTTCTATCCATAGTTCGGTTCATAATAGTTTTCTCTAGCGAAGGGATCTTTTGCTTATCAAAAAACAATTAAACCTACGTGTTATTCATGCTTGGTGTGCATATAGATATGGGTTAAATCTGCTGTCATTTTGGTGGTTATTTTCAAATCTTTGTTTCAAAAGGCTAAGTTCTTGATAATTATTAAGATTTTTTAGCATCTTATTTTTCATTTGGTTCTTGCTGTTAGCTATGCACTTTTACCTGTTCTAATTATAACTAAATGTCTCAACGATGATGCAGAAGGAAGACTGCAGATAATAGTTTTTTGTCTCATCCACATGACTCACAGTTGAACCTGAAAGACAATGTTGGAGTATCTAGTGTTTCCTGGTCATCCACTGGGGATGAAGAACATGATGTTTCAGATACAAGCCCTGATGATTCTCAAGAAAGGTACAGTGATATACTCTTCTTTTAATGTTTGATTTGCTTCTAGTCTACTAGTTTAGATTGCTTAGCTATCCTTTTATGAGCCGCTGAGAATCACACAATATCTTGTAGATGTTGATGGACTGTTTGAGCAGGTGAATCTGGTACTCCTTCGCATCAGATTTCCTTCTATTTGTACGTTCCAGTTAATTATGATACTCGGCATAGCTTGATGTTCTTTTCACTTCCTGTAATGTTCCTTGTGATAAATTGCTACACTGCAGAAGCATACATATACGACATGTCTGGTGTGTGTTTAGTTCCTAGATGGTATGATGCCTGTTGCCTTTCCTTATTTCACAACTAAGCCTTTTCCCATACTAGATGGAGTTGGCTATATAGATTTTTTGTTTCTACACGGCCTTATCATGTGCCATGCTAGCAATTAACTCAATATAAACTAGATCATTCTTTATTGTTTCTTTCCAACACTTTTGTGGTCGTCCTCTTCCTATTTTCATATCTTCTTATGGGCCTTTCCTTATTTCACTACTTTAAAAGTTTACATGAGCAGAACGATCGAGTTAAATTAATTGGATACTCTAGTAGGGAATAATGAAGTTCTAATTCTTGATTGTGTTCAAACAGATTGTTTAAAGGGTCAAGGTGGGAGATCCATAACCACTTCAGCAAATAAAAAATTGGACAATAATCTGTTGGAAGAGGACAGAAGGGTCAAACATCTTTTGATTCAAGTGCTGCCGATACACATGCATCTTACTCTAAAGTATGGCTTGTTGTTATGCAAATACTCCAACCGAGTACAGATTCTTTCTCTGTAACTTCAGTTCTGTAATATTAGTGAAGGCATTTCTCATATCTACTTATGCTTCAAGTAGCTCTAAATTATGCTTATTTTTTATTATTCAGACCAGCATGGAGCATCAAACGGTTAAGAAAGTAAAACAGACAAGTGGATTGTTCAAGTTCAAATCTCTTAACCGGGTGTTAGGTGATACTGAAAAGCTGGAGGAAGAGAAGAAAAAGTTGCACAACCATTGGTCAGTAAGAAGTTTTTCTTTTATAGTGCTCTACTAGAATAACACCATTTCGCTAGCCTTATTTCTGCACAATTCTGTGCGTAGGTGGAAAATTGCTTGCACGGAAATTGCATCTGCTTATGCTTCTCGTGAGAAAAGACACTTACAGATCAGCCAACTAATGACATCGTTAGCTCAGGAAATTGCAGAGAAGTTCAGGCTTATTATTAAGGTTTGTTGATATTCACTTAGGAACTGATGGAGATTCTTTGTCATTGCCAAGTTCTCCTCTGGTCCTTTACCACACGGTCAGATGACTCAGATCCATTCTGCTTGTTGCTTGATAGTGTGGTAGCAAATTTGGTTGGTCAAGTTCTTTTGGATGCTACAATGTACTTGGTATTTATATCTGGCAAGTAGACGGGAATATAAAAGTGTAGGTCTTAATAGTTTATGATTGGTTCTGTTTCCAGATAGAGGAAGAAGAAAGTGAAGATGGTATCATAGAAGACCAGGAAAATACTTCAGATATGGGGATTCTGATGGTGCTATTCAGGACTATGATCAAGAAAACATTGTCCCTTGTTCTGGTATTCAAGCTCTCGAGCGGATTCCTTCACTCAATAGTAAATATAAACCCGATATTATCTCTGAAAGTTTGAAGGATATTGGCAACTCGAATGAGATGGAAGTTGAGAACAATGAATCTAGTCTTCAGTTTGCACATCATCAGCCTTTAACATGAATTCCTTCACTGAATAGTCATGAACCTGAACTTGCCTGCGAGGAACCAGTGGGTGTCAAGAATTCAGTTGGTATACTGACTGAATATTCCAAGAGAAATGTTGTTGGATCATCAGCCATGTGCATGACCTTGGAGCAAAATTGTGAGGAACCTTATATTGCATATGCTTTGACTGAATTTCTAAAAAATGCCAAATCAAATGAAGATATGGTTCAAGAGAGAGATGCTGCAGGGGATGTCTGGTCGACAATGCATACAGAAGGTACAACATGCTATGGAGGCGGGCAAGATTATGCAGATGTGAATAAATTGTTAACCAGACATCATCAAGCAATTGAACAGCAGCCTATTCGAATGATTAATCTAGAGGAAAACATACTCGGGGATGAAGACGAGGAGATTTTATGTAAACCTGATAATGATGCGGGTTTATCTATGAAATTGGATATTGGAATCTCTCTTTTTGATGCATATGATGATGCTGAAAAGAGTCGGTTACTCAGCAAGCCACCTCTTCCCCAGGTACAACAGTCATATGCACTGCATGGGCATGTAGACGGGATGAAACAACAAGAACGGAACTTTTTTATGACAAGCAGCATAAAATCAGAGGGTTTCCACTACTCTCAGGATCTCCAGCAACAACAGCAGCAGATGCTCAAACAGAGGGAGGCGCAAGAGAAAAAACTTTATGCTCTTCACCTTAGGCAAAAGAACATATATGAGTATGCTGACAAACAACCGAGGCATGAAGTCTACACAGCACCAGCCAGTTCAATGGACTGGGAAACCAGCTCCATCCGTATGCTGCCTATCCAATCTTCAGCTACTGGAGATGTGTCGGACCACCACTGGCAGAATGGAACCCACTCCAACTGGTCTAGCTTGGAGATTCCCATGTCCTCTCAACGTCAATGTCCAGATGATGGAAATTGTGGAGGCGGCAGCTTGTTTGGCTTTCTGCCACATTGGAATGGACTATCGCACATACCTTATGATGCGGAGAGCTCAGACCAGTATGTGCCAAGTGCATATGCTGGTGGAGCTGCTTCAGGCGGCAATAGAATTCAGTGTGAAGGTCATAATCCGCAGTTTGATACAATAACCAGCATTTCAAGTACATGAATCTGCGTGATGGGAATAACCAAAACAAGGCAAACGGTGGCATCACATGGATCAACATGCCTCTGGCTTCTGGCGTGAGCTCAGAAGTAATGCATCAGAATTCAGTAATGCATGATTCAATGGGGAGGCCATTCCTGGGCTCCTGGAACCAGTAGTTTTACAGTGGATTATCTGTACACTTTTCAGAGAGGTTAGATTGCACATTTGTTACTAGTGTTTTGGAAGCATTATATGCCTTCCTGCACCATGACTCGGTTGAAAGAAACAGAGATGCACATGGGGAAGATTCAAGAGAGTAAGTTCTGTAAATATTTATAGTGCAGGGCGACACTTTCAATTCATTTCTGTACATACATCTTAGTCCTCCAATATTTAGGATGACCTGACCTGGGCGTTGTCTTTTTGGCTAGTGGCATCTGTTAGTGAGTTCCATGAATTTTGCGGCCTCAAAGTAATAAATCTTATTTCGAAATCTTCATCCAAATTTATTGGTATTGTCTCTTTGCAGCTGTTGCTGTTGTTCTTGTAGAGCTCTAGTTTGTAGGAGCCACTCTTATTCCCAACATCCTGTGTTGGCTTCCTTCCAAGTTCATCTCCATTTGTTTTCCTTGCAAGGAACTATTCGCTGGCTTCTTGAAATTTCAGATTATAAAGTAGAAATTGCCAAATAATCTGCAGTTATAAAGGTATGCCGTTTCTTTATATATCTGAAGCAGGCTTTGACTATTTCATTATTAGTAATCATACGTCACTTTTAATGCATATATCGCATCACCAGCAGCATCAGTTTTATTGCAGTCATACATCATCGTATTAATGCACGTAATAACAGTTGGCTTTTCATGGCAAATCTGAGAAGAATAATGCAATCAATCCATCTCTTACGATCTAGTTGAGAACCAATCCAGATTACAAAGTATGTAATATCCCCATGATGTCATCGAATGACTCAGCTGCATCTTCTTTTTGAGAGTATGTAATATCAATTCATCTCTTGCGAGTTACTCGAGCTCGGCTGAAGAAAAACCTGAACCCTGTTCAATCTTTTTGAGCTCAACCCTGAGCCGAGGACAAGCTTGTCCTGCACTTGGCTTGAAAAAGCTAGCGAGCCTAATCTAACTTACAAATTTAAACTATGAATTTTATTTATAATCTAATGCATTTAATGGTTTTTGTGTGTATTGGGTTGTGTATTGAACTTCAAAGGTTAGAACTTGTTATGTTTGAGTTAATTCATGAACTCAGTCAAGCACTGTTTGGATTTGAGCTCATTAAGCTTGATTTTGAGCTGATTTTGCTGGACAGTTTGTAATTGCACCA
The DNA here is from genome assembly GCA_036023115.1 of Brasenia schreberi. Classification (NCBI taxonomy): domain Eukaryota; kingdom Viridiplantae; phylum Streptophyta; class Magnoliopsida; order Nymphaeales; family Cabombaceae; genus Brasenia; species Brasenia schreberi. Next base: position 11,329,322 of record JAYKKT010000091.1, on the reverse strand, counting down.
AGCTGAAACGAGCCTAATGAGCGGAGCTGAAGTTGTTCGTGCATAACTCGAGCTCGCCTGAAAACCGAAGCTTGTATCAAGCTGGAGCTTGAATCGAGCGTTTTCTTAGCAAGTTCAGTCAAGTTGAGCTTGCCCATACTCGAGTTTGAGTCTAACTCCATCACATCCCCAGACCTACTTTTCAGTGGAATATCAGAGAGAGAGAGAGAGAGAGAGAGAGAGAGAGAGAGAGAGAGAGAGATCTTCAGATCTCTATTCTAGGGGTGGTTATGGTTCAGTTTGGTTTGGTTCTAGCTTCAACCTTGAATCAATCTTCTATAATCGGTTTTCAGTTTCTTTGAGAATCGAATCAAACCATAAAGTGCATAGGATCGAACTGTACCAAACAATATGTTCCGATGTTGGTTCAGTTCTAAACGACGCTTATATTTATAGTAAGAAAACCAAACACCACCAATGCAATTGAAAGGCCAAACCATGAAAGGTGATCATCCTATCTCATTTATTGCATAATATATGAGGAAAATGAGCTCAAAGAACCAAACACCATCAGCACAATCTAGCCTGGAGTCTCATAAAGTAACCCCAAAAAAGCTGTAGCTACATGTTGAATACAAAAAAACAACACCCATCTTCTCCTTTTGCCCATTAAAATTGGTATGCAACGAAGCTCATACACACACATACACGCATGCATACACCAGGTTCTTCATTTATATATACACAAATAATTAAATACATTTATATGATTCGGCTTAGTTCTCATGGTTTGGTTCCAAAATTGAAAGCGTAACCACATGAACCAAAGGTTCTATCTAGAGATATTAATACAGGTCGAGCCAGACCAGCCCCCCCAGGCTAGGCTCATATATATCTATATATAACATCTGGTCCGGTGGGCCGGTCCAACCCACATCAGCCCCTAGGGCCAGACTGGCCGAGTCATTTAGCGCTGCTCCGTAAATGGCATTTTTTTAAGTCGGGTCGAGCTGGACCCATTTTGACATCTCTAGTTTCAGCCGTTTGATTCGGTTTTATCGTTTCCTTCAACACCCTTACTCTGTTCCGAGTCTGGTGGGTGGGATAGATGTGTGAGTATCTCTAAACCTCGGATCCAAAGTTTGGAGGAGCACTGCGCTCGTAAATTGGACGAGCGATGGATTTTCCAACCCTTCCCAACCTCTGGTTTTTGGTCCGGCCCGAACCGTTATACGAAACGACAGCGGCACCGTGGCCGAATGACGATAACGGGCTCATTGATTGCCGACAATGTTGTCCGTTCTATCCCCGAACTTCTTTCCAAACGATGAAGCGTTACTTTGAAACGTTAATTTTGAGAGAGAGAGAGAGAGAGAATGATCACCACCTTCGCTCTCCCGCGAGACATATTCCTTACAGTCTGTGGAAGGAACTTCTTCTTCGTCTCCTTCTTCTCTATAAAGGATTTACGGAGTTGGTTAAGCTCTCATGGGGAGCAAGATGAAGGACATCATTCGTCTAGAGCGGGAATCTGTCGTCCCGATTCTGAAGCCCAGGTTGGTCATGACATTGGCCAATCTATTAGGTACTATTTTCACCAACTACTCTTTCCTCCGGAATGGAAAAATTGTGGGTTTCTGTTTGGAAATAGAAATGCGGCTTGGTGTAGATCATTTCGTGGTTAAATTTGAAAACGTTTGCCGCTTTTTGTTGGAGCCATCGGGTTTTTTATTTGCCGGTTGTGATTTCGTCTTCTAGAACGTCCCGCCGATCGCGCAGAGTTTTTGAAGCTGTGCAAGAGAATCGAGTATACGATCCGTGCTTGGTATTCTCTGCAATTTGAAGACTTGATGGTGATTTCCTTTATTGTTAAGATTATTTTTGATGGTTTTGTTGAGAGCGGTTCATGCTTGAAAGGCGACAACGTTTTATGCGGTTTTGTAGCAATTGTATTCTCTTTTTGATCCGGTCGGGGGAGCTCAGAAATTAGAGCAGCAAAATTTGTCTCCTAAAGAGATTGACGAACTTGAGCAGAAATTCTTGAATTATTTATTTCAGGTTGGTTATAAATTCTTTTTTATCTCAACTTTTTCTTGGAGACGTATAGCATATATTTTCTTAATTGGAGGGCTAAACCTGCAACTAAATTTAAGGTTAAACTCTGGTAATATTGGGTAGCTTTCTTATTCTTTCTTCGTATGAAGCTCCAGTACAGCTATCGTGATAGGAAATTTTGACTTGCGGAATTTGAAGGAAATGGTTGATTCTCTGCTAGAAATTATCTTTCCCGCAACTTATAATTGGAAAGATAAACTCACACTGTCTTGATAGTGACTCTGTTTCCACGAAGGTGAAGCAGCCTCGTAGACATTTTTACCCTAGTTCCAAATTCTATGTTGTTTCTTGATCATCTTCATTGATCCTTAACTGTTTATCCTCTGCATGTTTGTTAGGTTTGAGTTGTTATTTGGAATAAAGTTGGTCAAGATATAAAGGCTTGGCATGATTTATTGATTGTGTTCAATAACCTTCTTCAGTTGCTTCAAGGTAAAAGTAATCATGGCCATGGGGTTCTCTATGTTTTGGTTACTTGTTTTGAGGAGCGAACTTTCATGGAGATAAAAATTATCGTAGATTATGTCTTTAACATAAATAACTCCGCCCATGCAAGTGATCACCCTTGCATGGCTGGTTCCAATTCCGGATAAAGGAGGAGGGTTGCGTTAGGCTTCCGACAGCCCGCGTAAAACTTTGTCGGACTTATTTACCATGAATTCTACAAATTATGATAAGGCTCTACAGAAAAAAGGAATCCATGTAGCTGACCCCATCTAGTATGGGAAAAGGCGTAGTTGTTGTTGTTGTAATGTCCTTAACATAAATGATTGTGTTGAAGCTCATCTATGGCTACATTATGGCATTGGTTTTTGATAATATCTGCTCAAAACATCAGCCGAAATGTGACTTCCTTTTTCTTTAAGCAAAGAAAGGAATTTTAGGTTGAACTGTTCATAGTTACATTAATTTTCTCTTCTTTACCTGAAACAGCTTTTTGGGCTGAAAAAATGTCAACACAGTCAACCATGTTTTCATTGAAGGTAGATTGTTAATAACGCCCCCTTTCTCTGAATCATCCACAACAAAAGGGAAATAATGAATGAATACTTCAATTTTAGCAATGAACATGCATGAATTCATTTGGTATTTTTTGGTTCAGAATCTTCCTAATCTGTCGTTCTACCTTAAATAACACAAGCAAGTCTACAAAATATGTTAGTGAGAACAGGAACTATGCCTTGATAATTTTTCACACCATAGATATGTTGTCATGTTGATTTATGGTAACCTTAATATCTTACTAAAGGGTGTGAGGAATATGGATGTACTTCTCTGCCTTTTGCTTTCACCTTTCTGAGGGTGGTATTGGTCTACATGGTGTTGCTCGTAAGTTCTAATGAAATTTAGATTGATGAGATATCATTAGCTATAGTTTTAGAATAAGTAAACCAAGTATAGTCCCAGGCACAAATCGTGGATTTCTAATCAATTAGAGTAGCAGATACCGCAAGCTGTTGTAGCCTTGCAGATTGAATCCTTTGTGTTCTGCCATTTGACCAGGCATGTTTTGTGATTTCTTAGCCAATTGCATATTGAATTGTCAAAGTATCATACAATATGCCATTGGACAGGGAAATTCCTTTCAAATAAACTATTACTAGTCCATACTTAGCAACGAGGCTGTGTTGAAACCAGTCTCCACCTTTTAGAGGACTGAAGATCTTGAGGCCCTAACAGCAAGCAACTAAATATATTTCTGCAACTTTTTATTTTAGTCTAGTCATCGGACAACTTTTGACTTTGCTTTTGCAGGTAATGGATAAAAGCAATTTCAAGGTAGTCACTCAGGAGGAGATAGATGTTGCACTATCTGGGCATTATCTTCTGAATCTTCCCATTTCTGTCGATGAATCAAAGGTTAATACTTGGTGTTAGTTTTCCAACTGCTATGTAACTAGGGAATTTATCAGCCCTTGTCACATTTTGGGTTGATAATGAAGTTTTTCTTTCTCTTTGGTCTGCAGCTGGACAGCAAGCTGTTATCAAGGTTTTTTGCGGAGCACCCCTCTGATAACCTTCCCTATTTTTCAAACAAGGTAAATGTGCTCCATTGTTTTCCCCAACTTTTTACCTTTGAAGTGCTTTGATCAAATCTTTCATTGGTTATTTAATCATAGTGTACCGTAATTCTTCATGTTTGTAGAATTGTCAATTTTGATGACTTTTAGACCTTCTGGTAGGTTCCATGATGTGATCTCTGGTGCTTTTATTTTTCATAGCTGATAGTCATGTATGTATAAGGATACCCTGCCCCCGTCCGAGCCTTAACAGGGCATGTACAGGTTTGGGTTCTCTTTTCCCCAATGGGTATGAGGTCAAAATCGGGTTTTACATATATAAAACATACCCAAATGTATATATATATATATATATATATATATATATATATATATATATTTATGTTTGTATGTATACACACACACATATATATATATATATGTGTGTGTGTGTGTGTGTGTGTGTGTGTGTGTGTGTATTACGTACATACACACACCAAACATATGTATATAGGTCAGGTATGGATCGGGGCATATTATCCCTATACCCGCCTCGATCAGTTTTGGATTTGGATATTCCCCGCCCCATTCGGGTGGGGTTGGGGTTGACTGGGTCAGGTCAGTTTTTCCATCCCTAGTCATGTACAACTTTAATATCGGTCCCTAGCCTGCCAAAAGAGGTGATGTTTTTTAATTAGCTATTTAGGAATACTGTTTTAAATAAAATGAAAGGTGAAAACTGCCAATATGACCAATCTAAAGTTAAAAGTTCAACACTATGATGGTCCATAGAGTAAGAAGACCTTGTGACCTGCTTTTAAGTATCTCTAATTGAGATGTAAGCATGTATAATTTTAATATAGCCAGTCATACCAGACATATAGTCTTCTTTTATGAAAAATTTAGAATGCAGCTGTTATCTATAAGGGATACATCACGAACATCAAAATGGGATTTTCATGCACAAAGAGCAATAGGTCATCTGGCTAGGAGTCAACTCACGAGTTAAAGATCATGAGTTCGATACCCAGGGGCATGGATCTGCTTCAGCCTCCCCATTGTACCATAAGAGAAAGAGGGCTTAATCATGTTATGAGGACAAATTTGCAACTTTCTCTTTTTGTTTTTGCTTTCCTCCTGTTTCCTATCAACTTCTTTTAATGTGATAGCGGTACCCTTATAGTCAGCCAACTTATTTTCCTTCACTTTTGTCTTTCGCAAGTAAGTTTGTTATGATACTAATTGTAACTTTTATCTGTATTTGTGAGTGAAGTACGCAATTTTTCATCGTGGGATTGGCATTGACCGCACTAGTGACTACTTTGTCATGGAGAAGTTGGATATGATCATTTCACGTATCTGGTCTTGGTTCCTACATGTCACTAGGTAACATTTTTCTACCCTACGGATCCTTGAGATTTTGCTTGTGGTTTCCCTTAACCGCTTGTTATCTGTGAAAAAGAACATGTTTTTTGTATGTGTACCACCCTTGATAGGTTGCAGAGGTTATTATCTAGAAGGCCTAGCCAAAGATCATCAATTGATCGTAAGAAAACTGATGAAGTGACTGCTGCATCAGAGAATGATGACATGTATTTTGAACGAATTCGAATTGAGAACATGGAAGTGAGGTTTGACTCTCAACGTTGCTGGCATTTGAAGAATGGTTGTTTTATTTTATGTATTCCTCATGAAGTGCGTACTTGTCGCTCACTTTATATGCGATGTTTATTTCCAGAGTAAAAAGTTTGCTTAGCAAGAACACTATTCAAGAGCCAACTTTTGATAGGATGATTGTTGTGTATAGGTGATTGCTGTCTCTTATCCCATCACTACATGGTTTTTACATTAACTGCATATGTTTTTTTCTAGCATCATATTGTATGATCGGATAAGAAAAGTTCATGCATTTGAGGGAACTGATTTGTTTCGACTATTGAATGTTGTTAGGCATGCAAGTAGCAAGGGCCAAGGAGATCGTAGGATTTTTGTTAAGCATTTCAGGAACATTCCTATGGCGGATATGGAACTGATTCTGGTGAGGATTTCAGCTGCCTGATTTGATGAGAGAAATATTCTTTCTGAAGCTTATTTGTATTATATCTCCTAACCACTAGGACAACTTCTTGTAGCCAGAGAAGAAAAATCCTGGCTTAACTCCAATGGACTGGGTCAAGTTTCTGATTTCTGCTGTCTTGGGCTTGGTTAGTTTCCCATTGCCAGGTCCATTTATTTCTTCATGATGTTTCTTTTTTATTCTCTATTTTCTTATTATGCTCCCATGATTGTTTTCCTTCAGGTGGCTCTTGTTAGCTCACTTGAAATGCCGAAAGGTGATATATGGGTTATAATTGCTGTTCTTTCTGGACTTGTGGGTTATTGTGGGAAGACATACTTCACGTAAGCTTTATGTTGGGAAATGATTTTACCCTTGACTTCATTGTGTCTCTTGTAACCAGGAAGAAGTCTGTTAAGTGTGTTACGGTTTGGTTGGTGTTTAGTGTATTTTCCAGCTTCCTTGTCTCTATCATATTGACCCCCTACCGTAGTTCATTAAATTTGAGGACTGGCTGTGAATTGATTCGTGCTGAATTTTCTAGGCGTGGAGATCTTTTATAAGTGAAGGACGTGCACCACCTTATACAGACGAGAAATCCTAAAGATCGAGAAATTGCATTTTGCCTGGAATAGGTGTTCTCTCATGATTTTTTGAGAGGAACATTATATGCACCCATAAGCTAATTGTATGCTATCATAAATATGAAGATAAGATGCATATTTGATTGCATCACGCCATTTTCTTTGTATAATAATGATTGCTGTCTATTGTCTTGATTTGGCATATTCGGATGTTTCTTTAGATAAATAAGGCAAGTTTCATTTTGGGACGTGTTTTCAGTTTTCATGCACTGTTTCAGGTTCCAGGCAAATTTGGCAACGTACCAGAACCTAATCACAAAGTCTATGTATGACAAACAGTTAGATAGTGGAAGGGGGGCCCTTCTTCTCTTATGCGATGATGTTATACAGCAGGAAGTGGGTATAAAGCTTACTAGTTTTCACACGGAGAGATTACTTCTTTACTGATAAGACTTTTCGTTGTGACTAGGTCAAAGAGGTGATCATAGCATTCTTTATTTTGATGGAACAGGGTAAAGCAACAAAAGAGGTATGTGAGTCTATGACTTTAGTCATTTACATTTTGTTATGCCATATCTAAATCTTGAAGCGTCTTGTTTACTCACCAACATATTCATAGGACCTTGATTTGAGATGCGAGGAACTCATGGAATCAGAATTTGGTCAAAAATGCAACTTTGAGGTAGATGATGCAGTTCAGAAGCTGGAGAAGCTTGGTATTATTGGTCGGGTAAGATTCACGTAACCCTCTGGAAAGCAGAATGAAAAATATCGAGTCAAAAGATTATGATGTGTATTATAAGTACATCAAGTTTAGAACTTTAGAGGTTTAGCCCATTGTCTTTTTCCTTGGCCCGTTTTTAGTTGAACTCGAAAATACCCAATGACTTTTGAAGTTTCATGCTGCTTTTTATATTTCACATGGCAGTTTAAAGTGTGGTTATATCCCTTAGGAGCGTTCAACATCTGGAAATTGATGTTACCAAGCAATTAACGCCAAGTATTTTGACAGTTTTTTGGCCTCGAAGAGGCAAAGTAGTGTTGTCTATGGGGTTTGTTGAGGTAAATTTGTTTTTATAGAAAATAATAATTATGGGGAAGCCTGCACTCTATCCTAAATTGTACCAAGTCCCTAGCAGAAGTAATTTTTGCTTGATTTCTTATCTTTATCTGTGTCTTCAAGATGTTGCTCTCATATTTGTTTACACTTTTTGCTTGTTTGCTTGATTCATAGTGAATACAATTGAATATATGGCTGTGCTGTTTCATGATCATCAAATTTTAAGATTTAACGCCAACTAAATGCTTAAATTCTCTGTAGAACGAACATCGTAAAATGTTTGAGATTTTGTTGTGAATTCTATAAAAAAGCGATACACCCAATGCGTATTGCCCCGTATCATATTATATTATATTATATCGTGAGAAATCACGATACGATATAAAGGGTGTATCGCATATTGCCCTTGTATCAGCCTGTATCGTGTGATACGGGCCGTGTCGCATGATAGAGGTGCGTATCGTTGGTCTCGTACAATATGAGCGATAGACTCTTTTATTGTGATTTTTGTGTGATTTTGTGCTTTCTACTTGAGTGCTACACTGGTAGAAAGGTTTTTATAAGGGTTAATCAGATCTCATCCCTTTTAGCAAGAGAGATTCCTAAGGGAGACCTCCCAAGTACGACAACCAAGGCCCACGAGAATAAGAGTTTCTAAAGTTCTCACAAGTCAATTTATGACCATGTTCAATTTTGGTTGGTTGCCCAGCTATGTTTGCTCGAGTTTGGCAACTCGAAGGACATCTGAATACCCTTCCAACCGAGCTCCACCAGCCCACGAATTAGAAAACTAGCTTAAGTGGGATTCACGGATGAGAAAGACAGCTTCCTGCTACTTGCAGATCAAAGGCTCCACTTGTAGCTCCTGAAAATGGCAAGTGATTCACCGTCCAAACTAGCAACCTTGTGATAACTAGGACCTGCAAAACAACACCACTTGTTGTTCATGGAATTGGCAAGCTGCCCAAAGCAGTCTTGTCAGGAATGGTAGCCAGCAGCTTGCACAAAATCTTCCGTTTGCAAAAGGGCAAGGTGATCAATCAAGGAAACTTTCGAAGCTCGAAACATCCACCAAAGATGGTGTATCATTTAAAGAATATTTTTTACTTGATGAAAGATGTATTTATAATTTGAATTAATGTTCAATGGATGAATATTTGCCTAAATTTTTATTCATATGAATTGTTTAGAATTGTATATTTCTTTGAAATCTGGTGATACTGCCATATGGCCACGTGGGGTTTTCTACATTGTATATTTCTTCTCGATGGAAAGAAGGGGATCATAGAATCCAAATGATTGAGAGAAATGCGGTTTCTTTGAATTTTCTGTTTGCTGATGCAACTTTTATTACCTCTTTTATATTTTGCTGTGAATCATAGCAGTAGAAGAAAAGATGGATGTGATTCTTCTAAAACCGATTAAGTTGGATGTGTATATGATTATGTTAATTATGTATCTACCATTCATGCCCGGATAAAAGAGGAGGATTATGTTAGGCTTCCACCAGCCAACATAAAACTTTGTCGGATTTATTTACCATGGATTCTACAAATTATGATAGGGCTATGTGAAAACAAAGAATCGATGTAGGCAATCCCATTTAGTATGGAAAAAAGGCTTAGTTGTTGTTGTTGAAGAGGCAAAGTAGTCTCCCACGATAGTACGTAGGCTACTATTAAGCTAGCTTTCACTGCATCAACCAATCACGAAGTTTTTCGTGATACAAGAATCTTTGATTGATTACATAAAGAAAATACTTTTGTTGGTTTAATTTGAGGTTGTTCTTGTATTTGCGGAACTGGTGTTGACCTGGTCTATTATCCAGTAGACTTGATGAAAAATATTATTCATGCCTTCACATACATAAATTATTAAAATGATCATACACTATATTATTGTTATGTTCTTTATTCTGTTTGACCTCTTCTAAACTTCCTTTTCTTTTTCTGTTCCCGGTTGTTCGAGCGATCAACCATTTGATCCCTGTAATATTTTCTTTCCTCTTCTAAGCTATCATAGATGCTTTGGGTCGTCTTCCTTGACTAAGCACTTGAAACGCCGCAATATTCAGGACTCAGTTGGAAGAATTTATTGTGTTGGGCTTCATCGTGCCAACGAGATCATAGGAACCACGACCGAAGAACTGGTCTTGAAAGCGAAGCAAGCTTCCTCTTGATTCCTCCTCAAGGCAGGTAAGCTCTTTTACTGTCTCATCAAAATTGAAAAAATAATTAAGTTGTTCATCTCTGAACTTGATAGCAGGTGACATCACTCAGAGTTCCCGCAATCAGCTTGATCATGGTGCTGTAACAGGAGTTTCTTTTGGTTTCTCTTGTGATTTGTTTATTTATGGCCACTGTTCCTGCAGCTTGTGTGCGAAGTCTTCTTGTAACTAAGTCCATGTAACGCGATTTCTACAGTTGTATTTGCATCGAGTCCATTTCAAACTAAATGCCCTCTGTGTGTGTGTGTGTGTGTGTGTGTGTGTGTGCGCGCGCATGAACTTTTCAGTGTTCTCATTTCCAGAGAAGCCCCTAGATTGCTGGAAAAATGCAGGTACTGGAGGTTGCTGATGGCTGCCGTAAGGTAGACCGCTTCATTGGGAATGAAACAGATCACCCCTTCTTCATGCCTCATGCTTAAGTTTGCAAAATGATGCATGACGTGCAAGTCACAAGAATCTAATACCAACAGAAGCCAGTTGGCCGAGCCTGTATATGCTAGCTCTAACAGCATTTCTTCATTTTCCATGGCACTGCCCTGGCTACACAAAGTTCATTTAGCTTCAACGTGCTTTGGTGAAGCCAAAGTTAAAAGACCACAGCAGCCTGTGATCACAAGACGAAGCATTTTTTTTACGGTGGACGTGCTAAAATTTTCATTCCATACGCCAAGTTCAGAGGCTGTGATGTAATCTAGTAACGAGTCCGGTAGAAGGTGTCTCTCAAGAAACTCTCTTCTTCTTCAAAAGCTTTATCAAACACAGAGGGAGAACTAGCGTTCCTGCCGGATTTCTTCTCTCTCATCAAAGCAGTAAACAGGCGCTTGCCACTTGGCATCTTCTAGCACAGCCCCCACCTCGAAAGTCGTTACATGAGCAGCTCTTCCTGTCACCATTAACCAAAATCACCCACAAAACAAAGATTTCAGTCATAGAACGAGGTAAATGAAAACCAACAATGAGAATCAAATGAGAATGGGAATCACGTGTAAAAATGTCAATGAACGGGCCTCTTGGTGACAATGTTGGCAAACCTCTGATATTTCGACGATCTTGTCTATGGAATGTGTCTGTCGGAGGTACTTGTTCGCCAGTATTTGTGCAGCAGATTTTCGAGGTTCTCAAATAGGGGTTTTCAGGGAGAGGTTCACAGTTCTTTTTCTCTGTAGTTTTTCATGTATATGTTCTGACCAGTATTGGATGCTTTTATAAGCAACCAACTCCCTCCTCATCCCGGATATCTCTCATGTGGCTTCCCTCATTTAGAGCGTTAACTGGGACGTTATCGGGAATCTCAGTAACGTTCACCGTTACGATCTTACCTTATCTGTGCCAGGTAACAGACTGGATGGTCAGACCTTATCTCTCCCACTTGACATTCGAGCAAAGTATATAGACGTACTTGTTTCCTCCCACTCTTAAAGGCTTTCACCTAATACCGTCTTTTCACTACTGCTATTGCAATCGTTACCTGTTGTGTGGTTATTTCCTTATACAACAATTTATCCATTTATGGTTGTTTACCTATACAACACTTTTATCCGTTGTGTGGTTATTTCCCACACAACAATCAAACATACCTCAAACCCATGTTAGTAACATGTCTTGAGAAAAGTTCCTCTGTTATGCCTTTTGTTAAGAGGTCTGCCAACATATCTTTTGTTGGCATGTATGAGATTGATATTTCCTTTCTCATAACCATATTATGAACATAGTGGTATTTTACCATTATATGCTTGCTTTTGGAGCAATCAACTCCACTCTTGATAAGAGTAATTACTGCATTGTTATCACAATAGATAACTACTGGCTCGTCTGTTATTTCCAACTTCAATTCTCGTATGAAGCGGCTTATCCAGACAACACTCGTTGCAGTTATATAGCAAGTTACATACTCAACTTCTTGTGTTTCTTACATCCTCAAGAAACACCACCACCTCTAAATAAGAATATTTGTCTTGAGGTTGATTTATTGTCATCTTTGCTCTCAACAAAGTCAACGTCTGAGTATCCTATCACTTTCAGTTCATTTGCTTGAAAACACAGTTTCAAGTCCTTTGTTCCTTTCAGATATCTTAAAATCTTTTTTACAACTATCTAGTGCTGTCAACTAGGATTACTTTAATATCTACTTATAAGACCAACAACAAAGCTGATATTCGGTCTTGTACACAACATAGCATACATCAAGGTGCCAACAGCTTGTGCATAAGGAACATTAGGCTTATCGTCTCCTTCACCGGGACAATTAGCCTTACTCAATTTGACCCCTTTTGCAACATGTGTATCTGCAGACTTGCATTCACCTATTTTAAACTTCTTGAGGATATAATCAATATATTTCTCGTGACTCAGGCATAAGAGACTAGATTCTCTATCTCGAGAGATCTTTATTCTAAGAATATAGGATGCTTTCCCTATATCCTTCATTTCGAACTTAGAATTCAACCATGACTTGGTTTTGACAATCATCTTGTTGTTGTTTTCAGTCAACAATATGTTATTTACTTATAATGACAAGATGACAAAGTGGCTCCCACTGTTCCAGACATATATACAGTGATCAAGTTTGTTAGCCACAAACCTAAGTTCTAAAATGACATTTTGAAAAGTCAAATACCATTGGCGAGGTGACTGTTTCAGGTCATATAAGGATTTTTTCAACCAATATACTTTATCTTCTTAGCCTTCAACCACAAATCCTTCGGGCTGCTGCATGTATATGATTTCTTCTAAATCCCCATTTAGAAAAACTGTCTTTACATCTAATTGATGTAAATCTAAATCATAGTATGCAGATATTGCCAGGATTATACGTATGAATGCAAATTTCACAACTAGGGAATGTGTCTTAACATAATCTATCATCTCTTTTTACGAAAAACCCTTTGCAACCAACCTCGCTTTAAACTTCTCGATTGTACCATCGACCTTGTACTTCTTTTTCAGAACCCATTTACAGCCTATAGCTTTCCTTCCTTTTGGCAAATCAGCCAATTCCTAGACTTAGTTTTTCTCAATGGATTCAATTTTCTCATCCATGGCTTTCTCCCAGTTTGTCGCTTCTGATGAGTTCATTGCTTGCTGATAAGTTAAGTTATCAGTCAACTCTTCTAAATCTACCGAATTACACATTTCTTCTGCAAAATAAGTGTGATAATCCTTTAAGTAGGACGAAGTGGCTCTTAGCCTCTTATATCTACTTAAGGTATCGGTAGTTTTAGGAAGATCTTTTGTGGAATCAAAAGATGATTGGTCTAAGTCTACCAAATCATAACACATTCCTAATTGTTTTTCAAGATGTCATTCTTAGTATCTTCTAAGAATTCAACATCTCTACTTTCAATGAGTCCATGGTCCTTATGATAAAATTGATATCCTTGTGAACTTTTTGGATATCCAATAAATATACATCTCAAGGACCTACTGTCTAACGTATCTCTAGATTGATTAAGGATCTTTACATGTGCAACAGATCCTCACCTCCTAAGACAACCTAGGTTGGGTTTTCTTCCAAACCACATCTCGTACGGTGCAGTGAATACAACCTTACATGGTACTCTGTTGAGTATGTAAACTGTTGTACTTACTGCTTCTCCCTAAAATACCCTTGGAAGAGAGACATCAATTAACATTGACCTTGTCATGTTCAATAAGGTTCTATTGTATCTTTTAGCTACACAATTTTGTAGAGGTGTCCTAGGCATTGTATTCTATTTTGCAATACCAAAGTCTTTGCAAAATTCCAAGAATTCTGCTGAGGTATATTCACCTCCTCTGTCTGATCTTAAAACTTTGATCGAATGCACTAATTGTTTTTTCACTTTTTGCTTATATTCTTTAAAAACATCAAGTGCCTCAGATTTATGTGTCAAAAGATATAAATACATATATTTAGAGTAATCATCGATAAAGGTTATAAAATAATCATTTCCCTGATGTGTCTTTACTTAAAAGGTCCACATAAATCTATGTGAATAGCTTCCAATAGGGTTGTTGCCCTTATTGTTTCATTGGAAAAAACTTTTCTCGTTATTTTTCCTTGTATACAAGCTTCACACTTGTTGAAAGTATTTTCCTCAAATCCAAGCAATAAGTCAAAGTTTGATAATTTCCTCAACTTTTTCAGACTTATATGCCCTAAGCATTTATGCCACATATTTACATCAATAGTAAAGGCACTGTCAATATAAGTAGAAGATGTACTATTTTCATTATCACAAAGTTTGAATAGTCCTTATTGTACATCAAATTCTCCATAGAATAAAATTCTTTCATGCTTTCCTACAGTCACCTTGTTAGGAATGAACCTAACATCAAAACCTTTCTTTACTAAGGCAGGGACCGAGACCAGATTGTGCCTAATAGATGACACAATTAACACATCGGTCAATACAATTGGTTTGCCTTGTACATGTATCCTGAAGGACCCAATACCCAGAACATCCGAGAAAGTATTATTTCCCATATAAAATCGATATTCCTTGGGTTTGTATTCCTTTAAATCCATTGCCCCTTCCTTGGTCTTTGAGATGTGCCATGTAGCTCCTGAGTCTATCCACCAACCTGTCACTAGGCGGTCCAAATATAAGCATTCTGAAATTATGCAGATTATGTCCTGCTTTTCTGACTGTCCACGTTGTGGTTTGTTTCCACCACCTTTCTTGTTTCGGTAGTTCCTTTTATAGTGTCCCATCTTTCCACAATTGAAACACTTGACCCGAGAAGCGATTTCTTGCGATTTCTTAAAATTTTGACCACCTTTCTTATTCTTCTTGCCAAACTTCTTATTTGGTTTTTTCTTGTGTTCGTTTTGGAGCAAGACGCTATCTCATCCTATACTACCAGTAAATTTTTTTCTTGTTTTTGAGCATATGTTTTTGCTCTATTGCTAGTTTTAAGAGCAACTCTGAAAGGTTAATCTCAGGCCCTAATCTTAGGACAGTGGTAATCATATTCCATAACGGTGGTAGATTGTTCAGTATTGTTGATATCTGCATCGGTTCAGGGATGACTGATTTTGCTATGGCTAAGTCTCTAGCTATTACCAACATGTGGTTTACATGTTCAACTATATTGTCTCCTTCCTTCCTTTATTTTGAAGGAGTTGTACTTTTATAGTAACAACTGCACATGCAATTTTGTAGTTGTATCATACTTAGCTGTTATTGAGTCAAATAACTCTTTAGCGATCTCATATTCTTCAAAGACCCTGATCAAGTCATCTTCCATATAAGTCAACATGATTATCTTTGCTATGATATCATCTTTCAGAAATATTTTATACATTTCTAATTGTTGCTCATTCGCGTTTGGGGGTGGCGGACGCATAGTTTCCTTTAATACGTACTTAACACCTTTAAGTGTTAGAGTCAGAGGGATTCTTCTCTTTTATGTCTTGAAGTTGAGACCGTTCAACTTTTCAGTTTTTGCCAACTCAGACACACATATCCTAGAAAAGAACTCATTTTTATGTGTTTGGCAAAAGTAACAATTAAGTGGTCTAAAAAGAAACCAGCACAAAAACAAGAGCATACATAGTAGAAATCATGTTAGTATGATGCATAATATCAAACAAATATGCTAATGATAATTTCATAAGTTCTTTGGGACAAATTCAAAATTTTTCCTATACCCTTAAAATAATACCAAGGACAAAATAATAATTTTATCTATTTGTCTCCTTCTTGTAATTTTGTAAAATCCTGAGGACAAACTCGTAAAATTACTCTTTTGTATTTCTGTAAAATTCGCAACTAATCGGGGTTAAAATTATAATTTTAACCCTCAAACCGAATCTTTATTTTTTCAAAAGTACAGGGGTAAATTTGTCTTTTAACCAGATGGCAGAACTGAAATTATGTAACCGAGAAGGGTAGAAAGGTAAAGTGCAGCTCGGTATTTCATAATTTTCACAAGCCGCAAGAGGGTACAATAAACCTTTTGCTCAGTAAGGGCAAAATCATCTTTTAACCCAAAAATATTTGGATAAAATAGTAATTTTGCCGAATGGCAAAAATGTAAATAGCTAAAATCGGCTAGGGAAAAACAAACATTTTAGTCTCTTGCCCAAGGCGGTTTTTTGGAAACCGTGGCAATTTTGAGAAACTGTTGGTTTTTCGGCCCGCAGTTTTTCAAAACCGCGTTTTTTTTAAAAATTTATTTAACTCGGTACAAAAAGCGGAGAGAGAGTGTACAACGTAAAAAAAAAAGAAAAGAGAGAGGAAGAGAGGAAGGGTGAGCAGAGAGAGGGGGAGGGCTCCGACTGTCTTCTCCGACCTGCCAATTGCCTTCTCCGACCTGTCGACTGTCTTCTTCGGTTCTAATTAGGCCGTCTGTGCCTTCTTTGGCATGCCGACTGCTTTTTCCCGGCCTGTCAACTGCCTTTTCCCGGCCTGTTGGATGTCTTTTTGGTTCAGTTGGCGTTCTCTTGCCTGTTTCAGCCTTTGGGGCTTTGTCGACCATCGTCTTTGCCTCAGACCTTACCTGTTTCGGCCTTTGAAGCTCTGTCGACTATCACCTTCGCCTCATACTCGGCCTGTTTCAGCTTTGGGTTGCCTCAAACCTAACCTGTTTCAGCCTTTGCTGCTCTGTCGACCGTCGCCTTGTCTCAGATCCGGTCTGTTTTGGTTTTTCTGGGCTCTGTGCTCTGTCAGGCAGTCGCCGACGATCTTGGCTTCAGACCTGACCTTGCTGTTGGATTTTTCTTCTCTGTTTTTTTTGTTTTGTTTCCTCTTTCGATCTCGTTGTTTACTTATGCCTTTTTCTTTTCTTTCTCTTTTTTTTTTTGCTACGGTGCTTACCTTCTCTGACTTCTTTTGCAGGGTCTTTAGGCTCCGATACCAATTGTTGGCGAACCCCTGATCTTCCAACAATCCTGTCTCTGGAATGTATTTATCGAAGGTACCTCTTCGCCTGTCTTTGTACAGTGGATTTTCGAGATTCTCACGTAGGGTATGTAGTTTTCATGTATATGTTCTGACCTGTGTTGACTTCTTTTATAAGTAGCCCGCTCCCTCCTCATCCCGGATTTCTCTCCTATGGCTTTCGTTGTCTCGAGTGTTAATTGAGACGTTCTCGGTAACGTCTACCGTTACGTTACGATCTTACCTTAATGTGTGTTAAGTAACGTACTGTATGGTTGGTACAGCCGTTACGTGAACCGAGCCGTTACCTCAACCGAGAATGGCCGGACCTTATCAGACAAGATACTCATAATAGCAAATGAAATCAGCCTTCTCCCAGACGTTGCAGAAGAATCTATCAACGTATCGTTGCCCCAAATAGTTGGCACCATCGAGCCAATTGGGTCTCATGACGCCGACGTCCAATTGGATTGTTTCGCACTCTCTGTTGCTGGGATCCAAGTTGTAGTAAAATTTAGTGCCGTTGTTCCACTCGAGGTCGTAGAGGAGCTTCCCGAGTTGGTGCTGTATGATGTTGAAGTTTCTGCCGTTCACAGGTTTATGATTTGCAGGATCCCACTGTGATTCATGGCGAGAGTTGCATGGAATTGTTCAGGCCATGGAGTTGGAGTCGGATTCCCTTCTATTCCCAAAGAAAATAGGACGAAGATGGCAATGAAGAGAAGGATCGCTCTCTTTCTTATTGGGGTGATGTTGCTGCCGGTAGCCATCCCTCAGAGAGATCGAGAGAGAGAGGGGCTTATCTATATTTATAATTTATTGATACAAAGCCAACTTCCTGTTATTTTAGGAAAAACTGTCTAGAGCAGAGTAATCTTTTAATCGTCTGCTTTGTTTACTAATGGAAAAGCTGCCCGATCTTTCATAATTTGTAGCCGACCGCTTTCTTTTCGAAACCTATCGTACAGCACTCGGGGAGTGAGCTCACCTGGCAGGCGGTTCGACACAGAAGATTAAGGTATGCGAGTTCGATACACAGCGCGTGCTTGCCCGGCTTCCACCTTCCCACCATAACCAGAAAAAGTCTGAACCAGGCAGCCAATATGGCTGGTAACCGAGCTGTAAGAGTGGTGCCATGGGTATCGAACTCACGATGTTAAAACGTGTGAGTCAAGCGCCCAGCAATCGAGTTATTGCTCTGCATGTCATTGCTTTTATATAACAAACAACAATCGGAAAAAATTTCACCAAAGTATATTGTGGTTCAAATTTTACATTTTAAACCTTAAATTCTTATAGTTTTAAGAATACTAGATCTTTGTTATTAATTGAGTAAAGACTGAGGTTTTTATTGTTAATTAAATAAATTCCTATTAAGTTTCTATAGTTTTATGGCAAATTTAGTAGCACAATAAAATAGGCCAACCATCTATTAGTGGTGCTTCAAACTATTTTGCCAACGACCGTTAGTGGTGGGGAGGGACACATTCTCTATTTTCTTCCCACTATTTCATTCCTATTTTGGCATTTTCTTGGTGAAGTACACCACCGGCCTGGAAGCGCAAAGTGCTCCGACTAAACTGGTTTGAGGCGGGTTGGCCCACTACGGTGGCAATCTCTCAATGTGGTTTTCTCCATTTACAAGATTCGAACTCAAGACTATTATTTCCTTCTCTGATTCAATGTGTGTTTCCCTCTTGCCAATTCTCTCCTTTTTCTGTATCGTTCTTCTAATTGCACCTAATTGAATAGCGTTTTCGTGGAAATTGTTGGGCTTTTGAACAGTTTCCGATTCATTCTCTAGTTTTGCATCTTGCCCAAGCTAGGCTCTCAAATCACATGTACGGGTCTCTAAACACCCACTTCACTTCACTTCATCCCATGCACACGTGCATCCACAAAGACAATCGTCCATGCCAACCTAGAACTAGGCATTCTCATTCCATGTCAAGTCCCCTTTCTCTAAAATCCCCTTGCAAAAAGAAATAAATCCAAGGAAAGAGATGCTATGGAACCTGAAAAAAATTCATACTCAACAAAATTCTAGGAAGAAAATCAAGGGTGTTTTCTTTTTTTCCATTATCCAAATAAATTTAGATTAATGCCTAAGAGGGGCATCTGTAAACACCCTAAAAATACTTTTCAAAATAAACTGGGGTACAGTTTAAAATCCATGGTTTGAACACGTCCTCATAATTTCATAAAATTGCAAACATCATTTTCTCCAAAATAAAAAAAATTGGGAAATATTTTGAATCATTGTCTTGTTTTAGTTCAGTTAACCGAACCGAGTTATGGATTACCGTTGTGGAAATTGTTGAACTTTTGAGGGTTCTGGAAATTTGATTGGTTGCTCTATTTACTGACTCGATTTTTCTTTCCTTTCTGAATAAGGTTTGTGACTTGGTGGTTTCATCTTGTATTTTGATGTACTGGTTGGTTCAGTTGTTCAGATGGATTCGATGAGAATGCAACGGGAAGTGCCTCAGTGTTTTTTTCTCGAAATTGATTGGTGGCCTTGCATAATCCTGAGTTTTTTGCGCTGATTGACTATTCAAATAGGTGATTTATGTGTCCTTTTATCCTTTGGTTTTCCAATTTAGTCTGTTTTTAGATGAGAATGTAGATGGTAAGTTTATTTAGGTGTTTTTTTCAGTTAATTGGTAGGCACATAATCTATGCTCCATTGTTCCTCGGGTCGACATTTAACAATTGGTGGCTTGTGTGTTTGTTTTTCCTTTGTTTTGCTGGTTTGGTACATTTTTCTCATTTATTTGTGGGAGCATACACAGCTATTGTGACTTGTGAGAATGTATTGCTGAATATGGTTAGGATACTTCGTTGGTGCTTTCATTTGTGAATTATGTTTTAGACAGCCTTATGCTTCATTTGTACCGTCGTTTATGGAACTAAGTCATAATGTGGATTTGCTAGTCCTCAGTTTGTGCACAAAGTTACTTGGTTAACTGTACGCATGTTCAGTTATGGTTTCTAAAACTGATTGTATGCATGCTTGGCTTTCTGTGGTAACAGTCAGCCTTTGCCACCACAATAGAATATTTGATATGTACCCTCCTACTTGTCTCATGATACACTTTGATGGACATTCTTGTAAAGCGGCTCAGATCATTCTTTGTGTACATCATGTAAATGTAGGTGAACATTGATTTCTTGGCATGATGTCTTAGTGAGCTGGTTCTACCTTTACCCAAAAGTTATTTTTCTTTCTTGCTACACTGTTTGCTTCTTCTTCCCTCTGCTACATGACATTTATTTTTGTTGACTATCTAACCATAATTTGGAGGTGCAATTTATCCTTTCCTGGAATCCATAGGTAGTGATTCAAGAGAATTTTGTGCTGGTTAGCTATGCGGGGCTTGGGTCAAGCTATAAAATGGTGTGCTCATCACTGGTTCCAGGTGGAGATGAGTATGATAAACATGAAGGTGAAAGTTGAAAACTTTGTTTTTCAGATATCAGTGGTTTGACATAATGGAGATCTCATACACGATTAATACGAGTCAGGTAAAATGGAGAAGTGCATTGGGTGCTTTCTATGACAGGGAGATACCACTCAAATTGAAATTAAAAAATTTCAAAACAATGGGAAAACCAGCACTGCAAATTCAGATTGTGTGGTTTCCAGAAGATGCTGTAACACTAGTTAAAAGTTAAAACACTGAGGTGAATGTGTTATCATGAAAGGAAATACAGACGTTGACAGGAGAGTAGTAGTGAAAAAGTCATACTAGTAAAAGATAAATGACAGAGACCTGAGCAAGGTGAATTTGAACTTAAAGATGAAAAAGAGACACCTGACAAAGGTGAATTTGAACGTCTTAACAGCCAAATGGTTGATATGTGAACGTTGATGTTGGAATGCACTGCAGAAATGCATAGGAACACTTAAAAGTACCAAAAGGAACCATAAAACATGATCTTGCTTGTTTTATACAAGTTTGGGAAGCATCCAATATCAGAATGGGGACCATGAATCTTGCAGATCTCTGGCCTGACCTAGTTCTAGGTAAGGCTTGGTTTTGGTTGGCATATAGTAATCATTCTGCTTACTTAGAGTAGGAGAATTCTCTCCTTGATATGTGGTAATTTGCAATTATAATTTGGAATATAGAACAGTTGAGTGCATTAAAATAATGAATCATAACAAGGACGGACTTTCCCAAGTGGTACACATTCATCCGAGTACGTGTTCCTAAGTCTCAGCTATTCAGTTTGATGATGGATGGATCAGCCTTTCTTCAAGTCACAACAACAATACTCTCATAGGACGTCCCTCCCCATAGTGTCCCGAACCTGGATGCAGGATCTACATGTATGACAATTGCTAGATCTTTTATGTAAACTTTAAGTAATTTACCTGTAATGGTCGCTCAAGCATTGGATCTTCAAACTAAAATCTCTTCCCTGAATCGCATCTGATCTGGGATGTAGCAATAGACAATTGTACTTATTTCCACATTCGGTATGGTTTCTTTCTTTCTGTGGAACTGGGCAGACGCGAGGGGTAAAGCTTTTTCTTGTTGAATAGGTCTATAACCTAACTATATATGTAGATCTATGCCGTCTCCTTTCTTTTTATTTTCTTAATCTTATGTATGACAATGATCCCATCTGAATTGGGAAAAGGGTTAGTTGTTGTATGTATGACAATTATATCACTGTCTTTTCCATGCTAGAGGCTCCTGATCGTTTAAAAGAGATTGCACAAAAAAGATTATCCATGATTGTTCATTTTTCCATGAGACTTGCACACCTTGGGTATCAATTAAAGAAAAAACTTCTTGATCTTTTATCTGATGGTTTTGTTGAGTCGACCCCCCAACGAGGGGAACCATGACTCCTTGTTTGTGTACAATGAAGGAGGCTGAAGCCAGATGCATGCCCTGGGTTTCAAACTCATGACCTTCAACTTGTGAGTCGACTGCCTAACCAGTTGAGCTATTGCTAGTTGTGAGCCGAAAAACTCTTCAGGGTGGCAAGTGTGGTGCAAATTGTCAGATCTTGTTTTGAAAGGAGAGGACGACATAATGAAAGAGCTGGTGAACCAGCCACAACAGGGACTGTTCATGGCCTATTTGTCAACTCAACATCTTGTTTATGTTCAACTTATTATCATGTCTAAGTCGAGCCTAATATGAACAGGAGTCTAATTTGACGCTGTAAACACTAGCTGCTGTTAAAGAATACATTGGGAAAATTTATCATTGTAGATACATTCTATCAATTCGTTGTTTACCATGGTTTTATAAAATATGTATGTAAAAGTTCTATATGGCGATTTAAATTGTATAGCTTTACAATCCAACTTGTTTTCTCTTTGTTCCATATCGTTCACATGTCGAACCTCATCCAACCAAAGGCAGCTCGATCGACGCCCCAATACCATTGCACCATAACAAAATGAACTAGATTCTTCTCTCAAACACAGAACTATTAGGGTGACAAAGTTAAGTTGACTAAACATAGGAGAGCTTAATTAACTAGATCTATAGAAAGAGCACCATATGGTCGGTGTAGGATTGGCAGGTACACACGACTAAGGCATATTGCCGCAGCCATTGAGACAATTGGAATTAGCGGTTGCACAGTTCTGCAATCAGATAGGGAATTGAAATCCCTCCCAAGGGCAGGGTACCAGGCATGTGATCAGGTTTTGGCCACACTGGGTCAGACAGGTCCCCGTACTGCAGCCCTAAGGTGCTCCCCTGAGCACAGTGCTGTACCATAGCCAGAAGCACCACCACCACCGTGACCACCACCTTCCAGCTGACGTTAGACTCTTCGCCATGGTGACAGATGATATATGATGGTGATTGTGATAATTGAGGATTGTTGCTGCTGTAGTCAGTGCTGCATGCCAGTTTATATAGATCTCTGTTTCGTTTGGATCATGTTGAATGCGTGGGATGATCAATGCTCCCACAACCGCACGTAACAATTGATTATTGCAGAGGCAGTTTTCTTTCACCAGAGTACATGGGAGGGGTGAGTGTCAAGCTGCATGATCTTCAACTTGAGGCATTCTTTTTCTATGGTCGGGGTCGAGGCCCAGGTGATGTAGATAAACTATTTATGACAAACAATATGAATTCCCAGTACTGATCTATTTTGCCAGTATACATTAATCAGATTTGGTCCATCATATGCAAAATAGCATATGAAAGTTCACAAACCTTGTTGCTTGCAATCTGACAATATATTTCAAGAAGCAAAAATCCCTTCATATAATTGGAGTCAGTAATACCAAAATTCTGAGTACCTTATTTGACGCTTTGCGAGTCTTTGACAGCCAACAGTACCCCTACAACTTAGGGGTGAGGTGATAGTTGATAAACTCTCTTACTTATTACTACCTTTCACTTTCGGGTCTTGGCATCTTCTTTACAAGCATGATAAGCTACCTACTATCTAGCTTGTGTAGCCTTGCAAAACAAGCTTACACTACTACTTAGATTGTAGAGTCGAATCTACACATAGGGATCCATCAAGAACTTTATCCATTTTAGTTTTGAATATCACTTCTAACGGGCATCACATCCGAAAAAGTTTCCCCATTTCGTTGTTTCCAATTTGATTTTGAATTATAAAGAGTCTAATCTCTTCAATAATGCGGGGTTGAGTAATGCCTATTTCTGATATGAGTGGGATCTATACAAAACCATTCATTAAGGAATTTGACCATTTCGAGGTCTGCACATCACAAGCAAAATGGCATCCTAAAAATTTTGCAAACTTAATTTATTTCCAATCTGATTTTGAGTTCTAAAATGTTATAATCTGTTCAATTATGTTGGGTTGGACATGTCTGCTTCTGATGTGAGTTTTTCACCCTTAGACCAACCCCTTGTCGGATGTATTACTATCTGGTGTCGTCAAAAGTTCTTTATTTAGGCCTTCGAGAGCTTGTCACGTGCCCTTCTCGATTTTCCGGCATCAACAATATCAAAACATGGCATAATGTACATATACAAAATACGGGAATTAGTTAGATTTTCAGGATTTCTTCATCCCCAATTAGTTTGACTAACTTCAAACCTATCCATTAAGGAGTTTAGCCATTTAGGGGTTTGATCCTAAGAGTGTCATAGTAAGCACTTCATTAGAAAACAAAACCTACCACCATATGAGAAAGAAAAGAATGGAAACGATTTGGGGAAAAGTACTTCCTCTAAGAAAAGATAGAGAGCCATTTATGGCACCATTATTTCTAATTGCACAAAAACTAAGATCACATTTGATCATTAGTGTAAGACATGATTAATTTGGTTTGATTATGTTGATTTGGGCTGGTGATAACATTATCATCCCGTGGCTCAGCTCAGGTCGGCTCGACCGGAGCAAATTCATGCTTTGTTTGCTAACGACGCCAACATTCAGACCAAACATGAGCATTGAGCAACCAATGTTAGGGCTAATGACGGGTGTGAAGAGGTGGTGTTCCGCATTCCCAAGCTTAGTGCTATTAGCTGCGAGTCTAAGGTCTGGTTTGCTGGATGCCAAACAGTTTAGTTTTTCTTGGGATATTTCATGGGAGAAGGGATACCTCCTGGCAGAGGGGGTAGGAGTGACCAAGCCCAGGCGATTGTTTACTCAAAACACATCAACACAAACCCGCAAAACCATATGTATGGAAGGTCAAGGAAGTTGATGAAATGATAACATGGAAGTCGACGACCAAAGCCATCACGAACATCATTAACCATAGTGGTCTTAAGGTCGCAAAATTCCTCGTCGGGTAAGCTCAGCGCACACAAAAAAGTCAATAAACTGAGCATTGTCCTATAGAGAAGTTCCTCGAAATAGACGTCTGTGAAAATACAAACAAGTTGTAGATGAAAAGATAAACACAGCACCCAAGAGCGTTAGCTCAATAGCAGAGTGCTTTCTGGTGGAGAGTTCGACTCTCAGAGGGTGCATGTGTGGGTGTGGGAGTTAGGTTTTGACTTCCTCTTATTAACAAAAAAGAAAAAGAAATGACTGGAAGCTTTATGGAATTGGTTTTGAGACTCCACAACTTAGGTGGAAGGTAAAGAAGTCTCGTGGGAAAGGGAGCAATAGATGCAGAAACCAATAGCTAAACTGGTTAGGGGGTCTACTCACAAGTTAAAAGTCATGAGTTCAATACCAGGGTATGCATTTAGCTTCACCCTCCCTGTTGTACCCAAAAACGAATATATTGATAAACTGAATAAGCCTTTTCATAAAGCATAAATGGGGCTTGTACACTATAAATACAGCTCTTTATCTTATAACGTCATCATCATTAGCTTACTCAATGCAAGTATTATTCATATGTCCTCATTGTTGTTAATTGAGTACATAAAAGATGCTAGCAGTGTCACTTTAGCTAGCTGCTTCCAACTAAACATAGAACAATCAGGTTCACTTTCCTCCACATTGATTACTGCAGGCCTCACGTTCCTGCTCGCAACGGTTGAAGCACACCTCCATCTCCGGGCCACACTCGGCACATTGCCCAGTACAGATTCCGGCCTTCGCTGCACATGAACCCATGCACATGAAGGGGTTTGCCTCCATTTGTGCATGTGACTCCATCAAATAGGTGTTCATCATCAACAATGACAGGAGCAAAGAGGCCAAGGCCACATTTTTAGTCACCATATTTGGCAAGTGTTAATGCAAATATGGAATGCCAAAGAGTCTGGCATACCAGTGGTTATATAGGACAATAAATCATTGCACGTCAATTGCATGGGCTCCCGAAAGTAAGATAACCAACCTAACCATAATACATGAGTATCTCGTTTGCTGCAAATTTGATAGACATCAAACTATGAGCCTCTACAATTGCTAAGTTACTTTGAAGTGAGCCTGCCCCGCTGATATTTCAGGCAGGTAAATGAGCCGAATGGATCTAACAGGGCGGTTCGTGGCTTGTTTGCGGATTTAGTTTCCTCTAAGGATCAGCTCATTGACTTGTTTGGGTGAATCTGAGCAGAGAACAGGCCGAACACAGAGTTGTTCATGGCTTGTCTGAGAGCTCCTGTTTGTGATCAGCCCATTAGCTTTGTCTAGTAGATGAAACCCATAGTGTTTATTCAAATTATATTTTTTAATTTGGAAAGTCCAACCGTATGGTGACGTGCATACTGCATCAATCTTTGTTCTTCACTTTACATCAATAATAACAACTAAGCCTTGTCCAATACTAAATGGGGTCGACTAAAAGATACTTTGTTCCCAAGCTTACATGATTTCCTTTTGTCATAAGAGGAGGCCAAAGTCCGCATGCATGCCTCCCTAAAGTCAAAGTCCTGATGTTGCTTACATGATTCATAACACAATTATGTTCTGAACTCTCCCTTTTAAAGAGAGAGATAGTGGTAGATGCTCAAACCTCATCAGTATTCAAATTCATTTTAGTATTTCAACGGTTTGATTTTTGAAAAAAATAGTTAAAATAATAAAACAAAAAATATTTAATACATGTAGTACTTAAATGTGAAGTATAGTATAACAGTATTCACTTTAAATCTCATCATTGTCATCAAAGGGTAGTGATGATTGAATAGATCTCAACATGGTTGTGATTGAGCATTTACCACCACTATTCCTCCCTCTCTCTCTCTCTCTCTCTCTCTCTCTCTCTATATATATATATATATATATATATATATATATATATATAGAGAGAGAGAGAGAGAGAGAGAGAGAGAGGAGGTGCAGTTTGGTTCTTTTGAACGAAGCCAATATAATTGGTTCACAGTTTTTGGATAAGTGAAACAAATCATAGGTAAAACATTTTTTGATACAATACTTAAAAACTCGAATAAACATTGCTAATTGTTCCAGTTTTTGTTCAATTCAGACTGCAGTTCATAACATTTATTATACTAATATATGACTGTTATATTGTATAATAAATAATCAATATGAAGCACCACCGTACGAAATTATAGGATAAGTGCTTCACACATGAAGCACCACGGTAAGAAATTTTGTCCATCTCAACATGTGTTAATAAAAAATAATTTTGTTTATAGCATTTATATTTTAATAATACTACAAAAAAAATAGCAAGAATTAATCGTTATGCCAACTCATTTTCTAGCATTCACCAAGTTATACATAGCGTGTGACGGATTGGTTCCGCTTTTATGATTCTTTTCAACCTTCGTATCATTGAACGAAACCATTTTTCTCTATCGTAAACTGAATCAAATCAAACCAGAAAGCCAAAAGAACCGAATCAAACTTCCGGTTTGATTCAATTTAATCGGTTCTTTCAACACCCTACATGCATGAGTCTACCACTTCTCTCTCTCTCTCTAAAGTATTACCAGAATCCGAAATATTTTATTAAAAAATCCAAAATATTCAGTTTTATGTTAGCGTGTCTGAACCAAAGGACAAGGCACCAAGTTCTGTTACTGCATGCAGTCCAATCCCATTCAATCTCCACAATTCAACGGTAGTATCTCCATAACCACTCTCGTTTTGCATAGATACCCAACAAGCGAAAACCTCTAGAGATCAAAATTCAAGAGTCGAATTCGATCGAATCAATACGAGCGAAAGATGCATCTCCATGAGCCACGCCCAGCAGATGCACGCCCACATCATCAAGCGTGGTATGCTGAACGACGCACAAGCGGTGAGAGGCATCCTGCTATTCACCGGCCTAACGCCCTCTCCGCTTTCGCCTCAATGCGCCACCACGGCGTCTCTCTCGACCATTTCACCTTCCCCTTCGTTCTCAAAGCATGCGCTTGCCTCCTTCTTCTTCATAAAGGCCAGGAAGTTCACGGCTTGAGTTTGAAACTCGGGTATGTCTCGGATGTTTTCGTGCAGAACATCCTCGTTCACTTGTATGGGTCTTGCGGCAAGGTGGTGTGTGCGGGCAAAGCGTTTGACAAAATGCCTATCAGAGATTGGTTTGGTGGTCGGCTGTCATCGAGTGCTTCGTCAACAATGGTCTTGCAAACGAAGCACTGGGGCTGTTTCAACGCATGCAGATTCAGGGTGTAGAGCTGGACAGTGTGACGATGGTGAGTGTGATCACTGCATGCGCAAGCTTGGGTGCGTTGGAGTTGGGGAAGTGGGTTCACTGCATGCTGGTGAGAAATGTGTCCTAATTGAACGTTTCATTAGGTTCAGCCTTGATGGACATGTACTCGAAGTGTGGGTTTGTTGAAGGTGCGGTGCAAGTGTTCGACAAAATGCCCCAAAGAAACGTTCTTACATGGACTGCGTTGGTTATGGGATTAGCCATTCATGGTCACAGCCATGAAGCTATGAATGCCTTTGCTAAAATGAGGAAAACCGATATCGAGCCAGATGATGTAACTTATGTTGGAACGCTGTCAGCATGTAGTCATGGCGGCCTTGTTAAGCAAGGACGGGAGTTTTTTAATAGCATCTCTGAACCAACAATCGAGCATTATGGTTGTATGTTGATCTTCTCGGCCGAGCTGGGCTTCTTGATGAAGCCTATCAATTTATCAAGCGAATGCCGATTGAGCCGAACGCTGTCATATGGCGCACTTTGCTTGGTGCATGTGCTAAACATGGAAACGCTTCGCTTGGAGAAATTGTGAGCAGAAAAATTTGTGAAGTGGACCCAAACCATGATGGCGACTACGTTTTGCTGTCTAATATATATGGTGGCATGCGAAGATGGAGCCAGAAGTCTGGTTTGCTCAACTTGATGAATTTGTTGCAGGACATGAGAGCCATCCGCAGTATGAAGAGATTTCTGAAATGCTTGCACTGATTGCTGAACGATTAAGAGCAGCTGGCTATTCACCAAACACAGCTAAAGTGCTGTTTGATATTGAAGAGGAAGAGAAGGAGAAGATTATTGTCTGTCACAGCGAGAAAATGGCTGTGGCCTTTGGGCGGATCGCAACTCAGGAAGGCACAACGATAAGGGTTGTGAAGAATCTTCGCATCTGCGGCGATTGCCACGGTGTGATGAAGCATATATCCCAGATCTTTGGGAGGGAAATCGTCATTCGGGATCGCAATAGAT
The DNA here is from genome assembly GCA_036023115.1 of Brasenia schreberi. Taxonomy (NCBI): domain Eukaryota; kingdom Viridiplantae; phylum Streptophyta; class Magnoliopsida; order Nymphaeales; family Cabombaceae; genus Brasenia; species Brasenia schreberi. The sequence continues at coordinate 11,300,425 of JAYKKT010000091.1, read as the reverse complement.
TCCACCGTTTCAGAAGAGGATCATGCTCCTGTGGGGATTATTGATGAACTGAATGTGACTGAGATTCATTACACATCAGGGATAATAAGAACGTATATTGAGCTCATGGCATCGTGTTCGTTGACTCTCCTTGGCTACATGGTTGGGTTACCTCGATGAGGGAGGAGGGTTCGACTTGATCAACGTGAGTAAACTGTGCTTAGACACTTTGTCAAACCGCACCACATCCAGGAGAACAGCTGTCAGACGGCTTCTCCTTCAGATTGCTGCTGGGATATGATGGGAGTTTTTGAGCCTCAGTTGTCAAGAGATTACCGGAGTATATCTTTTCTTGCTTCCATGGGTCACGATTTGAATGGGGAGATTGACCTGTTGAGGACGATTTATATGTATATATTTATTTTTATTGAAGATGGGGTTACCAGTAACAGTGAAATGATATTTACGGTAGTTCTAAGGAGATTAATTCTGGGGGACACCTCCCTGAAACAACACAAGGAAAATGTAGGTGCTCATTCTCTGTCTTGGAGCTCCCTCATTGTAATTACAAAAGATGGTGATAATAACTCTGTAGGCTACGGGAAAACAAATGCAATCAACTTTTTGGTACTACATTTCGAGGGCATGGGAAATTGTGTTTTGGTGGTTGGTGTTTGTAGGAGTGTCTGGGTTCCCGTGTTGTTGGGTTTTTGTGTTGTCGGGTGTGGTGTGGCGTGGCGGGTCGGCGGGGGTGGGGTGACTAGTGCAAAAGACATGCTTCAAAAAAAAATTCTTTTGTTTTTATTGTTGGATATGGTATCTATATGTTCCCCGAAGACATTGTTGGTTGTATTTTTAAAATACTTTTATTCCAATTCATTCAAGTAAGAAAATGCGTTAATTAAACAAAAAGAAGGTTTTCTATTAATTGGGAATACTCTGACTAACCGGTAAACGAACTGAACTTGTTCAGGATCAGTATCGTTACTCACAAAGAGCCGTAAGAAGAGATGTTAGTTTAAATAAATAAATAATTTCACACAAAGAGAAATGGCTCACCTTGCTAGGAGGCGATTCACAAGTATAAGATCATAAGTTCGATACTCAGGGATATGGTTTTTCTTCTTGTTTTTTAGATTAGATTGTCAGAGTTCCTGCCATAGGACTCCGAGAGTGCTCTTTTTCTCGACTTATCAATCAAACCTTCTTTCGTGAAGATGTTAATGATTCTCTATTTTATTATGTGATATAACACCAAGTTAACTATCTTTAAGTTCAAATTTTTGTATCCCCAAAACAACATCAAACTTTTAGTATATATAAATAAATTAGCTTCCAGTCAAACATGAAAGAAAAATGGGTGTCGTTCGTCGCCTTGTCCAACTTGAATATGGGACCCGAAATAACGTATGCCAAGCATGCAACACGAAAAGTGAGCATCAAAAGCTGATTGTTTAGGTCAGCAACAAAGTCTTGACGGGATAACAGGATTTTGTTTATAATGTAATGCAATCAACACACAAAGCATAAACTAACAGAAGCATCAAATCTAAGTAGGGTCATATATCAACAAATGCGTCCTAAGATGTTACTGATCACCTTTCATTGCATTTACAAAGTCAAGTAACCTCTCAAATGAGCCACCACCCTCCTTGTGACTCTTTTGGGCTTTTTCCTTCAACACCAAGACCCTCTCTCTGATTCCTTGATCACTTATCAATGCCCCCAATTTACTGTTTACCTCTTCTCTTTTAACAATTCCATCTACATCTTTCTCTAAGCTCAAACCCACCTTCCAGACCTTAACTATATAGAACTCGTCCTGAAATTGGTCATAAACGTAAGGCCAACACAACATGGGGATCCCATTACTTATCCCTTCTGTGGTTGAGTTCCAGCCACAGTGGGTCACAAAGCAAGCTATGGAAGGATGCTTGAGCACTACTTCTTGTGGGGCCCACCTTACGATGCGTCCACGGCCAGCCACTCGGTCCAGAAAACCTCTGGGGTAGGCTGGATCAGCTTGGTTCACAAGTCCGGGTCGGAACACCAAGAGGAATGGCATGCCAGTTAGCTCGAGCCCGAGTACTAGCTCATCAATTTGGTTCTGGCTTAGAGTAGTGCTGCTTCCAAGTGCAACATAAACGACTGAGCCAACTGATTGTTGGTCAAGCCATTCAAGGCAACTCCAGTCTTCTTGCCAAAATGAGGATAGTTGTTGATGTTTCAGATTGCTATTAGTTGCAGAAAGAAGCCCGATCGGATAGACGTTGCCAAGGAATTCTAAGTATGGAGATTCAAGCTCAGAGGATGTGTTGCAAGCAATATGATCTATGTTTTCCATGGCTTCAGCACACTTCCATAAGTAGTGAAAGAGCATCACTTGTGTTGCAACATCTATCGTGGCTATCCAGCACAGGTGATCAGGATTAATAGCTGGGAACAAATCTGAGAGTTTGATGTGTTCATCATTCTTTGGACAGCCTGCCACAGCAATGGAGAAAATGCATCTCATTCTTAATTGTCCTCACGGGTCCGTGTCCATTCCGCAAAAGAAAAACCCTAATTTTAGAAGTTATGAAATGATGGAATTAGGAGGCACGCAATCAATGCGTGCGCACGCACACATATATAAAGAAACGGGAGTTGTTAGCTCTCCATTCATAGAATAACTTTTTAAAAGAAAAAACTTTACAAAAGTATCGTGTGTTTGGTCATTTCCAAAGACGTGTGTGTTATTGTATGGTTTTCACTATTTATCAAAACTAATGGTAAATACCTACAGACGTTATCCTTGACTCGGATGTATATCAACTGTCACATCAATTTATGTTTAATATTATAATTAAATATTATATTTAAATATTATTAATTATTAAAGAATCACCCTTGCATTGCCGGTCCCAATCTCGGATAAAGGAGGAGGGTTGTGTTAGGCTTCTGACAGCCAACGTAAAACTTTGTCGAATTTTTTATACCATGTATTACACAAATTATGAGCATTTCTTTGGGACGTTCCTGCCTAGCGAACACTGTAGAGCCTGAATACAGTGATAAATAAGCAAGAGTCACTACATTTTCGCCTGAATATAGTGAATCAATTGCAGAGAGGGTTCCCACATCATGAGCGAGTGTTGGTAAATAAGTTAATCTTGCTATATTGCCGCTCGAATGTAATGAATACTTTCGAGAAAGGGTCTTCACATTTTAAATATGGACGGATGCGGGGGCTAAGGAAGCTAGTCCTAGATAATAAGATTCGCATTATTCTTCGAATATCATAACATTATCCGATAAGCTAATGGAGGTGGTAGATACTATGATTCGAAGAAAAATTTATATTCTACGTTTACAAGGGAGAAAGTGGGTTGGAGAAAAAGCAAAGGAGATAAGGATACATGTTTTAAATGATGGTACTTAGGTAAGGAAAAGGCTCGAAACAAAGTTGGTATTATCATAAATAAAGATTTAAAGGATACTGTAGTACATACAACGATATGATAACCGAATCATGACGTTGAAATTAGTATTAGGAGCAGAGGTTTTGAATATAGTTTGTGCTTACACATGCCAAGTAGGCCTAAAAGATAGTATAAAGACAACTTTTTGGGAATAGTTAGATAAGGTGATTCAAAGGATTCCATAAAAGGAGATGATTTGTTTAGGAGGAGACTTAAATGGGCATGTCGGTAAAGAGGCATTAGGATATCAAGGTATTCATGGAAACTTTGGTTTTGGGGATATAAATGAGGAAGGTAGAGAGATTTTAAATTTTGCTATGGCATTTGATCTCTTTATAGTCAATACAATCTTCAAAAAACGAGATGAACATTTAATTACTTATAAGAGTGGCTTATCACAAACACAAATTGATTACTTTATTTATAGAAAAAAAGATAGAGTGTGTTGTAAAGATTGCAAGGTAATTCCAAGAGAAAGCTTAACCACCCAACATTGACTTTTAGTTATGGATTTATAAATAAAAAAATGGACAAAAAAGAAAAGAGTGCATCGAGTTAATTGGACTAAATGGTGGAACCTCAAAGGCAAGAAAGAAGATATATTTAAAAAGAAAGTACTTCAAGGATATGTTTAGAATTATGTTGGTACACCTTGTGATATGTGGAACAATATTGCTATACATATTAGGAAAGTGGCGAAAGATGTGTTAGGTGAATCTGAGGTGTACCGGCACAAAAAGAAGTTTTGTGATGGAGTGAAGTAGTGCAAAATAAAATCAAGGCAAAGAGGGAATGTTACAAATTACATTATGCTAAGAAAACTAGTGAAACATTAGAAGCTTATAAGAAAGCAAAGAAGGAAGTGAAAAAGGCTGTCAGTGAATTAAAATCTAAAATTTGGGAGGATTTATATAAAAAAACTCAACTAAAAAGAGGGTGAAAGAGATATTTTTAGGATAGCTAGGACTAGAGATAAGAAAACTAAATATCTAATTCTGTGAGATGCATCAAAGACGAGGATGAAAATTTCTAGTGGCAAATGATGATATAAGAAATAGATGAAAAAACTATTTTTATAAGCTTTTTAATGAAAATAAAAAATGGTAGTATTAGCTTACGAGAATTAGCCAAATCAGAAAAGTATATAAACCACAATTTCTATCGGCGTATTCAAAAGAATGAAGTCAAAGAGGCTCTTAAACATATGAAGGGTGGTAAATTGGTAGGACCAAACAATATTCCTTTAGAAGTTTAGAAAATACTAGCAGAAATATGAATCACTTGACTCACAAGACTATTTAATGAAATATGGAGAAACTAAAAGATGTCTGAGGAATGGAGAGCGAGTACACTTATTCCCATATATAGGAACAAGGGAGACATTCAAAATTGTGCAAATTATTGAGGTATCAAGTTAATGAGTCATACTATGAAATTGTGGGAAAGAATTATCGAAAGTAGGTTAAGACAAGTATCAAGTACAACAGAGAACCAATTTGGATTCATGCAAGACAGATCTACTGTTGAAGCGATTCACTTTTTGAGACGTCTTATGGAACATTTTAGAGTAAAAAAGAAAGACCTTTACATGATATTTATTGATCTAGAAAAAGCTTACGATAGGATACCGAGGGAGGTTCTTTGGAGAACCTTGGAAAAAAGAGGTATCCCATTGACATACATTAACCTTATAAGAGACATATAAAATGGTGCGAAAACATGTGTAAAGACTTACGAAGGAATGTGAGATTTCTTTGAAGTTAATATTGGATTACATCAAGTATCAACTTTAAGTCCATACTTATTTATAATGGTGATTGATGAGTTAACAAAATATATTGAAGATGAAGTGCCTTGGTGTATGTTATTTGCAGATGACATTGTGTTAGTAGAAGAGTCTAAGGAAAAAGTTAATAGAAAATTAGAACTATAGAGAGAAGCATTAGAAAGCAAAGACCTCCGACTTAGTAGAACAAAGACAGAATATATGGAATATAAGTGTGATCATTCAGTTACTTTACGGACATAGAAATTAAAATTGGCACACGTTGCATCCCCCAAAAGAAAAGTTTTAAATACCTAGGGTCAATTTTTTAAAGTGATGGAAGAATTGATGGAGATGTTACGCATAGAATTAATGTTGGATGATTAAAATGAAGAGGAGCTTTAGGTATTATTTGTGATAAGAATATACCATTAAAGTTAAATGGTAAATATTATAGAGCAACAATTAGACCTGCCATGTTTTATAGTTTTGAGTGTCGGGCAATTAACCATTAACATGTACAAAAGATGTCCATGACAGAAGTGAAGATGTTGAGATGGATGAGTGGTCACACAAGAAAAGACTGTATACATAATGAGGTTATTAGAAACAAATTATGAGTGGCACCAATAAAGGATAAAATGAGAGAATATCGTTTAAGATGGTTTGGATATATAAAAAGAAGATCATAAGAATAACCTATAAGAAAGTACGAGAAACTAAATCTAGAAAGTATTAAAAGAGGTAGAGGACGACCACAAAAGTGTTGAAAAGAAACAATAAAGAATGATCTAGCTTGTCGTGAGTTAACTGCTAACATGACACATGATAGAGCTCTGTGGAAACAAAGAATCCATGTAACCGACCCCATCTAGTATGGGAAAAGTCTTAGTCTTAGTATGTGACATTGTTAGCTCGTTTGAATGAATCTCATAAACGGTTGAAAGTATAGGATATCAAATTAGTGAAGTTTTTAACCATAGAGATTACATTTAAAACTGCTCAAACCTCACGGTACTTTCTAAAGCTTTTTCATTAAAGAAAGCAAAAAATACAAACTACAATATGTAGTTGTGTACTTTTTGTAGTTTGACATTGGCATGAACGTTGTAGCATCAATAACAGGCTAAAGTAAAGAAAGCAAAAAATACAAACTACGATATGTAATTTTGTAGTTTTTGTAGTCTCACATTGGCATGAACGTTGTAGCATCAATGACAAGCTAGAAACTCCCATATATATATATATATACATTCTCCTTAATAAGGTAATAGAGGATTTCATAAACATATGATTCATATAAATAGAATTAAAAGAGGGTGCTAAACTTTGGTGGAGAACTAGGCAATGGACTACCACTAGTGGTGGAGCTCTACTTCGCCCCAAGCCCCACTAACAGTGTAAAGTTATCGTGATGCCTTGACGCAGAATACACCTAGCGCTGAAGTGGAACAAACATGGTCAAATAGCTACATGCAAGGGAGATAGCGAAGATGTTGTCGACGACGACAACGATTCGAGTGAGGGAGAATGTGACTCTTTAATCGTGAATTGTATATAGCCATTTTTGTCCTTGTAAAAACTCTCTTTTGAGAGAAGAGTCAAAAATCTTGTTGCACGTTTAGACTGTGAACTCCTTTTTTGATGTAAAAGAACTCAAGTTGCCTTCAAGTTTTCGTGCATTTGCTTGTCTTTTGTGAGTCTTCGTACCAATATTTTTGGCAAACTTGACACTCAAAGAGGACCACTCACGTTTCATTTTGGGTTGTCGGTAGCAAAAATAAAGTAAAATCAGCTAAACTTGCTTGTCTCCAAGGCCAAGTGACGGTCTCGGCTCAACCTGTCGGCTTCCACGGCATCGGTTTGAACGTGACATATGTGTATAGATGCATACATGTTTGTGAACGCTTGGAGGCGCAGGCGTGCGTGTCTAGTATCATGAAATTGGAAGTCCTAACCCTCGTTTATGATATTATCAACTATAACTTCTGGAAAAAATAAGTGGGAAATCTAACATTTTGAGTGACTAATGAAAAGCAGCGGATACTATGGTATACTTTAGGAGGGGAGAAAAAATTAATAGATGGATTTACCATTTTCGTCAATGGCTCCGGCAGCAACCATCATGGGAATCTTCGCCACGGTAGCTAAATGCGACGCAGAAGCTGGCCAGAATACGGCCCTCTTTAAGTTTAGCTTCTCTGCAACACACAGCAGAGTAGCTATTATACCGTCAGCAATCACGCATGTGATTTTCTCTTCTTCCTTCTCATTTATCTTTGTTATGAGCTCCTCTAAGCACGCAGGCATGGAGCTACATATGAAGTCTGTCAGTTTCTTCAAGTCCCACCATGCCGCCTCAGGATCTGTACCATCCGGTATTGTCGCCAAACGTATATTATCACCACACTGGACGGAAAAGCGGTCCGGCGATTCCGCCCTCATGCGCGCATCAATGAATTCTGTGTTGACAAACGTCACCATGAAACCAACCTCGGCGAGGCGGTGGGCGAAGTCCATGAGAGGCTTGACATGGCCTTGTGCTGGAAATGGGATGAGCAGAGCATGGGGCCTTCCCATCCCTAAGCTTTACAACTTAACGCAAAGATGGCGAGCGTTTGTCGTTCTTAGCATAAGCTTTATCATAACTCTGTATTTTTGTGGATTTGAGTGGTGGGGGAAAGAACGACGATAAGGTTAGGTTTCTTGTAAACCAAAACCTTTTCTTTCTGGTTTTGGGTTGGAAGTTGTCAAAGCCCAAAAGAAAAGACAGAACTAAGAGGATAGGAGGGTAAATTTCAGGTCCTGTTAAGGAAAATCTGAACACGATACGGTAAACTGTATCTTGTACGGACACGATTTTTTTGGGTTGCTTTCCTTTCTACAAAATTTAGAAAGGTTTGGATGGCTGAAATTTTTTCGCCAGAAATTGGCTAACCACCAAGTCTATGATATGGACAGCCAGTATTGTGAACAGACATAAAGCCTCGAGATTGTGTGTGTGTGTGGTTTGGATTCAAAAATAAAAGGTCACTTTTTATTTTTTCCATGATAATATTATGTAAAATAAGAAAAAAAGTACCATAGTAAAATGTTGGAATTTTTTTGCCTTTTATTGAATCTAAACCAGTTATCTGAAATGATCCTAATTTGATAGAATTTCATCTGACATGACTTATATGTATGTGTGTGCGTGTGTTGTTAATGGGGTTGTGTCGGCTTTGTTTCAACTCCCAACTGGAGTTCCCCACAAAACAAATAAAAGGAAACAAAGAACGATACTGAAATAATGTTGGCCGGCACGACAGTGGCCATGTGATGATGCATCTAAAAGCAGACAAGCGGGGCACTCGGAAGAGACGCCTGAAGCTAACGTAAAAAGACGGCCGGTCATTTCAATAAATTTACTTTCTGTGTGTGCATCTGTGTTGAATAAAACTTCCAGGAAAAAGTGACATGCTTTAACTATACAATTAATTAAGCTGGAAACCATCCGAACCGAGCACAGGCCATGAGCTCCCTAACATGAGTTTCACAAAGTCTTTACCTCCTCATATTGGTTGTTCACCTCTTCTTGATCAAAGAGGATGGGTCAGTCTGCCACTTAATTGATGGTGAAATATAACTGAGTGGCACCATTTGTAAACATGTCATTATTGTTATTAATTAATGGTGAAATATAGTACAAAAGAATTTTCTTGGCTTTGTCAAAAACGCAATTTTTTTCCTGAAAGGGGCTTAGAGTGATCGAGCTAAGGCTTTAGCTCTGTGGCTATGGGTGTCTATAGAACAGTTTTTCAAAAAATTTCAGACCTCTACTTTCATTCCTACCAAAATTTTTGAACACGCCTATTTATCCATACTACTATTTTGGAGTGTAGCAAGGCTGGTCTTTCATATTGTGTTTTACTTTTCACATACTTATGTGTAACTTAGTGGATGAGCAAGAACGGTAGATTTGAGCATAGATTGAGTTTGCATTTATCATTACCTTCACTCTCTCTCTCTCTCTCTCTCTCTCTCTCTATATATATATATATATATATATATATATATATATATATATAGAGAGAGAGAGAGAGAGAGAGAGAGAGAGAGAGAAAGATAGAGACCGTTTACCAGTTTCCACCTTTGTGTAAGCATCGGCCACGAAGTCAACGGCGCTATTTCCAAAATGGAGGAAAAGTAGATCATGGAAAGATGGAGCTGGGGCGCATGCTGACAAAAGTGACGAATGCAGACCTGTTACTGTCTCAACGGCTCTATAAAGGGAATGAAAGAGAACGAAGAAGATATCAATGCACATCTAGAATCAGAATTTTGTTCACTTTCATTTCATTCCTTTATTGATTTCTTGATCGACCACACCCAGCCTAGCACTGAAGGTACTGACATACATTCTGACGGATCCTCAAGAACTCACAGTCATCACCTGAGCCTTATCCGAACCCTATAAAAAGCAGATGTTGACATTCTCTGACACGCCCTGCACTTCATGAACATCCAACAAAACTACGCGTGTACCATTCAAATTGAATATTCATGACAACAACAAAATCATAATTAGATGAGAATGTGATCTAATCCTTGAGGAAGATTAAGCCACAGAAGAGAAAGTGGTTACACCCGATGAAGAATTTCAGCTTAAGCAACGTGGGCTCTTGCGCAAGATTCAACTTGTTCCTTCGTTCTGGAATTCGAGGAAATCAACCTCGACACTAGCCCATCTGACATGAAGTTATGAGCCCGAGGCATAACATGAAAATTGTTTCCAGTAATAAGTAATCATGTTAGAAGCATTATGAGTCCATCTGACATGGCATTATGCGCAGTGAGTCACCACTTCCCCATTATATCATGTTAGAAGCATGTCGATTTTAAACGACGCTGGATATTTATCAATCATAAACAGTTCTAAAACAATACACATACCACAATCACAGCACTATATATACATATATGTACACATGTATATATGTGTATATATATATATAATACATAGTTTGCCCCACTTGAAACCATTCAAGGGGTTATTCACCCATCCTAAAAGAGTTTCTAGATCTGTCATTGATAAGCGTAATTCTTTCCATAAGGTGGGGTCCTGTTTGAGCAGGTTCGTAAGTGGGGCAAACTATGTATTATAGCCCATGGTGAGAACCTTTTATTCACCCCATAGACTGTAAGCTGATTTTCAAAATCTCAGGTGGGACATATGCCCCACCTCGTCTCAATCTAGATCGGCCACTGGAGCTTATGGTGAGAACTTTTTATTCAGACTAGTTCACGTTGAATTGAGCGGTTCTGCCTCCATCCCTTTGTTAGATAGCCTGGCAACTTTCCCACAGATTAATTAGGGAATCATAATTTCCAACATTAAAGAAGCTGATTTCTTTCATAGTTTACAACATACTGGTTTGACCTTTTTAATGAAGTTTTGAATAATTTTTGTACGATAAGAAAATATATGCAAGTTTTTCGAGAAGATTTGATCGAATATTGATCTCACAACTGACAAATCTCAGAAGGCACCCATTTGTTCCAATAAAGGGCATCAAACTCACAACTTCCATCAACCAGCCGGTGAAAGCCTATGAAACGAAAGAGAAGACATGAACCACAGAGCTTTCGACATATGCATCTCCTCCTAAACCCAACTTCATCATGTGGCTATGCACGTAAATGCCGAAATCGACTACCAACGACTCGATACAAGCGTTGACAGCAAAGGGGAAGGTGACATCATTGTGTTGAAGCTGCCTTTAACATTTTATTCTCCCATACGCACGCACCGGCTGCACTGTCATGACCACCACCATCAGTCCAAGCAGCCTACGTTGCATGAGAGGTGAAGCCAGTGCCAGCGCGGTGCCTCCCCTCTTGCATCAGAGGTCGGGCAGGAGATGGAGATAGAGAAGGGTTGGGGAGATTAGAGTTTGAGACAGGTTAATGGTTGTTTAAAAATAAGGGTTTCATTATTATAACTCAATTTAATGCGAGCTATTCAGATTAGATCTAATGGTTCAATTGAAAAGTTCATATTAGAACTTTGGTTCCATATATATATATGCTCACTCACATGGCAAGCTTGACTCAAGCTAGGTTTGAGCTTCACAAGACCCAGTTGAATTTGAGTTAGCAGAGCATCAATCTCAAGCATCTCGCAAGCAACTAGGCTCACCTGCACCCCTAACTCGTGATATCTTACAAGCCAAGATCATACCGGAATCTGGTTTTTTGCCTTCCTATTTGAAATTCCGTAACATGCATGTCTGGTCTCAACTTTCCCTTCATATTTGACAGAAAAGGAAAGGGGGAAAGGATGGGATGGGATGTCAAACACAATATACGAAACCTTCACTTGGTGCGACCGCAGTTACTGTTCGTACATTCGTGCATCAGCAATGCATGCCACAATAACTTAATGATGCTCACCTCTTGTACAGTGGAGGCAGTATCACTATGTGAATAAAAAACTCATCTCTTTCGCCGCTTGGGTTCTACCTGAAAACACAGATAGCATGTAAGACAACCTTCCCGTAATCATGAGAAACACAAAATCCTCTCGTCAATATTACATATTCAACCAACAAAGGCTCACCAGAAAAGAAGACAATGGCGACAATGACAAGTTTGTGCAAATTCCACAACCATAAAAATCTCAAACCACACACCTTATCTATCTACTTCACGAAACAACGAAAAATTTTGCTGCACAACAGGGCAGGATTAACAGAGATTCGCTGAGTACCCATCACCCATCCCAAACAAGTGCAGCCTCTTCCAGCAAGAAGCGTTTTGTTAATGGGCTAGAGCGTTTTAACAATAGATTCATTGACAAAGCACCAACGGGTACACCAATTAACGGGCTAGACTTCGGTGCACCAAGCACCGTCCACAGACATTTTACAAGTGGAATCAAAAGATGTAACAAGATCGACTCTCTTAAAAAATGCAATAATTGCTCAACTTGAAGGCAGTGCTGCACAACCATATTTGGCAGGACATCTTAAAAGACCTATAGGTGAGAGCTTCATGTGCTTCTGGTGAAAAGGAAGTAGAGAATGAAGAGCCTAGCGTCACTATAGTCTGAACAGAATCCTCTCACAGACCGTTCCTAACTCTTGGCTCCAAGCAACTGGCAAAGGGATAGTAATTGTGGTAACACTTGTACACTGCCCAGCATGGTGAGCCATACTTTTTCCGTGAAAGATGAAAGAACTATTGTGCTTTGAGCATCATGGAGATGCCCCAAGTTGTCACCACCAACATTATTGTTTGGAGAACAAGTACGAAAGAGTTGGAAAGTAGAGTACAAGAGAACAAAAGAGAGCGAAAGAAGACATTACAATCTATGAAGTAGCCATTTGGTTATCATCCAAGCAAACATAATTACAGGAGGATGTGCTGAGCATTTCAAATGGGAGTATACCCTAAACCAATGTTTATAAACATTGTATTGCACTATATGATAATACTGTATATCAGTAGCTAGATCGGTATGATCCAAGTATCTCTATCATTGGGATTCATTTATCGTTCCGTATCATGTGTATCATACTATATCATTGCGATATGCTATGTACCTATATCGTATAAATATAGAATAGTGTTTTTAGAATAATATATAAATATTCTGCTATATTTATTATCTCAGGTAACTATAAGTACTAAGTTAGGTTGTAGGTTACCAGTAGAGTAGTCGAGTGTACCATTGCTACAACTAGGTTCATTAGGCCTATTTTACGGTAGCAGTTTATATCAATGTTGTAAAAATCATATTGTATCATTAAATACGATATGATTTTATCGTGTATCGTATGAGAATACAATATGATACAAGCACATGTATCGTAATAAGCAATTTATTATACTATATTGTACGATACAACCCGTATCTTATGAGTTCTTTCTTATATTGCATATAATATGAAGTCAAGGCAAAGCTAACAATTTTAAAAATATATATTGTTGTTGCCTAGTTCTTTCTTATTAATACAACAACAACTAAGCCTTTTCCCATACTAGACGGGGTCGGCTACATGGATTCTTTGTTTCCATAGATCCTCATCGTGTGCCATGTTAGCAGTTAACTCCCAATAAGCTAGATCATTCTTTATTGTTTCTTTCCAACACTTTTGTGGTCGTCCTCTACCTCTTTTAATACTTTCCAAATTTAATTTTTCTAACCTTCTTATAGGTTCTTCTTTTGATCTTCTTTCTATATGTCCAAACCATCTTAAACGATGTTCTCTCATTTTATCCTCTATTGGTGCCACTCCTAATTTGTTTCTAATAACCTCATTATGTATACGGTCTTTTCTTGTATAACCACTCATCCATCTCAACGTCTTCATTTCTGTCACAGACATCTTTTATACATGTTGATGATTAACTGCCCAACACTCAGAACCATAGAACATGGCAGGCCTAATTGCTGCTCTATAATATTTACCTTTTAATTTTAGTGGTATCTTCTTATCACAAAGAATACCTGATGCTCCTCTCCATTTTAACCAACCAGCATTAATTCTATGTGTAACATCTCCATCAATTCTTCCATCACTTTGAAAAATTGACCCTAGGTATTTAAAACTTTACTTTTGGGGAATGCAATGTGTGCCAATTTTAATTTCTATGTCCTCTGAAGTAGCCAAATGATCAAACTTACATTCCATATATTCAGTCTTTGTTCTACTAAGTCGGAGGCCTTTGCTTTCTAATGTTTCTCTCCATAGTTTCAATTTTTTATTAACTTTTTCCTTAGACTCCTCCACTAATACAATGTCATCTGCAAATAACATACACCAAGGTACTTCATCTTGAATATGTTTTGTTAACTCATCCATCACCATTATAAATAAGTATGGACTTAAAGTTGATCCTTGATGTAACCCAATATTAACTTCAAAGAAGTCTGTCGTTCCTTCATGAGTCCTCAGACATGTTTTTGCACCATCATACATGTCTCTTATAAGGTTAATATATGTCAATGGGATGCCTCTTTTTTCCAAAGTTCTCTAAAGAACCTCCCTCGGTACCCTATCATAAGCCTTTTCTAGATCAATAAATATCATGTGAAGGTCCTTTTCTTTTTTGCTCTAAAATGTTCCATAAGACGTCTCAAAAGGTGAATCGCTTCAATAGTAGATCTACGTGGCATAAATCCAAATTGGTTCTCTGTTGTACTTGATACTTGTCTTAACCTACGTACGATAATTCTTTCCCATAATTTCATAGTATGACTCATTAACTTGATACCTCAATAATTCGCACAATTTTGAATGTCTCCCTTGTTCTTATATACGGGTATAAGTGTACTTGCTCTCCATTCCTCGGGCATCTTTTGGTTTTTCCATATTTCATTAAATAGTCTTGTGAGCCAAGTGATTCCTATTTCTCCTAGTATTTTCCAAACTTCTATAGGAATATTATCTGGTCCTACCGATTTACCACTCTTCATATGTTTAAGAGCCTCTTTGACTTCATTCTTTTGAATATGTCGGTAGAAATTGTGGTTTATATACTTTTCTGTCTTGGCTAAATCTCCTAAACTAATACTAACATCTTTATTTTCATTAAAAAGATTATAAAAATATTTTTTCCATCTATTTCTTATATCATCATTTGCCACTAGAATTTTTTCATCCTCGTCTTTTATACATCTAACATAATTAAGATCTTTAGTTTTCTTATCTCTAGCACTAGCTATCCTAAAAATATCTCTTTCACCCTCTTTTGAGTTGAGTTTTTTATATAAGTCCTCCCAAATCTTAGCTTTTGCTTCACTAACGGCCTTTTTTGCTTCCTTCTTTGCTTTCTTATAAGCTTCTAAAGTTTCACTAGTTTTCTTAGCATAATGTAATTTGTAACATGCCCTCTTTGCCTTGATTTTATTTTGTACTACTTCACTCCACCACCAAGCTTCTTTTTGTGCCGGTACACCTCCCTTAGATACCCCTAACACATCTTTTGCCACTTTCCTAATATGTATAGCCATATTGTTCCACATATCAGAGGGTGTCCCAACATAATTCCAAACATCTCCTTGAAGGACTTTCTTTTTAAATATATCTTCTTTCTCGCTTTTGAGGTTCCACCATTTAGTCTGAATAGCTCGATGCACTCTTTTCTTCTTTGTCCATTTTTTTATTTGTAAATCCATAACTAAAAGTCGATGTTGGGTGGTTAAGCTTTCTCCTGGAATTATCTTACAATCTTTACAACACGCTCTATCTTTTTTTCTACAAATAAAGTAATCAATTTGTGTTTATGATAAGCCACTCTTATAAGTAATTAAATGTTCATCTCGTTTTTTGAAGATTGTATTGACTATAAAGATATCAAATACAACTACAACAACAACAACTAAGCCTTTTCCCATACTAGACGGGGTTGGCTACATGGATTCTTTGTTTCCACAGATCTCTATCGTGTGCCATGTTAGCAGCTAACTCCCAATAAGCTAGATCATTCTTTATTGTTTCTTTCCAACACTTTTGTGGTCGTCCTCTACCTCTTTTAATACTTTCCAAATTTAGGTTTTCTAACCTTCTTACAGGTTCTTCTTTTGATCTTCTTTCTATATGTCCAAACCATCTTAAACGATGTTCTCTCATTTTATCCTCTATTGGTGCCACTCCTAATTTGTTTCTAATAACCTCATTATGTATACGGTCTTTTCTTGTATAACCACTCATCCATCTCAACATCTTCATTTCTGTCACAGACATCTTTTGTACATGTTGATGATTAACTGCCCAACACTCAGAACCATAAAACATGGCAGGCCTAACTGCTGCTCTATAATATTTACCTTTTAATTTTAATGGTATCTTCTTATCACAAAGAATACCTGATGCTCCTCTCCATTTTAACCAACCAGCATTAATTCTATGTGTAACATCTCCATCAATTCTTCCATCACTTTGAAAAATTGACCCTAGGTATTTAAAACTTTCCTTTTGGGGAATGCAATGTGTGCCAATTTTAATTTCTATGTCCTCTGAAGTAGCCAAATGATCAAACTTACATTCCATATATTCTGTCTTTGTTCTACTAAGTCGGAGGCCTTTGTTTTCTAATGTTTCTCTCCATAGTTCCAATTTTCTATTAACTTTTTCCTTAGACTCCTCCACTAATACAATGTCATCTTCAAATAACATACACCAAGGTACTTCATCTTGAATATGTTTTGTTAACTCATCCATCACCATTATAAATAAGTATGGACTTAAAGTTGATCCTTGATGTAACCCAATATTAACTTCAAAGAAGTCTGTCGTTCCTTCATGAGTCCTCACACATGTTTTTGCACCATCATACATGTCTCTTATAAGGTTAATATATGTCAATGGGATACCTCTTTTTTCCAAAGTTCTCCAAAGAACCTCCCTCGGTACCCTATCATAAACTTTTTCTAGATCAATAAATATCATGTGAAGGTCTTTCTTTTTTGCTCTAAAATGTTCCATAAGACGTCTCAAAAGGTGAATCGCTTCAATAGTAGATCTACGTGGCATAAATCCAAATTGGTTCTCTGTTGTACTTGATACTTGTCTTAACCTACGTACGATAATTCTTTCCCATAATTTCATAGTATGACTCATTAACTTGATACCTCGATAATTCGCACAATTTTGAATGTCTCCCTTGTTCTTATATACGGGTATAAGTGTACTTGCTCTCCATTCCTCGGGCATCTTTTGGTTTTTCCATATTTCATTAAATAGTCTTGTGAGCCAAGTGATTCCTATTTCTCCTAGTATTTTCCAAACTTCTATAGGAATATTATCTGGTCCTACCGATTTACCACTCTTCATATGTTTAAGAGCCTCTTTGACTTTATTCTTTTGAATATGTCGGTAGAAATTGTGGTTTATATACTTTTCTGACTTGGCTAAATCTCCTAAACTAATACTAACATCTTTATTTTCATTAAAAAGATTATAAAAATAGTTTTTCCATCTATTTCTTATATCATCATTTGCCACTAGAATTTTTTCATCCTCATCTTTTATGCATCTAACATAATTAAGATCTTTAGTTTTCTTATCTCTAGCCCTAGCTATCCTAAAAATGTCTCTTTCACCCTCTTTTGAGTTGAGTTTTTTATATAAGTCCTCCCAAATCTTAGCTTTTGCTTCACTAACGGCCTTTTTTGCTTCCTTCTTTGCTTTCTTATAAGCTTCTAAAGTTTCACTAGTTTTCTTAGCATAATGTAATTTGTAACATGCCCTCTTTGCCTTGATTTTGTTTTGTACTACTTCACTCCACCACCAAGCTTCTTTTTGTGCCGGTACACCTCCCTTAGATACCCGTAACACATCTTTCGCCACTTTCCTAATATGTATAGCCATATTGTTCCACATATCAGAGGGTGTGCCAACATAATTCCAAACATCTCCTTGAAGGACTTTTTGTTTAAATATATCTTCTTTTTCACTTTTGAGGTTCCACCATTTAGTCCGAATAGCTCGATGCACTCTTTTCTTCTTTGTCCATTTTTTTTATTTGTAAATCCATAACTAAAAGTCGATGTTGGGTGGTTAAGCTTTCTCCTGGAATTACCTTACAATCTTTACAACACGCTCTATCTTTTTTTCTACAAATAAAGTAATCAATTTGTGTTTGTGATAAGCCACTCTTATAAGTAATTAAATGTTCATCTCGTTTTTTGAAGATTGTATTGACTATAAAGAGATCAAATGACATAGCAAAATTTAAAATCTCCCTACCTTCCTCGTTTATATCCCCATAACCAAAGTTTCCATGAATCCCTTGATATCCTAATGCCTCTTTACCGACATGTCCATTTAAATCTCCTCCTAAACAAATCATCTCCCTTTGTGGAATCTTTTGAAACACCTTATCTAACTCTTCCCAAAAAACTGTCTTTATTCTATCTTCTAGTCCTACTCGGGGTGCGTAAGCACAAACTATATTCAAAACCTCTACTCCTAACACTAATTTCAATGTCATGATTCGGTCACCATATCGTTGTATGTCTACTACACTCTCCTTTAAATCTTTATTTATGATAATACCAACTCCATTTCGGGCCTTTTCTTTACCTGAGTACCATAATTTAAAACCTATATCCTCTATCTCCTTTGCTTTTTCTCCAACCTATTTTGTCTCTTGTAAACATAGAATATGAATCTTTCTCCGAATCATAGTATCTACCACCTCCATTAGCTTACCCGATAATGTTCCGATATTCCAAGAACCAATACGAATCTTATTATCTAGGACTAGCTTCCTTACCCCCCGCATCCGTCCATAATCAAAATGCGGAGACCCTCTCTGAAAATTTTTCACTACATTCGGGCGGCAATGTAGCGGGACTAACTTCTTTACCCACACCCGTCCATGATGTGGGAACCCTCTCTGCAATTGATTCACTACATTCGGGCGAAAATGTAGTGGCCCTTGCTTACTTCTTACTGCATTCGGGCTCTGCAGCACGTCGCTAGGCGGGAACGCCCCAAAGCAATGCTCATAATTTTTGTAATCCATGTTGTAGAAATCCGACAAAGTTTTACGCTGGCTGTCGGAAGCCTAACACAACCCTCCTCCTTTATCCGGGCTTGGGACCGGCAATGCAAGGGTGATCCCTTACATGGGCGGAGTTGACTATACGGATATCAAATAACATAGCAAAATTTAAAATCTCCCTACCTTCCTCGTTTATATCCCCATAACCAAAGTTTCCATGAATCCCTTAGATATCCTAATGCCTCTTTACCGACATGTCCATTTAAATCTCCTCCTAAACAAATCATCTCCCTTTATGGAATCTTTTGAAACACCTTATCTAACTCTTCTCAAAAAACTGTCTTTATACTATCTTCTAGTCCTACTTGGGGTGCGTAAGCACAAACTATATTCAAAACCTCTACTCCTAACACTAATTTCAATGTCATGATTCGGTCACCATATCGTTGTATGTCTACTACACTCTCCTTTAAATCTTTATTTATGATAATACCAACTCCGTTTTGGGCCTTTTCTTTACCTGAGTACCATAATTTAAAACATGTATCCTCTATCTCCTTTGCTTTTTCTCCAACCCATTTTGTCTCTTGTAAACATAGAATATGAATCTTTCTCTGAATCATAGTATCTACCACCTCCATTAGCTTACCGGATAATGATCCGATATTCCAAGAACCAATACGAATCTTATTATCTAGGACTAGCTTCCTTACCCCCCGCATCCATCCATAATCAAAATGCGGAGACCCTCTCTGAAAATTTTTCACTACATTTGGGCGGCAATGTCGCGGGACTAACCTCTTTACCCACACCCGTCCATGATGTAGGAACCCTCTCTGCAATTGATTCACTACATTCGGGCGAAAATGTAGTGGCCCTTGCTTACTTCTTACTGCATTCGGGCTCTGCAGCACGTCGCTAGGCGAGGACGCCCCAAAGCAATACTCATAATTTTTGTAATCCATGTTGTAAAAATCTAATGAAGTATTACGCTGGCTGTCAGAAGCCTAACACAACCCTCCTTCTTTATCCGGGTTTGGGACTGGCAATGCAAGGGTGATCCCTTACATGGGCGGAGGTTTAGTTCTTTCTTATTAATAATGAATGATTGATGTGACTATAGCATATGATATTATTTATAATTTGTATATTATTTCTTTAAAGACAAATGAAAAAGGACTCAAGAAAGGCAAGGAAGGTACCATTTGACTCATTGAGCTATAAAAATGTTGATATTCTTGATGATTGGGTCGAAAAGGAGGAGGCCCCATAAATTTAAAGGATGAAAATTGATGGCACTCTAAGCTGAAAGAGAACTTTGAGTTGGAGATGATGATGAAGAAGAAGGTGTTGGATGGGTGGATCCAATTGTAGAGGAGAAAGAGGGAGATGATGGTGGTGGTGACTATGTCGATTACAATGCTTTTGTTGATTATGATCCACGTTATGGATGATTGTTTTAACTTTTAAATGTAATTGTAACTTTAATTAAAGGTATTCAATATTCAAGTTATGGAATGGATGCTTGTTGATTCTCATCTCACAATCTCTCTAAATACTTTTATAGTCATACTCATTTATTAAGAATTATCTGTTTGAAATCAAGCTTTCGGATTCGATCTTGTTTAATGTTGATTGTGTTATATACGTTTTGTTCATTAATTTCAATTCTTATATATATTTTTAATTTTATTAATATTTTTTTTATTTTTTTATCAAGAAATTAAAAAAAAATTGCTTGTATCGGGTACGATAAAGGTGTATCGGTGCCCAGTGAGATACAGGCACAGATACACTTTTACAACATTGGTTTATACTTTATATTATACAAGCAAGGACCCTGTCACTCTAGAAAAAAGTAAAAAATTCAAAAATATAGCTTAGTTTTTAATATACACCATTTTTTAACAAAAAAGTTAAAAAGTAATCAAAAACAACAACAACTAAGCCTTTTCTCAAACTAGACAGGGTCGACTACATGGATTCTTTGTTTCCACAAAGCCCTATCACGTGTCATGTTAGCACTTAACTCACAATAAGCTAGATCATTCTTTATTGTTTCTTTCCAACACTTTTGTGGTCGTCCTCTACCTCTTTTAATACTCTCAAAATCTAGTTTTTCATACCTTCTTTAAGGTTCTTCTTTTGATCTTCTTTCTATATGTCCAAACCATCCTAAATGATATTCTCTCATTTTATTCTCTATTGGTGGCACTCCTAATTTGTTTCTAATAAACTCATTATTTATATGATATTTTCTTTTATAACCACTCATCCATCTCAACATCTTTTATACATGTTGATCATTAACTGCCTAATACTCAGAACCATAAAACATGATAGGTCTAATTGTTACTCTATAATATTTACCTTTTAACTTTAATGGTATCTTCTTATCACAAAGAATATCATATGCTCCTCTCCATTTTAACCAATCAGCACTAATTATATGTGTAACATCTCCATCAATTCTTCTATGACTTTCAAAAATTGATCCTAGGTATTTAAAACTTTACTTTTGAGAATGAAATGTGTGCCAATTTTAATTTCTATGTCCTTTGAAGTAATCAAATGATCAAACTTACATTCCATATATTATGTCTTTGTTCTACTAAGTCGGAAGCTTTTGCTTTCTAATGTTTCTCTCTAGAGTTCTAATTTTCTATTAACTTTTTCCTTAGACTCCTCTACCAACACAATGTCATATGCAAATAACATACACCAAGGTACTTAATTTGAATATGTTTTGTTAACTCTTCAATCACCATTATAAATAAGTATGACACTAGTTTTCTTAGTGTAATATAATTTGTAGCATGCCCTCTTTGCCTTTATTTTATTTTGCACTACTTCACTCCACCACCAAGCTTCTTTTTGTGTCGGTACACCTCTCCTAGATTCACCTAACACATCTTTTACCACTTTCCTAATATGTATAGTCATATTGTTCCACCATCACAAGGTGTACCAACATAATTCGAGCATCTCTTTGAAGGATTTTCTATTTAAATATACTTTCTTTCTCGCTTTTGAGGTTCCACCATTTAGTCCGAATAGCTCGATGCACTCTTTTCTTCTGTCCACTTTTTTACCTGAAAATCTGTAACTAAAAGTCGGAGTTAGGTAGTTAAGTTTTCTCTTGGAATTACCTTACAATATTTAAAACATGCTCTATCTTTTTTCTTACAAAGAAAATAATCAATTTATGTTTGTGATAAGCCACTATTATAAGTAATTAAATGTTTATCTCATTTTTTGAAGATTGTATTGACTATAAAGAGATCAAATAACATAGCAAAATTTAAAATCTCCCTACCTTCCTCGTTTATATCCCCATAACCAAAGTTTCCATGAATCCCTTAAATATCCTAATGCCTCTTTACCGACATGTCCATTTAAATCTCCTCCTAAACAAATCATCTCCCTTTGTGGAATCTTTTGAAACACCTTATCTAACTCTTCCCAAAAAACTGTCTTTATACTATCTTCTAGTCCTACTTGGGGTGCGTAAGCACAAACTATATTCAAAACCTCTACTCCTAACACTAATTTCAATGTCATGATTCGGTCACCATATCGTTGTATGTCTACTACACTCTCCTTTAAATCTTTATTTATGATAATATCAACTCCATTTCGGGCCTTTTCTTTACCTGAGTACCATAATTTAAAACCTGTATCCTCTATCTCCTTTGCTTTTTCTCCAACCCATTTTGTCTCTTGTAAACATAGAATATGAATCTTTCTCCGAATCATAGTATCTACCACCTCCATTAGCTTACCGGATAATGTTCCGATATTCCAAGAACCAATACGAATCTTATTATCTAGGACTAGCTTCCTTAACCACCCCCCCCCCCCCCCGCATTCGTTCATATTGAAAATGTAGAGACCCTCTCTGTAATTTATTCACTACATTTACCCACACCCGTCCATGATGTGGGAACCCTCTCTGCAATTGATTCACTACATTCAGGCCAAAATGTAGTGGCTTTTGTTTACTTTTCACTGCATTTGAGCTTTACACCACGTCACTAAGAGGGGACGCTCCAACGGAATGCTCATAATTTGTGTAATCCATGGTATAAAAATCCGACAAAATTTTACGTTGGTTGTCGGAAGCCTAACGCAACCCTCCTCCTTTATCCAGGCTTGGGACCGGCCATGCAAGGGTGATCCCTTAAAATATTTTCTTTAATTAAATAAAATAGATCATGTATCGTACGATATGATACGATTATCGCGTATCAGTCATAATGTTATAAAACTTATACCATATTGTACGATACAATACGAATTTAGCACGTATCATAGACAAGCACGATACGATATTGGTACAATATCGTGTTCTATGATTTATCGTGTTGTATTACACGGTATCGTATTGCACGAGTCTATCACCATTCTTTGAATATAAAACCCGAGAAACTCAAGATTTTTCTGGTGTTTTGTCCACTTGCAAACCCTTCCCTACTACTTTCCTTTGCTCCAAAACCCTTTCCCTATCTTTCATTTGCATAATTTCATAGAGAAATCGCTTGTTTTTCTCTCAAACCCATGAAAATATATCTCTTTTGAGTTCTATAACCTGATTAGTTCCTCTGTCGCCCTATCTTCTACTGCTCCCAATGATCAAAACACTCGGATACCATGTTGGAATTCGAGAGTAGCATAGCGGAAGATCAAACAACACATTGAAAAGGAAAAAACACATGGGAGATCGGAGTTGGGGGCAGACCTCCAATGGAGGCCGCCCCCCACCCCTCTCTTTCTCTCTTTCTTAATCTCAACCTATTCACCCTAATACAAACTTTTAGCCCTTATATAATGGGCTGTAAAACAAAAAAAAAAAGACCAAAATGCCCTTTGTACTACGGACAATTACAATAATACCTAAAACATCAAATTTACTAAAACTGACACTAAAAACATATTCTAACATGTACTTCTGTGTTTGATCTCCTCTATCTGTTCCTCGGTCCCAACACTTCAGTTCCTTGACAACTAAACTGCCTCTTATGACATTATTTGAAGAATAAATGGAATTGGCTTGTTTTGCAGCCATCCCCACTGAAAGGTAAGGCTCCACCTAAAGCTCAATACTTTTGTTTGAACAAGATTGGAATGGAAACATCACATAAGACTTTTTTTCTTCAAGGCAAGATGGGGTTAGGCTGACCCCCTACCGGTTGCAAATTTGGGTATTCAGGCCCCCCTACAAGTTGCACATTCTGCTGGTATTCAACTCCAGATCTTGTCAGAAAGCAGACTCACAGTGAGCTATATGCCTTTAGGCATAGACATCATGTAGACTCAGTACAAAGATGCAAGAGCACTAATGGAGATATTACAATTGAATTGAACATGGCTAAATGGAGAGTTGCATCACATGCTCCTTGTGACGAGATATGGAGATATTACAATTGAATTGAACATGGCTAAATGGAGAGTTGCATCACATGCTCCTTGTGACGAGATATTCTCGTTCAATTTCAAAAGTGAGAGAATTAGTGCAGATATTGCAATTCAACATGTGGGAATGCTGGAGTTTTGAATCACATGCTGTCTGAGATCAAGATATTCTCATCAAATTCGAAGACAAATATTGTAAAAACCGTAGAAAGAGGACCAAAATCATTATGGTGCCAAGCAATGGTTGTCAACCATCAATATAATAGAGATGCCTATGGCAGAACTGAAGTTGTTGAGGTGGATGCATGGCCACATAAAGAAAAACCACCAGATCCTTAAAGTGGTTGTCAAAAGAAAGCAGGCTTGATACCAAGAAGATATAATGAGAGCTATGCTTAAGGTTATGGAAATTTACAAAGGCAGAATGGAACTCTAGTGAGAAGGCATGAAACATAGATTGGGAAATAGTTCAAAAGAGCATAGGAGGACCTCAGAAGTGATTGAAGGAAGCCATAAAACATGAACTTACTCTTTTGGAGTTTAACGAAAATATGACAAAACATCGAGCATAATGGCACTAGGAGTTCATGTATGGACGTCACTTAGTGTGAGAGAATTCACAGGTCATGGTAGCTGAGACTTAAAGCAGCTGACAAAGTCATAACAGAGTTCATCCTTTCCTAAAATCTGGGAAGTATGCCCCAGTACAAGCTCACCGATAACCCAAGCTTGTCTTACAGTGGGAATGCAAAACTACAAAGAAACATGTCGAGAGATGTAGATAATATCCTAGAGATCGTCTATATGGAGATAGGTAAGCGCTAACATGGGGAAAAACATATAACGCACTCTAGATTGAGAAATCAAATGCATGCTTTGTTTGATTCAGATTATTCATCACTATTTAAACGGAAAAGGGATGAGTTTTTGACATCTAAAAATCAAGTAACTCTACCCTCATCAAAAATTTAATTGAACCGGCATGTGAGGATGAACAAGCATTGTGACGTAAAAATTTTGTTTTAAAGGTTGAATCATATTCCCAGTTGTCATGTGTTGATCAACTCTTTTAGCTAACAGGGAACTAATAACAAGATTGAACTCTTCAAATTAGCTTGTCCTCCGACCCTAATCAGAGATAACAAGTAACAACTAAACAAAGCTTTCTCACTGTCATTTTTCCTTTTGAACTCAATATGAAGAAGGTGTAAAACCAAAATTAGTTCAACAATTACTATGGGAAGGCAGGCTTATTTGCCAATGAAAATTTTACTTTGACAGTTCATAGGTATGGAGAACCACAACAGCTTCTATGCACAGAGAATCATGATTCCTTGGCATGGTTCTGGGAAGAAAGGGAAGGGCCTAAAATAGTTCATCAACAAAGAAATATGTGTAAGTTGGCTCTTTTCATTGAACTAACTATGATAAGAGACAAAAGAAAACATGACATCTATCAGATTCAAAATTAAAAACTTTGCAGAAAATATAACTTAAGAAGGCCTTGCAATCCAAGAGAGCAAACACTGAAACTTGAGAGGAGTAACCATTTAGCTTCCTCATGTATTTTCATGTTTGACATAACAAAAGGAAGAAAAGAATCCAGGTTAGTAAAGGTGATAATAATGTCCTAGAAATATTCAAAGATCATAGAAAAAGGCAAAACAGAAACATAAGAACTAGAAACCATCATAAACTATCTAGCTGAAGCTTGCAAAGAATTGCCGAACAGAAAGCCGGTATAACTCAATGTAATGGACTAAAAATGGCATGAATGTTCAGCATGTGAAATTCAAGAAATACCAGTTATAAGAATCACTTTCTGTATGGGAGGAACCACTTCTGACCTTGTGCTCAGATGCAGGTGAAACAGGATGACTTTTGCTTGACTTCTTCTCTTCATCTTCAGAAGAGCAATCAGAGCACATAAAATGATCCAACTTTTTCGCTTGATCAATAGTCATACGACTCATACCTATGCAAGATGGATGAAACCTGCACAACAGTGATTAGAGGAACAGTACTAGACAACATGAATATCATATGCATGGCCAGCCAGTAGCTGAACTAGATTTTCTTTTTAGGGTTGGGCGAATGCCCATAGTTATGCTCACAAATTCAATAGTCTATGGATTTAAGCCCACAGATTCAACCGTAGGATACACATTTTCTATTAACTTTCCGAACTTCCCTGGGGCGGTCACCCCACCTCGACTCCCTGTTGATCAGCCGCTGTGGACAACAATACCGACAACAAATATCCCTACGAGCAAAAGAACTCATATAGCATATCTAAAATCACAAGATACAAGAAATATTAGCATGCTTGGAAACTTAATGCTTAAACATTTAGTGAAGGTCATCTTTTTATTTTAACTTCAAAAACCAAGTAGCATATTGTCACTCGTATCACAAAATCTAATAGTTAAACAGTGTATCATACAAAAAAAATTGCATTTTAAAGCAAATTAAAAATATCCAAAGTGAAAGGATATCATTCAAAAAACATAAGAACAAATAAGAAGTTTAAATAACATGTAACAAACAAATCACAGAATCGCATATGCATTAGAAATCAAAAATAGAATCAAGAGTTTGAAATATCCATAACTTGTTAATTTGTTACAATGGTAATTTTAAACATTTATAACAGCTAGTTAATTTGTTACATTTGGTAATACAATTACAACTTGAAAGGCTATGAAATTAAATAAATATTAAAAACTAGATTGTTACATTATGACCTAAGTAAAGATCTAAAATCAAGTCTAAAAACACTAACTTCTAGAGTCTGAAACAATTTATGTTCCTACAAACTCGTACGATCATATTAGCTTTTAAGATTTTCATGCTGTGAAAGAAGAATGTCCAACATAACATCCATACTTTAAAGAACATATGAACCATATAGACTTGATGAGCTACAGTATCTGCAATGACTTCGTTCTCAGCAGTGTTATGTGTATCGCCCCATATTGTACGATACGAGGCATATCATATCGTATCATGGCAACAAAAGATATAATTCATGGGCATATCGCCCTATAAGATATTATGGCCCCGTATCGTGCCTATCATATGATACGTGCAATACGCCTATTTTAGCATTGTAAGAACAAAAATATGTGATTTTCTTAAGGAACAAAGATTCTTAGCATTCATGTAACCAAAAGCAAAAAGATTATTGGCATTCACGTTCACAAATGTCTAAGTGTGTGTGTGAGAGAGAGAGAGATGGGAGCAAGAGGAACCGCATTCCAAAGAGAAAAAAGTCAAAAACAGAGGACCTCATCTAGCATAACTTAACAATTAAAGCACCAACAACAATTAACAAAATCTTTTTAGCACATTATCTCTAGATAATCTTTTTTTAAATCAATTCCAAACAATCTTTAATCCTTACCAACTTTCTACAAAACCTGTGCATATGAAATTGAGGAAGAATGTGTTAGCAAGTTCCGAGAAGCAAATAATTAGAACGGTGCCTTAACAGATTTTAAAGATCCGGAGCCCGTATGCTTCCCTTTCCACCATTTCCTGATCTTATGTGATGCCTTTTTAGCATGACTAGATAGTGCCATCTTCACATCATTGAATCCCTTGGAAACCTTATGCTTCCAATACATCTTCACATCATTAATGTTTGAATGGATGTTTATTCAAATTTTGATTTATAGGAATTGTTTAGAATTGTTCTTGATTTTTATTAATTTTTTCTGATTTTTCTCTATTTTTCTGATTTTTAAAATATTTGTAAAAAAATTACGGTATGATACACCTACTTATGGAGAAAAACGATACACGATACAATATGATACAAACTAACATTGGTTATCAGTATGACGCTATCTAATCTTAGGGATCTAAAACAAATTCTCGATCTAGTAACACGGAGGTTCAATAACTTTTGGTTCATCCTCTTTATCTTGGTCAGTAAAGCAACTCATCGCTTTGCCATCAAGCACTTGATCTTATGTCTGCAAGAACATGTCCATATACAGTTTATCTACCAAAACAGCATGGCACTTTGCCATGTGGAGCATTTGATACTGAATGGCTTTTGAGATGAAAGATTCTTCATTGATCAAATAAGCACAAAACAAGCACTTTCAAATCTATAATATGGTTCTACGATATCACAATATGCTGGATTATATTTATCATGCCATCGGTCCTACTTTGAAGAAAAAAATGAAGTGTAATGTAATGTGCTTCCTTGATAAACATTCCATCAAAACCCTTCCCATATGCACATGAAATCAGCACCAAAATGCCTCCAAAGGCTCAAATAGGTGACAGTGTATGAGATAAAATTAAGAAGATTTTATAATTTCAAAAAAAGGAAATGTGAATCATGGCAGCTTATTTTCACAAAAATCTAATATAGGAGGTATGGTACTGCAGTGCATAGTACAATAATAACATGCTATCATACGGACACATGTATACCCTACAGGAAGTGCCCACACTAATGATATTTGCAGGTCCATATTTTACAACACAAACCGATTTAACATTGGCAGAACTCTTTGCACTTCAGTTGGCTTGGCTAAACATTCATAGATGAATTGTACGATGTACGTCCCTTGAAACACCTAGGTAGATTATTGCTTGATTCACCACTGACCTTCAAGAAAGGAGTTCTGTGAATCACCAGTTATAGCGTATGACATAAACCAATAAATACAGCATTACATGAACTCTTTCCAAAATGAGGTTAGTCAAGTTTAATGGGTGATTGAATGGCCTTCAAAGCAGTGTTCTTTGTATCATACCAATAAAAGCCTATCTATTTTCTCCCATGATACGATATGGCTGTATCTTATCATAACATATCATAAATTCTTCTAAAAATACTTAAAAATCAATAAAATTCTAAACAATTGTTATGAATCAAAATAAGTAGCGCAAATATTAGCATTTTGGCAAAACAATAGTATATGACTTATTTAAATTGTTTAATAAGGTAGCAAGAAAGTACATAGGCTACATTAAGTTGTCATTAACTAATAATATTCATAAATTCACAATATAAACAAATAATAAGGTAACTGACCTAAAAAAAGTCAAGCAATTTGTCTAGTCTATTATCAAATCAAAGAAAAGAAAAATAAAGATTTATATATGCATAGATGAGTTTGAGATAAAGGAAAACAATGATTCGTACTAGAAATGTAACAAAAATTATGAAAAATAAAGTTAAACAAAAGTTTATATCTCAAAACGTGAATAAATTATACCTACACGATCGAAAAAGCGTAGTTTCACAAGTCACACTGCAAAAATCTCCCCTCAAATGAGGGTAAATGGAGGAGAAATGAAAATAAAAGTTCACAAAAAATGGAGTTTACCATTGGACTCGTGTCGTCCATATCATATGATACGGGCCCATACCCAGGTATGATTGTCATGTTGTTTGCCAATCATGGTTCACTTACAAAAGGCAAGGTATGTGAATTCATTCAAATCAACTATTTTACACATTAACCACACATGCCCATGGAGAAATCAGTGCAATATTAAAAACCTCGATCAGAACATACTAAGTAGTTATGACATGTCATGCTTAGACCATCACAGGGTCACAAGAGCAAGGTTAAACAAATAGCTTAGCATGAATGCTATGTAAATAAATGTAAACCAAAAGAGCAAAATATCCTTCTTCCAATTATTTCACATAAAGAAACAAGGCAATAATTGTAATCACACCATGTTATAGGCTATAGTCATTATATCCTTGGATTGTAAAGTGCAATTTGTGTTCTGAATGCACTGCAAAGATGATCTTAAGAAGAGCACTGTTTAAAATGTAATATCTTGTTTGAAGTTTGTTCCACTCAACATTAAAACCAAAGGCATACGACTCAACATTAAAACCAAAGGCACAAAATTTCTTTGTTGCTTTCTGTTCTCGTATCGAGACATGTTACAAGATCAATAAGATTATTAATGGAAAAAGTTTCTCAATGATAACTTTCCGCACATATTGATCTTGTAACAGGAGTCTCCCACATGGATGGAAATTGACGCAAATAAATAAGCACCTTTCAGTTACCAAAAATAAAGTTCAGTATCTTACCAGTATTTGCACCTCTCGCATAGCACCATGAGGTCATCAGGATTGTACGGCATCTCACATTTGCAGTACCTTCAAAACCAACAAAAGGAAAGAAAAAAATATCATTCCCTTAAGCACCGTTTACCAAAAGAATACTGAAGAAAAGCAAACAGATCCTCGCTTATAACTAAAAGCGAGAAACTCACACAGCAACCCTGTCAGGCGTGAACCCGCCGGTTGCGGCCTTATACTCAAACCTACAGAAGTAATCCTCGGCACCCACATTCTCGAGTTTGGTATAGTTCTTGAACGAGTGCACAATGCACTTCCCTTCTATAGTATGCGCACTCTGCACGTCATGGTGATCTGAGAGGAACAATTCCTTGGCTCCATGAAACTGCCTTCTTCCTCCAATCGACTCCTCGGGACGGTAATACCACCGAACCTGAACCTTGACGTTGTTTCTGTGATCGGTTTCGATCTTCTCCACCCTCGCTACGTAGTGAGGCTTATCGGTATCGGAAGGGCGCATCAGAACACAATCACCAGCTTAAGCAGAGGGTGAAAATGAATCAGTCACCAATTAAACCAACACAGAGGCCACCTTGTTTCTCCCTTCTACTCTAAACAAGGAAACGAAAACTATCAAATAAAAGTACATATAAACGACGAAGGGTTTCGAGAGTACCTCGAACGGTTTTGTTTGTTCCTTTGATCGTATAATACTCCAAGTCCCTCTTCCCAGGTTTTGTCTTAGCCATGTGTGTGTGTGTGTGTGTGTGTGTGTGTGTGAGAGAGAGAGAGAGAGAGAGAGAGAGATTTATGGTTCGTGGGTGAACCCCATAAGTTTGGAGAAAGGAAGATAAGGAGATAGAGATTTCGAATAACAGATAACAGAAGATCTGATCGAGTCAGACGACATTCTGCACAATCACAGAACAGAGAACCCTAAAAACCGCCAATCAAGGAGAAGAAAATGGAGAGAGAGAGAGAGAGAGAGAGAGAGAGAGAGAGAGAGAGAGACGAGCAGAAAATGCACGAAGGCCGGAGCCGTCTTTTTCTTCTCTCTTTTCTTGCATT
Source organism: Brasenia schreberi (assembly GCA_036023115.1). Lineage (NCBI taxonomy): Eukaryota > Viridiplantae > Streptophyta > Magnoliopsida > Nymphaeales > Cabombaceae > Brasenia > Brasenia schreberi. The sequence continues at coordinate 11,269,176 of JAYKKT010000091.1, read as the reverse complement.
TTCGTGCACCGCGGGCCCGCCAGGATGCATGGCCGCTGCAGGATCTCCATGCTTTTCACAACTTCTTGGGCTCTTAGCCACCCATCGTGTCATTTCTTGATATTTGCATCACACTACACAACCATTTTACCATATGTTAAGATTTTAAGGTTTAAAGAGGAAAAAATTTGTAGTATGGCTCGAAATTATTTTTTCATTTTAGAGTCCGTTGAATCTGCATCGTTTTATGTTCTTGCAATTGAAAAAGCTAGATAAAATCCAGTTTTATCTTAATGAAATTAACTCAGTTGAAGGTAAAAAACTCTTCAAAAGGATCATGCCCAAACTTGTTTCCAACATTTTTTTGGATTCAGCTGACCCAATACAACTCACATAGACATTATAATCTTTAGACTCAGATTGCAAAAGTGTCAAATTAATGATATTTTCGTTTCTTTTGTCCCAACAATTTTGTTTACTCTTTTGCATCTACAAAGATATTTTGGATCACAAAATCCCTTTTCCATTTGTTATCATCAAACCAAATGTTATTATGCAATCTCCATAACCACCAAATTGCTATTGCAAACATTTTATTATCCAAGTAGCCAATAAACTGTCTAATCCAATTTTGTAACCTACATTTTCAAATATAGGAGTAGAGAAGCGTCATTCTTGCCAAACTTATTTAACGTATGAGCAATCCCCGAAGCAACGAATTACATCTTTATCATGCTCACAATGACTGCATCTTACCAATTGGCTCATGCCTCTTCTATATCTAAGTTTATCTATATGGAGGACATCATTAAAGATTATCTTGCCACAGATCTTTCTTAGGTCAGTGTCATTGATATGAACATTCCACCTTATTAGACAGGGGACTCGTGTCCGAGCCACATATCATACCAAAATAAGATTTCACCTTTGGCATACTTGAACTAAGAAGCCTTGCTTGAGTAAAGCAATTGCTTTAATGATACATCTTCAGGTGTTGGAAGCTTTTGGTTGTCACCAAGCTAACCACAACTCAGTATGGTAGAGATAATTGACAAAGAAACACTTGTGCCTAGAGTAATTGGCTCTTATTTAACAATTTGATTGAGGTGCGAAGAATGTCCATGACCTTTCTAAATAAGGCTCTTGGTGATTCTATCGATCTCTTTATATGTACATTCATGCAACCATATGGTTTGCATGTGATACACAGGTAAAACATTACAAACTGACTTCACCAAACATGTCCTTGCTCAATTAAAGAGTTTTTCTTTCCAATTGTCAAGTAGTGAATTTAACCTTTTTAAAATATTATTCAGACAAGCCTTAGTCATTCAGCCTTGTATAAGTTGAAACCCAAGATATTTCCCGAGGTCCCCTATAAACCAAATGGTGGAGATACTAGAAAAACAATCCTTATTTTGGTTCAGAACTTATCAAAAAGGTTATACAACTCATTATGAGATCAATGTTGATTGAGAAAAGCCAAACTTGTGCAATGTTTGCTCTAAAAAGGAATAATCAACCTAGTCAAAAGCTTAGGTCTATCTTAAAATCTAACAAAGACTTCTTATCTTTCACAAGGTGCATGTAATGGATAACTTCTTGAGCCACAATGACATTATCTATTGTTCCCATGCCTGGCATGAAGCTATTTTGAAGAGGGCCAATAATCTTAGTAAAATATGGCCTCATTCTTGAAATAAAAAGCTTTTGTAACGGTCTTATAGATCACTGGGCACGAGCTAATAGGTCAGAAATGGCTCCTAACCTTTAGGTGCTTTCTCAACACATTCCTCCTCAATTTTTCTGGATTCAAAAGCATGTTTAACCAATATTTATACTCTACCATCGACAATACTTGAACATTTTTTAAAGAAAAATATTTAAAATCCATCTTTACATGGTGCACTAAAGGGTATCATATAATTAACCATATTTTGCACCTCTTCCATTGTTACTGGAGTTGTCAAAGAGACGCAGACAGTTTGGCTCAAAGTCAGGCTTCTATGGAGGTGAATTGTTTTTGGGTGAACTGTCTTCTTTACTGAATAAATGTCGATAGAACTTCAAGATTGTCACTCTTACTATATTTTTGTCTACATACCATGTGGCTTCATCTAATTATATGCCATGGACAATATTTCTTTTGTGCCTTATCATAGTTTGAGCATGAAAGAATTTTGTGTTCCTAGCACCAAATGCAACCCATTTCTCCCGTGTTTTTTTATACCATAAGTATTCTTCTTCCAATAAGACCTAGCTTGAAGTTGTATTAAAACTGAAAAGTTACCAAATTCCAATCATTTTTTAATCCCTTGAATCTGAGCTTTCATAGTTGTTTCTTGTGGAAAATGTTTTTATTCGAGAAGTTAGTGTTGGGAAGTTTTATGACTTGTTGGAATTTCTAGTATGAAAGATTGACTTCAATTCCTATTGAATGGATGTCCCACAATCACCTACAATCTTCAAAAAAGAGTCAACTTCTTATGGCATGGATGCACCGAAGGCAAAGGAGTCCACCTTCTCCTTTAGGAAAGATTGTGTATATTCACATTGCTCATCTCTCATTGTCTATATTCACTCCTTTATGAGAGCAACATTATCACTATGAGGCATGGAATAACCATATGAGGGTTGGAATGGATCCGTTGGATGGGCCACTGATAAAACTTTCAGTATAAGAAGGGCCTGGGACATTGTTTGAGTTCATGGAGTTGATCCCAAGAGATGCACTCACACTTCGTTTTCCCATAGACAACGAACCCTTGGAAAGGCTTGAGTCAATGGGAATTGGCTCAGGAGGTCCCTATATTCTATGTAATATAGAACCCATTATATTTTCTTTTTGCCAGGTAACGTCATATGTGTGACCAAACCTTTTTGGATGAGGTGGACCCCTGGAGTGACTATATTGCAGTTCTAGGTGGGAAGCTATGGTAAACAACAAAACCCACGTGGCGGTAACTGTGGAGAGAGCACCAAATAGGCTCTTTCTCATATCTTTCTCAGATGTTGACCCATGAGGAAGAGATAACAATGTTCTATGGGTTTGGAGAATGAAGATCTTAATTAAGAAAGACCTATGGTGGAGGATCGGATACGATGTGCGAGATCATTGTGGTCAGCCTATAACTAATTACAGGATCTTGCTCTTGATATATTTCAAAGTGGAAGTGGTGGTTGAAATGATGAAGGAAGTACAACGACCTTATGCAATCTGATGAGCATCGTTAGACTTAGATATTGTGAAAGCAGTGGACAAAGCAGGAAGAGAGGTTTCAACCTCATGGAGACCATGCATTCTCTTATGCAATCTAATGAACATCGTCACACTTAGACATTGTGAAAACGGTGGACAGAGCAGGAAGAAAGGTTTCAACCTCATGGAGATCACGCATTCCATTGTAGAATAGCCTACAAGAGGTGCAAATCAGATGGGTTCTAAGAGCAACAATCGACTTCATGTTATCTTGGCTAACCGACTTTTCTTTGAATGTGAAGGACAAAGCACATGACTGGTAGCCTACACCTCAATAACTTATGATACATCCATCAAACTTGTTATGACAGAGCAAGAAGGAGTGGCTATCATCTAAAATGAAGAGCTCATTGCTTTCTGATTGAGAATAAAAAGCAACTCAAGGAGTCTGAAGCTTGATTACCATGATGCGCTTTTAGAGTCTCATTTTTTGTATTGGAACTTGTTCTATTCTGTGTTGACTATGTTAAGGATGTTCTACATGCCAAGAGAAAAAGAGTATGGTTGCATGCATCAACCCTTTTCTATGTGTTGGTGTTGGTTGCGTGTGGATGAACCACTTTCTTAGTGTTTTGGTGTACCATGTGGAAGGAGCTTCATTGAGCAAGGCTAGGATCCATCCTAGCTCAGATAGATATCATATTAAGGTCTCACAGAATACTGAATTCTTTGCACATTTAAAAAATACACAGGTGTTGAAGGTTTTTTATTGTGTAAATATTACTAGTGTGTGCATATGAGATATGTATAGATAGGAAGATATATATAGAAATTAGTGCTTATAAATGATTATATACGCGTGGATATATACACAGGTGTTTAAGGTCTCACACTATAGCCTCGTAAACAAATTCAAGGCATGAGCTTCCAGTCTCACATTTTGTTGGTTTAAGGGCCTTTTAATTCTTTGTATATTATTGTAATCTGGTAGCCTAAAAAAATTCAATGCAATTTGACTGAACCAACTCTAGGGAGGGCGTCGGTCGAACTCGATGTGCATGAACTGATCCACCTGCAATATGTTCAACCAAATTCTCTTTTAGTTTTGTTTATCGTTCTAGTATTTATAGTGTCTTGTAAAGGCTAATGTGATATGCAAAGATTGCAAGCAATAAAAAGCGCTTCCACATGGTACACTGTCTTGTTACAGGAAAGTCTTCCTCTTTACATTGAAGGAAAAGATTGCAAGACTATAGGACACTTAATAATATGCAAAAGCGGTAAGAGAGAAACGAGCCTTGTTGCGGTAGCTCCTAACCCACGGCTAGTGTAACAAGGGAGGTTGCGGCCTTAAAGTCAGGCTCGGCTCCCATGGGGTGGTAAGTGTGAGCCTTGCGTAACAAGGCTCCATAAGTGGCCAATTTACAAAGCACTTAAAGGGGAACTCCCATGCACACGCACTATTAGTAGTACTACCAAGCAATAAGGCTTCACTTCTCTCTCACGAGGCGATAAATGTGAGCTTGCATAACAAAACTCCACAAACTCTCAATTTACAAAGCGCTTAAAGGAGAGCTCTCATGAACGCACACACTATTAATAGCACTAGCAAGCGATAAGCCTCCACTTCTCACACACATAGCCACAAGTGTGAGCCTTGCGCAATAACGCTCCTTCTACCCCTACTACCCCACCTATAGTGGCTTGCGCCATCCTGCTACTGTAAGCCTCCTTATAGTGTTAGTGGGAGCAGAATGACCTACTATAGAACTCGCGCCTCATACCTACTACCTATAGTGGTGGTGGCCCGTGCTCCTACCCTAAAAGAAGGCCACCACAAGAAACTAGCCACATGCACATACTAAAGGCTACCTTTCTACTCGATGGGCCTTGCAGTAAGCCTTCGTGAAAGCGCGTGACTTGATTTGACATCCAACTACTACCGCGACGTAGGTGCTATACCCACTATCACATACGATAGCGGGGAGAGTCAGGCCACGGAACACGCACTTACAGTAGCACTCTCATGGGACATTTTCACGACATGGGAGCGATCACACTATAGGAGAGGCCTCTACTGCTTACTGTAAGAGCCCACCCCTACTATCACTGCCACTGTCAGGTGAAGGTAGCAGTTAGGTCATGTAAGACCTATTGCATACGGCGTAGGAACAAAGCTCATTCGTAAGTGCCTTTTGGCCGAAACCCACATAGGTGGACATCTTCCTTCTTCTTCCGATGCGACATGGATTTTCTGGTCACATCGAGTGGAGAAAAGTCCGTTTCTTTCCATGGTTAAGGCAACTTATTATAGGCAGAATAACGTCTTGTCTCTTTCTATTTCCATCTATATATATACTCAAAGAATGTCTTTTTCATTCCGTATATCAAGTCAAAGTCTTGTCTTTTTATGGTCAAGTCGAGTCTTTCTTTGGTTGCATTAGAATTTGGTATCTTCAAAATTCTTGATGAAGTTTCAATACGATGACAATTACACCAACCTAAGGATTGTACTATTTTCTGTGCCAATAGGCTGTTGGCAGATCCGAATAATTGTCTTCCAGTTGAAAGAGTTGTTTGCGATAATAAAAGTTAGCTTCCTCGTGCAATTTAGTTTGGAAAGATACATAAAATTATTATTAAATAAGAAAAGGTAGACACCTTCCTCTTGCTTTTATCTTTTTTCTCTAATCTTTTTCTCCGCTCGGTGGTGTTTTTCGATGGCTTTCTGAGAAGCGACAAAAACGTCAATGACGGGAAGCCTTCCGGCGTCCATGGCGAGACGCCGTTCTCCATCATCCACCTCTTCTCTTCTTCGTCACTGAATGCCTACTTATTCGGGCTCGACCTTTTAGTTTTCCGTATGCATTCACAGAACGCACGATCAAGGCCGGGCTCGGGTCCAAGCCTTGAAAGAGCGCGCTTTAGTGTTACTCGAGAGACAGGTATGGACGTGAAACCGACGCCGGAGACACCGAAGAATGTTTGCTTCGGGTGCAAGAAGCCTGGTCATTGGATCCGGCAATGCCCGGAGAAGGCGAATCAGAGTTCCCGGTCGGCCGATTCCGGGAATAGCGACGGTTCGGTGCCGGAGAAGAGGTGCCCCTGCGGTGGGGGAGTGTGTGTGGTCCGCATCTCAAAGGCCGAGAGGAATCCCAACCGGAAGTTTTACTGCTGTCCTGTGACGGCGGTGAGTTCCATCTTCTTCTACTCCCGCTTTCCTTTTGGTTCTCTTCAATTCCGAGCATCGAGTGGTGTTTGGATGCGCATGGAACACGCTGCAGTTGCATGGCTTGGGAATCTGGAAAGGTACCTATTTGTGGTGACGTTCGAGTTAGAAACGTAAACCGGATATGTAACGTGGAGCAGAGTTCGAGTTAGAAACGTCAACAATGGTCTTGATTTTAGCCTTTATCCAATGTGTGCACGTGGAGCTGGAGAAGCTGTACTGTCCGTTGCAGGGGAAGGTATCAATGCTGGTCGCTACTGCTTCATTTGCCCTATCAAGAAGGTACATTGTCATTACCATACTCCAATTCCAAGTTTTCTCTCTCATTATAACTTGTACACAAGCATGATTCCGTTTTCGATTAACATATCCCCTCTATCGAATAAGTTCTCCATAAAATCATTTACCTTGTTTGCTTAGGATTCAATGATTTGTTTTGCTTTTGTGAATTCGGATACAAGCGAATAGACGACGTAAGCAAGAATCGAATCTGTAAACGCTAAAAGGAACCACTGGTTGAACCTTCGAGTGTGCTTCTTCTCTGCTGTAAACCTGTTGATTGGTGCATTTTTGTTACAAGAATCCTTTATTTTCCCCTCCAATTGTGAGCTTACTTTACTTGCTTCGTACTCCCTCAGGAAAGTTCTTTACTAAAAGTAGAGGTTGATGAAGAAATCTACATCGGCTTTATTTGTGTACAGATTGGCTGCCACAACCTGAAACTTGATGAGAAATCTTACGCATAAAAGCATCTAAGGCCCTGAATATTTTACCAATCTTTGCTTTATTTGGCTTGATTGCTCTTTTGTTTTGCTGGGGTTTCTCCTTCGAATAATGCATATTACTTTCTTGCTTTCGTCATACATTCGTGTCACAAATGCCATTATTGACTTTTTCAAAGGTAAGATATTTTGATAGTACGGAAAAGACGCTTTTGTTCAAACAGCATGCAAAATCTATTTGTTTGTTTTCTTCTGATGTTTCCCTAGGAAAATAGTTCTTAAACTTTTGCTTCCTGGTCAAACTACGGTTTTCTTGATGCTAAGTGATATCAAATATGTAGATACAGATTCTAAAAGCAAGCGGAACGGTTCTTGATACATTTACCATTGTTTTATTCTCTGTTAGATGCGTACACTGAGGCCCGATGTCTGTGATGATGTCCTCTGTTCTCACTGATGCCCTTTTCTTTTCCCTGTTAGCAACCTCTATCTTTTTGCAGAGACTTGCATTTTCTGAATATAGTTCATGATTCCCTATCATTTAATTACATACAAGAGTTTTTATCTCCTTCTTGATTGAACTATTTACAGGGTCAAGGAGCATGCAACTTTCTTCAATGGGTTGATGATCGGATGAAGGAGAAAGAAAGATCAATGACCCCTCTTGAGCCTAACAAGTGGGTTAACTCCTCTAGCTCGACTGAGGTTCATGATATGGTCGCATCACGAATGGAAGAAGTGCAGAACGTTAGCAGTAAGACTGGCACGTTGCATGGTTCCAACATGAATCAGTCTTCCCAGATGACTGGTAGTAAACCAGGCATGGGAATTGTATGGGGAAAACAAGGTGAAGACGCTCACTCTGTGGTGGCAAGAAGGCTTAGTTTCGAAGAAGACGTTGCTCGTGTTGCTGGCCCTGAAAAGATTCGTGTGGCAACTGTTATGGGTGTGGGGAACCAGGCCATTGGATGGAAAACTGCCCTTCGTTCATTTGACCAGTTTCTCAAATTTGATGCTTACAGATATTCCTCAAAGAAAGTATCATCAATGTATCCATGATGGCAATGGTCAATGCATGTTATAATGTGGATATTAGGCCATGGAAACATATCATCTTATTTGTAGCTCATCTTTTGTCGATGTTGTACAAAGTAGTGGCTTGCTGTTTGCTAAGATGAAATATGTTGGCATGTGACGTGTATATATATATATATATATATATATATATATATATGTGTGTGTGTGTGTGTGTGTGTGTTTGTGTGTGTGTGTGTGAGAGAGAGAGAGAGAGAGAGCAGAGTGCTAGCTGCTTCCAAGCTTTTTCATCAAATCTTACTTTTTGCAAGGTGCTACCCACTAGCTGGGAGCTAGACCAGGCGGGTGCCCCCTTTCTCACTCTCTCTCTCTCTCTCTCTCTCTCTCTCTCTCTCTCTCTCTATATATATATATATATATATATATATATATATATATATATATATATATATATATATATATATATATATATAGCCATCCATCTAACATAGACGAATTTTAGATTAAATCTCAAAAAGCAAAAGGTTTACATGAAGTGTAACCTACAAAAGTACATGCACACTTTAAGCTTTTTTGGAATTTGTTCTCAACCATTGGTATTTTTGAATGAACCGGTAGAAAATGTTAAAAGTCTCTATTCATGTTTAATATTAAAATAGATGGACATTAGTATTTGCATACCCCTTTTCCTATACATACTCTAGTTTTTATAAATGCATAAAATATTTTCTCTCTTTTTCACTTAAAATTCAGTAATTTTTTCTTCCTCTTGTGATGATTTTTTTCATCCGTTTTTCATTTATTGATAAGTTTTATATGATTATTTGTAACCGACCATCATCGGTCAATTACTTATGAACCAAAACACAAGTAGAAAAGAAAATCGAAGAGACAATCAATATGTCTATTTTCTTGATTTTTCTTAAATTTAGAAGGTTGGTTTTTATTGAGATCATTGTATTTTTATTGTTTTATTTAAAATCTTTTACTTTTTCATATATTTGAAGATGATTTTCGATTTTTGGCAAAACTTGAAGAGTAGCCGGAACCACAGAGAAAAAAACAGTATAGGCGCATCCTTCTTCATGGTTAGATGTGCTTGGATTGTGTCTTGTTCCTTAATGGAGAAGTGGTTGGGTCGTGCCTCATTCCTTAAGGGAAACGTGGTCAAAGCGCATTTCCCTTAAGAAAGGAGACACGACGGAACCATGACTCTCTTGAAGATGGAGACACGATAGCCCACATCTTCTTCAAACGAATAATTTTTGTCCTATTATTTGATATTCGTGTTTTTATTGGATAATGACAAATAACTCGAATAAAAGCACTTACGATGTAAGTAATTAAGAGAAAACACTGAGTGATCAATGTACTTATCATTAGTGGTTTCAATAAGTTGGACAATATATTTGTTAACTGGTTGGCAAAAGAGGTAGATGATGGATTTGTTAATTACGAGGGTGATGGGTTAGACTATTCCATGTGTTTGTGACTAATGATATGGTTAGAAGTTGTAGTGACTATGTTAGACTAGCTAGAATAAAGCATAACATTATTACAATTATTAGTTGTTTCAAGAGTAAAGGCATAATAAGCAAGTATCACTTGCGTGCAAAAGGAATGGTAAGTATAAGCAAAATCGTGGTGTTTATATTGAAAGTATAAGGTGAATGGGCAATAAGAAGGTTAATTGCTCCATCTTATTAAGAGGAGATAGTAGAGTTGCAAGTTATTGAAAGATGTATTTAGTGAATAGGATACATGACCATCCCAGGATTGTATCTCAAAGGATATACTTTTTGTAGAGAGATTGAGTAGCTTTGAGTATACTGTAACAAAATAAAATTATTACAAACCGAAGCATATTTTGATGCATTTTAAATGTGTTTACATAAAAAATGTGAGTATGACAAGGCATATTTATAATACAATGCTGAAAATAAAAAGGAAGATTGTGGTTCTCGAAGTGTTTTACAACAACTCTATGATTTAAATATTAATCATTATCATATATGGTATCATACAGTCTCTAATACTAATATTGTCGGTGATATTTTGTTTGTGCATCTTCATTATGTACACCTACTTCATGTATTTCAATGGTATTAGAATTTGGGATCATATATAAGACAAACGTGTAAGTGTTTTACTGTTATATAGTAATGTCTACCCTATATTACTATCATTAATATTTATATATATAATATTTTTTAAGGTTGTTGGGTTTACATCAACCTCAACACCTACTTCATGTTTTTACAGTCTCTATATTACTATCATTAATATTTATATATTACATATTAGGGTGTTGAGGTGTAAGAGAGAATTATATACTCCAAACAAAATGTTACGTGTTATTTATAGTGATCGTACTCTGGTTTTGGAGAATGTCATTTAAATAATTTTTACAGATGTGAAATACTTTTTGTGTAGACAATATGTAGCAAAAAACATTAAAACTTTATTTTAAATTTAACAAGGAATAAAGAGATGGTGAATGTGTTTGTTGTAAGTATGAGGAAGGTCATCAATTCATTAGATAAGAAAAATTAGCAAGATACAGTGAAGATAATAAAATTAAAGTAGAGAATTTTTTTTGCTTTACTCTCATATATTAAAAAGCAGTGGTTGGACCCATACAATGATATAATTGTTTCAGCATGTACAAATAGGGTCATTCATTATGTTACTCAACTACTCATACGATATGTTACTCAACTACTCATATGACTAATAGGTATGCAAATTTGGTTTTCAATGCATTTATATCATCTACTATTCTTCAAATACATAATGATTGTATAATCATATTTTTAAGATAAAAAATGCTCTTGTAAGATTAAAAGGGTTCATTAGTACCTTAACTGGGAGATTTGAAACAATTTGAAAACAATTGTATTCCTTAATAGAATTACTTGAAGAACTTATTTGAGAAATCAAAACTCACCTTCATAGAAGAGTATCATGATATGCTCTTATTTTTATTATAAAAGAGTATAATCATATGAAGATGATAAGTTCAGATATATAAACATGTCGTTGTAACTTGCGATGTTCACATAGTTTATCTTATACCCACGAGTTCAACCTTCTCCTTAAATATGATTCTTAAATTTAATTGTCAATTATTGATCCAATTTGGAATAATGTATACATTGAGTAAGATACCACATTTACTATCGACCAAGTAGGAGAAGATGTAGGGACATATATGAAGACTGTTTGGACATATATCGTACATATCTCTTATAAGGTTAATGTATGTCAATGGGATACCTTCTTTTTCAAGGTTCTCCAAAGAACCTCCCTAGATATCCTATCGTAAGTTTTTTCTAGATCAATAAATATCATGTGAAGGTCTTTTTTTTTTGCTATAAAATGTTTCATAAGACGTATCAAAAGGTGAATCGCTTAAACAGTAGATCTACCTAACATGAATCCAAATTGGTTCTCTGTTGTACTTGATATTTTTCTTAACCTATGTTTGATAATTTTTTCTCACAATTTCACAGTATGACTCTTGATACCTTGATAATTCGCACAATTCTGAATGTCTCCCTTGTTCTTATATATGGGTATAAGTGTACTCGCTCTCCATTCCTTGGGCATCTTTTGGTTTCTCCATATTTAATTAAATAGTCTTGTGAGCCAAGTGATTCGTGTTTCTCTTAGGATTTTTCAAACTTATATAGTAATATTGTCTGGTCCCACCGATTTACCACCTTTCACATGTTTAAGGGCCTCTTTGGCTTCATTCTTTTGAATACGTATGTAGAAATTATGGTTTATATTTTTTTCTGATTTGGCTAACTCTTGTAAGTTAATACTAACATCTTCATCTCATTAAGAAGCTTATAAAAATAATTTTTTCATCTATTTCTTATATCATCATTTGTTAATAGAATTTTCTCATCCTCGTCTTTGATGCATCTAACAAAATTAATATTCTTAGTTTTCTTATCTCTTATCCTAGTTATCCTAAAAATATCTCTTTTGCCCTCTTTTGAGTTGAGTTTTTTATATAAATCCTCCCAAATTTTAGCTTTTGATTCTCTTATAGCTTTTTTCGCTTCCTTCTTTACTTTCTTATAAGCCTCTAAAGTTTTACTAGTTTTGTTAGTATAATGTAATTTGTAACATGCCCTCTTTGCCTTATTTTATTTTGCACTATTTCACTCCACCACCAAGCTTCTTTTTATGCCGATACACCTCCCTTAGTTACACCTAATACATCTTTCGCGACTTTCCTAATATGTATAGCCATACTATTCCACATATCACAAGGTGTACCAAAAGAATTCCAAGCAACACATGTCAATACTGAAATAAATTGGTTCCTCTCTTTCTATATATATACATCAAGTTTGGTATATACTAGAAAGATTATATGATAAGATATCCAAACAAATTTTAATTATCACATTTAAGAGATGGTAAATTTGAAAAGAAAAAATACACATACATGTCATTAATCTAAAAAGTAATTTTTAAAATTTTTAAATTCAAATATTAATCATTGAATAGTTAAAATTTGTTTAGATGTAGCATATACCATGTATATATATTGGCGGTCATATGAGCTAAATTATGGTTGAGATGATAATGAACAAGGTAGTTAGTTATCTTGTGATTGAGCCCGTTCAGCTGATCATTTAGATGAGATCAGCCGTGACTCACGATAACAGACATCTCACGATCTCAGTTCTTTCGGCTCGTTTTACAGCCCTACGAGTTTGACGAAAACAAAAATAATCCCTAGTCCAAGGCTCCTGTGACGTAGTCCACACTAACCATCAGGGACAATTCTTAGACTTTGACCACTGAAGGACTTGGTGGTCAACGTTTGTAATTGTTTTCCCTTTCCTCCCTTAGAAGCATAAATAACATGAGATAGCACATAGTCACTGCTTCGTCGGTCAGGTGGCGGAGTCAAAGGAATTGAGTTAAGAAACGCCACGAGTTCGATAACCAGAGTGTGCATCTGGTACGAGTCCATCTTACATCAGCTAGAAACCTGGAAGCGAAACCGAAACCAAACTCGAACCCAGCCCCCTCCAGGAATTGTTCCTGTTTGGTTTCATTAGAGAGTGGAAATGGAACTGAACCTTTGTAGCCTTTGATTCGGGTTCAGGTTGAGGTTTCTTCTTTTGATCTTTGTTTTCATAAAGGTCTAAAAATAATGTAGAATTCATCGTAAATAAGTCCGACAAAGTTTTATGTTGGCTAACGCAACCCTCCTCCTTTATCCGGGCTTGGGACCGGCTCCCTTACATGAGCGAAAAAAATGATATAAAATTATTTTCTTTCAAAAAATATGATATCTTATATTATAAAAAGTCACACGCAAAGTAGTAACCACACATCTTGTAAAGACATTGTCAAGACCTCCTAATAATAACAAACGACGTATGAACAACTTGCTCAAAAATCTCGACAAGCAAAAACCAAATCTCTCATAAATACACATTCTTGACTCTCTATGCTCCATACTCTCTCTCTGCAAAAAATTAAAAAAAGAATGACAAAATTACCCACAACCATGGTTTTAAACCATCGATCTTTTATCCCAAAACCTAGAACCACAACCGAAATGATTCTCATTTCAGTATGGAACTGTTTGAAATCGATAAAAGTATTTAAAATATAATATTTAAAACAATAAAAATATCATAAAGAACGGTTTGAAACTGTTGGTTCTAGGTTTGAACGGTTACATACATTAAAGGTGAAACTACAATAGAAACGAAGACTCTGATTCGGTTTTACGAGTGCGGGTTAAAGCCGGTTCTTAACCCGTTTTGGTTTCGATTGGAGCGACCGCAACCCAAATCACTCTGGTGGAGAGTTATCGTAGAGAAATGATTGCAGTGCGTATGCTCTAAATGGGCACGTTTCATTTTAAGTGAAGATCATTCTTCCTTTTTTCCTGCGTGAAGTGAAACCTGTTTCACTTTAAACGTGGAAGCCTCAGATTGACCGACTTATTCTTCTCCAATGAGCTTGCGCGTGAACGAAGCATTCGTCCCAAAAGCCAACAATGTGTGAGAGAGAAGGGGGTTGTTTTCAAGAGCTAACTTCGGAACTCTTGGTGTGGAGAGATCCTCGAGGGCCAAAGACTGTCTTTATCTGCGTTTTGAGATTTTGCTTTTTCTTCTAGGAGGAATGTGGCCTGAGAACCGTCGGTATCGTGATTCATGCCCTAAGGAAAAGATTTACGAGAGTTTGGACGACATAGTTTTATTTCCAGTTTGAATTAGTTCGCATTTATGCGCTCCATGCTGGTTCTGATAGGATGAATCGAAAATATTGGCACTGAGTTAAATTGCTTGTGTTTGATATACCTTAACTTGTTCTCCTTCAGACGGGTTTTGATGCTGGATCCTCGATCAGGGGTTGACCCTTGGCGGAATTCCAGCAGTTCCACAGATGCTGATTCAAGCTACTAGTGTGATCGTTGAGGAGAATGTCGAGCGCCGACCGCGGTTGATCATATTAAGATCTCAAACATGGAGAAGAAAGCCATATCGGATCATTTGCCTGGTGCTACGAAGCCCAGTGCCGAAGAGGATCACGGATCTCGTGAGCAACAACAGAAATCTGAATCGCTGTCTATGGATCATGTACTTTTGGCGCTGACGGAGACGGTAGAGCAGAGGGAACTGAGAATCCGCAGTCTCTTCAGCTTTTTCGATGCCTCAAACAGCGGATATCTCGACTATTTGCAGATAGAAGCGGGCCTTAAAGCACTTCAGATACCGACGCGGTATAAGTACGCAAGGGATCTGTTGGATGCATGTGACGCCAACAGCGATGGACATGTCGATTACGAAGAATTTAAGCGCTACATGGATGATAAGGAGCTCGAGCTTTACCGGATTTTTCAAGCCATTGATGTCGAGCACAACGGCTCCATTTCGCCAGAAGAGCTCTGCGACGCTCTTGTTTCAGTAGGTATGCTGCAAAAAGAAAAATCTTATTGATCGTTATATCCTCATTTTGTTTGCACGTTGTGGAATTCTGCTTCATCGTGGCATTTTCTTGCAACTTCTTGTGTTTAAATTGGCTTTGTAAGGTGTGAGAAGTTGGACCTTGCGCGCTAAAAATATGAAACCTCAAAAACGTAGATCTTGCTTTCATGGATTAAATGTGGACATGGCCCAACATATTTGGCGCTGGAAGAGGCTTGATTTTGGGATTCGAATTAAGATTGTCACCGTTCTCGCTCATACTGCAAATTCATAGTGACATCCATTCCCTTTATTTTTCATTTTGAAGAAGGAAAATCATGGTCTCCAATTTAGGCTGTATTGTCCCTAATCTCAGGTTCACCTACAATGTGTCATAATGGATATTGCCCAGCAATAAGATGGAAATGCATTATTTCATATGCATTATAATAGTAGGTCAAGTTGAAGGTAGTTGTTTGTAGTAACTCCTGCTTTCAATCACCTCTAACTCTTCGTCATGTAGAAGCAGGAAAAGGGAATCTCATTCCTAGTGCAACTAGTGTGGCCTTTCTTACTTGCCGGACAGATGGCTCTCTGAAGGAATTTCAATCTTATATATTCGAATTTCTTTTCTTTTCTCCTTTCCATATCGGTTACATTATATGGAACTTATCATATGCATGGAGTCTGTATAAATGGTCATCCAATTTTCGTGATGAAGTCATCCTTTTGGTTAATTCATGTCATTGGACAGGATATCTTCACTTTCTTTTACCTAGAATACTAGGTTCTCACCCTTCTTTCGTCTTCCTGTTCTACTCTGAATTTTGAGTTTCTTCTGATTGTCACCGTGCCTTCGAGAAATCTGTGAAGTTCTCGAATGGTATGAATGTTTCTTTTCATGTTCGTTGATCTTCTTGTTGGAGAGTAATGCTTAACAATTAGTTGTTTTCAACTTTTCATCCGTGATTCAGTGTCTCTTTTTAAAACAATGACGGAAGACACCTGAAATCACCACGTATCTTTGACCCTAGTCACCACTCTTCTTTTCCGCAATTTCTTAGGGGAAGAGATACTTTTCAAAAAGTTTTATTCCTCGAGAAAATTTTCAATGCCTTCAAAGTGCTTGAATATATACTATAGAGAACAATAAGAGGAAACGATGGTTTTAAGGACTGTTCAGCACCCATCAACCACTACATTTTTGAACGAAGTTATTAGGCATGCTTCTTTTATATGTTATGAATCTTTGCTTTGGTGCATGCCAACCTCAAACTTTTGATTTCATCAATTGCAAACTGTCCCAGGAATCGAAATTGATGATGAAGAACTAGCACATTTCGTAGAGCATGTAGATAAGGATAACAACGGAATAATTACTTTTGAAGAATGGAGGGATTTTCTTCTTCTTTATCCACATGAAGCAACTATCGAAAACATTTATCAGTATTGGGGAAGAGTCTGCCTTGTAGATATTGGGGAACAGGCAGTCATACCAGAAGGCATTGGCAAGCATGTAAATGCAAGCAAATATTTGGTGGCAGGGGGTATAGCAGGTGCAACATCTCGAACTGCAACAGCTCCCCTGGATCGATTGAAAGTGGTGTTACAAGTACAAACTACACGTGCCAATATTATGCCAGCAGTTACGGAGATCTGGAAAGGTGGTCATCTTTTAGGGTTTTTTCGAGGAAATGGTATTAATGTGATGAAAGTAGCACCTGAAAATGCCATAAAGTTTTATACTTATGAAATGCTCAAGAAGTTTGTTGCTAATGAAAAGGGAGTCAACACAGGTGATATAGGTACTGCAGGGCGTCTTTTTGCTGGTGGACTTTCAGGTGCAGTTGCACAAACTGTAGTATATCCAATGGATCTTGTAAAAACACGGTTACAAACCTATGCTTGTGAAGGTGGGAGAGTTCCTAATTTGGGTGCATTGTCCAAAGACATATGGGTTCAGGAAGGACCACGTGCTTTTTATAGAGGTCTTTTTCCATCCCTACTTGGAATGATCCCCTATGCGGGCATTGATCTGGCTGCATATGAGACTTTGAAAGACTTGTCAAGAACTTATATCTTGCATGATCGTGGTGAGTACAAGCAAATCCTGTTGGTTCAGGAATTCTCTTGCTGATTATAGGATTATCTGCCTTATGATCCTGAAGGTTTTGTTTGCAAAGATGTATACTGTACGAGCCTGAGTGCCTTTGCATCAATCCGGCGTGGATTATCTTTCTCATGATTCATCAACTCTTGTGTCTGACTCTGCATGGCCTTCCCTGGCTTCCAGTGTTCACAGTGCTCATCTGTGTTCTTGTTGGTCCTACTTACATCTATGCATTATTTAAATATTGCTTGTTCTCCTAGTCCTTTCCTTCTTTCATTTTATTTTTGACTTACTTGGTGTCTGCAAATCGTGACATGTTCTAAAATAATGGACTTCATATCATGAGTTGAAAATTGTTTACTTCTTTTTGTGCTTTGCATGGCTTTTATGGTATAGTACTCAAAAATAAAAAAAGTTTTTTCTTGATGATGAATTCTATCAGGTAAGAGTGCAAGGAATTATTGGCATCCACACTTTATGCTGTTTTGAGGAAGATTGCTTATGCAGTGACAGTGGCCCTTATCCGGTTCACTATTGGCAAAAAAAAAAAAAAACTTTAAGCAAATTGAATGAATATTACGCTCAGACCATCTCACATGTTCATGCAGATTTAGGGCAATTGTCCTTGCCCGTTGATGCAATGGGCATTGCCACCTGTGTGGTTCAGTTATTGGCTTCTAAGAAGTGTTTCTAAGCTCCTTATTCCATAGCTTACAAGTACACTGAGAAGGGTTGACAGGACTAAATTTTTTGCCTGCAGAGCCTGGTCCTCTTGTACAACTCAGTTGTGGAACAATTTCAGGAGCTCTTGGAGCAACATGCGTATATCCTTTGCAGGTTATTCGGACAAGGTATAGTTGAGATGGATTTACTACTTCTCATGCTATACTCTAGTTATACATGGAAATCCCCAGTGTGTAACACATAAAAAAAGAATATAGTTTGATGATCCTTTTGGAATGCAAAGCCAAAGGTAGCAGCAGTTCACTGCATGCATATGTGCCATTTTACCCCCATCACAGTTACTACCCGTTGGCTGCAATATAACCTCTATGCTTCTCATATATGTGAAACCAGTGGCGACTAATGATGTGCACTGCTCCTACTATCACCTACTCCATGGTTAGCATGAAGACCACGTTCATTATTCTGCTACTGGGATTATTACTGGCATTAATATATTAACTGCCAGCAGGGCCACAGCTATAACCATATCCATAACTACACCATCTAATCACATGAGACTTCACCTACTGTCATTATAGTCTCAAGCACTACTTAATCAACATCCACATTCTGAATACTTGATCGGTGATCACACAATTTAATTTAAGAGTGAAAACAAAAAAATGGACCATATTTCTTTAGAAATAACTGTAATCTGTGATCCTCTTCTAATCCAAACATCATATTTAAGATAGCCTTGTTTTTGTCAAGCATGTGGAAACAAAGAATCCATGTAGCCGACCCCGTGTAGTATGGGAAAAGGCTTATTTGTTGTTGTTTTTGTCAAGCATACGAATGAAATCTTAATCCAGTAAAATCTGGGAAATCCCAATCTCAACCAATTTTCATGCTGTTGTTTTTTGTGTTTTCTCAGAATGCAAGCACAGCGTTCTACTGCAGCTGCTGGTTATGAGCGGATGTCTGACGTTTTCTGGAGGACACTAAAGCATGAGGGTTTTTCAGGGTTGTACAAAGGACTCTTTCCTAACATGCTTAAGGTGGTGCCTTCTGCTAGTATAACATATCTTGTATATGAAGCGATGAAGAAGAGGCTTGATCTTCAATAACATGGCGCTTGGATCTCCTTGGAACATGGACTCTTAGCTGACTACTGGATTGGCATTGAGGATGATTTGTTTGCCATGGCGAAGATGATGCTGATGTTGTTGGACGCCCAAATACTTTGATGTCTTAGAACATGTTAACCATCTGGTTTGTCTCAGATTATTAAGCACCAAGTTCTGGGAACAACCAGAAAATGCTTTTTTTGGAGGCCAGTCATCAGAAGTTGTTACTAGACATTTTAAAGGAGACTATGCAATATGAAAGCTGAGGTTTCCTCTCCAGTTAAAGCTTTTCGCCTGTTTGAGCAAAGTGACAAGATCCCAGTTCACGTGATGGAGTAAGTTGCTGTTTTCTTTGTCTTACTTGTTATGTTGTACAAGTGGTATTCATTGTTGAGTGAACAAGAAAATATTGGAATTTCAGCTTTGGAATCCAGGCATTTGGATTGGAATGACAAAATGGAACCTCTCTCTCTCTCATGCGTATATGTGTATACACAAATTCTACTCCATTTGATGTTAAAATTGTTTTCTCCTTATCAACGTGGGAACATAATCTTGTTAACTCAAGTCTTGCCGCAGTGGTTCTACTCTGGAAGTGATTAGGTCGTGAGTTATGTTTTAATATCTGCAAAACCAAAAGATCTATTTTGCTCTTACTTTGGCTGTACATGTATTATGAAATTAAAAGTACTTGTTGTGGATGTTGATAGTTACTGTTGAGAGAAATGAGGAATTGGAAATTTAAGCAGCCAATAGTTCACTGGCACCTTTTGTGCACACTTATCAAAATGCCAAAAGCTCAGACCAACA
The DNA here is from genome assembly GCA_036023115.1 of Brasenia schreberi. NCBI lineage: Eukaryota > Viridiplantae > Streptophyta > Magnoliopsida > Nymphaeales > Cabombaceae > Brasenia > Brasenia schreberi. The sequence continues at coordinate 11,249,352 of JAYKKT010000091.1, read as the reverse complement.
GCTTCAATACACATTTATGATGGTGCCTCTTAATACATTGTTAGCTTTGTATTTCTTAGTTACTGGATACATTTGGTTCAGAATAAGAAAAATTTTCGGCTTCTTCGATCATCTTGTCTGCCTCTTGCTCTGAAAAGACTATGCAGTTTTGCCATTTTTTTGGAGAAAGAGGCAAAGATGTTATCTGGATTTTGTTTGATAATAGCATTTTTCATAGAAATATGGTCTTTCTCTAGCTCTGTTAACCGTGCTCTCATTCTGCTTATCTCAAGCTTCAGGTCTCTGTTTTCTCTTCTGACAGATGCATAACTGTCTCTTGGAGAGTTTACTGCACTCGTGCTGATAATATTAGATATGTGCAGCCTATCAAAATGGTTTGATCCAATACATAGATCGCGATCATCCTCGATTGACCTTCGTAGCCTGATCTGCTCATGATGCAGAATTTGAATTGCCATTTGTACTGGCAGTCTTTCATTTTGTGCTGCATGGGTAGAAGCTTCATGGGACAGCTTCTTGCAGTCGATGATTTTACAGAGTCTGCAGCGATCTGATTCTTTAAGCCCCTGGTGCACCTGCAAGTATTTGAGCATGTGGTTACACATGCTACATGCTTAGCTTCTGAAACCACATTAACATCCACATAAACGATAGGAAAAGAAAAAGAAATAAAATGTTGCAGTTAGTGGCTAATGATATTTGTGCTTTAAGCAAGCTAAGAGATGATACCTTAAGAAAAGTGTCAATTGCACGATAGAGTCCATCATGTACTGTTCGTCCATGGTTTGGTAGCAATTCAGCCAAGCCCAAAAATTTTGACAAAGGAAGATTTGGATCACTTGCAACCTCTGTGAGATAGTCATCCATCAACTTTGACACCTTCATGGTCGAGGTATGCTCTAAATCAATGATTCCATCGGATCCATCATACATTCTGTTGTTTTCCTTGTCTTCTTCATGATAACTAAGAATGACCATGAAAATTCGTTGGGCTGCATCAGTGTCGAATCGTGTCGACTTACTGTTGTTAGGATTTGCAGGAATTAGAATATCATCAAGGATAGCATGGTGCAGTTGCATTCCCATTCTTTTCTCTAGCTGCATTCTAGATGTAGAAGTTGCATCCACCATTAAACATGTTTTGAGCAACCCTGACAGGAAGCCCATTGGAATCATGTTGGTCCTTGATGGTGCAGGAAGCAAGCCAACAATAGCTTCGAACACATTCCTTTGTTTCTGTAGTTCAGTTTCAGTAAGTCTCTCTTTACTATTAAAGGAGACTCTTACAGAAAAAAGAGAGCTGTGCGCATAGTGCATCAAGATTCTGTTGATTGTGTCTTGTTTTAGCCCCTTGGACTTCATTGTGTTGAGAAGTCTTTGAAAGATGCCCATGCTATGTCCTGTGAGGCTCTTTCCCCACCATTCCAGCGAACTCATAGCAACTGCTACTGGCTTATCATTCAGTTTCTTCGATGAGTTGGTTCTTTCCAGTTTAAATAGTCCTGAGCTTAGTTCATCTTTGCATGCTTTTGTTGCAATGCTGTTTATGCATCTGCTGACAATTCTAGCCTCATCTGCGGCTGGTAGCAAAGCCTCACATTGATGGAGGACGGCGATGGAAGTCTGTATGCTCATGACCACAACCTCATTGATGTACCTCTCAGTTCTTGAGTCCAGGTTATCCTTCCCAAACCCTTCTGTCATTTCTAGATAAGACGCAACACACTTGAGCACGGCCACATTGGATGCAGAGATCTCCAGGCTGACCCCGTAGCAGAACTTTGCTGCCAATTCAAATGCTTCTGCTCCTCCCGGGATGTCTGAGAGGTCAAACCTTGATACTTTTGCATCCTTTTGGTGAGCAAGTGCCTTGCGAATCCGCCCGCTTTGAGATGCAAGTGGAAACTGTAGACAGACGTTTTAGCAGTCAGATATGCTTAGCCAAACAGGATCTGATTAGATATCAGCAACATTAGAGTGTACATTATCGCATTCCATAGGAATATCTCAGCGAGATTTGTGTGCGTGTCTGTGTGATAATTGCATATAATCATTGCGTGGGAAAATTTACCTTGTGTAGATTGAAGCTTCTTCCTCCAATGTCCACTATAAGATCGTGTGGTACATCTGTTACAAGCCTGCATACAAGTAAAACAGCGGGAAAAAATCATAGCCATGCAACTTGCCATTTCCCTGCCATAATGTCTAAAGCCACAAACTCAACAGTAATGACAAGGAGAGGTTTCCTTTAGGGTTTTTATAGGAAAGATATGTTCCTTATATCACCGTCCCCTCATTTCTTGAACTGTCCGCTTGCTGGAGAGCTCCACATTCTACAGTTACACCATGACCATTGATGGCAATACTTTTAGAATCCTACACAAACTCAGTTCAGATATTCTGGTACAGGTCGTGCTCTGGATGATTATAATTGCATTTTCTAAGTCGCATATCATGAAAGAATTCTTATTGATCTCAATAATTGGAGTCAAAGCAGCTTGCTTACAGTTACTGTTACTTCATTTTGCAATAACACCATCATAAGAAGAGAAATGGTTTCAATTTTATCAGAAAAGAAGAAAAACGTGGTACAAGATTTTGTAGAACTGGTGTTTGAACTGGACAGTTGTAAAATGATGAGCGCTATTGTTTCATCAGGTTTTGATGGGACCAAGCACGGCATGCTGCACGCTAAGGCAAGCTCTCACGCTTTGCTTTATGCTTGCTTTATTGTTCATTGACTTCTTTCTTGGTTCATGCAAAGTAGCTAGTACAAGGAAATTAGCCAACTAGTGCATAACTCAGATCTGAAATACTTTTCCTGAATTTGGTGTTAGGGAACCCAAACCCCGACTTGTGCTATTGCTTTCTTGAGCAAAGATTATAAGCATGAACTGAAAAGTCTAATGATTCTTGGAGCAGGGAAATCAGAGAAGGTATCGTAAAGATAATATACATGAAGAGGGAAGATCATCGCTGCCTTACCACTGGCTATTGTGTTTCATGGGGAGACCAGATTGAGCAGATCGCTTAAGAGCAGTTACTGTGATTGCACCCATGCCTCTTCCTTGGTTGTGTTCTCAAGCTTCCTAAGACTCCAGTCAAGTGTATGCATATATATATTTCAGGTAAAGGTTCTTATGATTAACTATATTAACTAATGTCTAGAAGTGTAGTACAGGTTGTTAGTTATAGTATGATCAGCATAGACTGTCGGAATCTCCACACTGCCATCAATATTATAAGAGTATGATGTAGCTTTAGCTTTAAGTAAGCTACATGAATAATAAACTGCCCCTCCAAACTCACCTCCTTCTTGGAAGTTTTCCCTTATTTGCTTCTATCTGCTAGTGTGTGCGCAATAGTGTGTGTGTGCGTGTAAAGATTTGTGTATGTGTGTCTGAGAGAGAGAGCTTTATTGGAAATTTGACAAGGCAAAAGATCTTCGTCTTTGGCTAATTAGTTAGTTTGATCCAAGCTAAACATCAGGAGCCAAATTAGATGAGAAGAACATGAAGTGCTCGATCAAGTTTACTTTTCACATATAGTTTCATGTAGAAACTAAATTCCTTGAATATAAATTAAGTAAAAAATGCGAAATTGAAAGATTTGATCATTTAGTAGATTATACCCATCCTACTCCTAACATGGTTCCATCATCTTTGGCTAATTAGCCAGTTTGAACCAAGCTAAACATGCACGAGCCAACTAGACAAGGTGAACAAGAAATGCTCGTTCAAGTTTACTTTTCCACATCATTTCAAGTAGAAACTTAATTCCTGGAATATAAACTAAGTCAAAAATGTGAAATTGAAAGACGATCATTTAGTTAGATCTTACCCGTCCTACTATACTTAACATGATTCCATTAACGACATGATGAGGCAAACTCTTGTTCAAGCATTGGCTGGTCCCATAGTTCTAATCCTATTACAATAAGGAGGCCAAGGCAAATGCACGTCGGGATATAGAGCTCAGGACCTTCAACTTGTGAGTCGAACACCTAGCCAGGTGAGCTGTTGCTTGTTGTGCATATAGCAGTTCTAATTCCAGGCCGAGTCTAAAGACCTTGAATATTAATCAATATCAAGGTAGATCAGTAATTTTGCAGCAAACAGTGTTATGAAAGCAAACTATTTAGTTTGTGTACCACTAAGTGCGTCCTAATATCCCTGAAAGCTGGTGGCTGAAAGTGGTAATAGTTTAAGATTGACAACTGAAAGGGCTTATCTTTTGAGCCAACACAGTAGTGGGGGAAATCATGAAAGTTGGGCAGAGTAGACCCATAATAACCAAAATTATTTGCTGTCATAAACTCTTGCGTTCATATTTAACTTTCTAATGCCTATGATTATGTCACATGCAAGCTATTAACTTAAAATTTTTATTTTATTTTTTATGACAAAATAAAACTGCTGCTTGAGGGGTGATGCCAGTGTAAATCTCAGCGGCCAGGACCCACCCAAATTTTAAGAGCAACAGATCTGCATTGAGGTGAGGCATCGACTTCATCCAACTTTTAGAACTGGACAGAGATTAAACCGTGGTGTTATCTAAGCTATTGCTTTACTAAAAGACCCACAGCTATAACTTCGAGCTATTATTTGAGTTCTCTTCTCAACTGAGAAAAGTTCATGGTTAGAACTGTGACTAATTAGTACCACCCTATCTTTTTCTTTTTAAAACCCCACTCGATAGTGACACGAACTCTTTTGGTTGCGAGACACATAATTGGGTTCTTTTTCTTTTTGGTTGTTTGGATTTGGTTTTCGTGTGAGTCCAAACTGAAGCCTTTCCCGCTGTGGAGACTCCTCTTAGACAAGTTGAGTGACGTTTAAATTCCTCCTTGTTTTGCTCGGTATATCACAATAGAACAGCTATTGACTTAGACATGGGTGCAAATGGCACAAGTAAGAGGAGCCATGTAATTTCAAGCATGGGCATGGCATTTTCTTCTTTTACAATTTATTATTCGCAACGTATTAATGCATAAAAGTGTTTTTCCTTAATTCAAAATAAGTTAAACCAGTACATTTATCTATGGATTTAAATTGACATTAGCGTTAGCTAAACAACAGTGTGCTCTAGTGCTGTGTCTGCTGATGGGAGTTCAACTCCCAGGGGGAGCATGTGTGGGTGTATGTATTATGCTTCTGCCATCTCTTGTAACAAAAAAAGTAAAAATAAAAAAGTTAAACCAGTACATTTATCTATGGATTTAAATTGACATCCTATGCCATAATTCCTCGTGTTAAATTTTAAACCTTTTGGTGCAAATCATGAAGAAACCTCTTCCCGATATGAAGATCTGGCAAGGTGCTCATTGAACCCTTTTTCTTGGGTGGCCGAGGCCCATGCTCATTGGACCTTCATAATGACTACAAAATCGAGTCTTAAGTTTGGACATAAGTTGAAACCCTAAGATGTAAAAAGGGCGTAAAAATCTTATGAGAGGTTATTAAAGTGACCTTAGGAAGTGTTTGATTACGAGGCTTGGGACTATGAAACTAGAATTACAGTTTTTGTTCTCCTCGTAATCAAAAGTGGGCCTCAACATGCAGTTTACGTAATTATGAGACTAACTGGAATTGTGGTTTCAGTTCCGCCGTCCCTACCTTACAATAGAAAACCCTCTTAAGGATCAATCATGGAGATCTAAAATGGAACTCTGTGCTGTTAATTTCGTTCGAGGACCATAGCTTTTCCATTCCTCATTGGGCTCTTCTCCTCCTCTTAAAGAAAAGAAAAGCAACAGGACCCCATACTTCCATAAAAAGGTTGAATTTGAAAAGCGAGTCTTACCTCAAGGATGTGCTTTACACCCCTTCAGCAGAAATGTCCAGTTCGTAATTGGATCAATTTTTCAAATAGGGATATGTGGAAACAAAGAATCCATGTAGCCGACCCCGTCTAGTATGGGAAAAGGCTTAGTTGTTGTTGTTGTGAATTGAACAAGGCTAGAAATCCACCATAACAGGGACTGCTCGAATTGGACTTGGCATTGTGACCGAACCAGAGTGGTTGGTGTCTGGTTCACTTAGGGTGTGTTTGATTCGTGGTGGTAGGCCCTTGGCACCAGAATTACAAGCCTAGACCCATATTGACTCGTAACATAATTTCGAAGTGCTATGGTTCCACGTTCGATGCATGCGTAGTATTTTTATGCAAGACAAAAAATCAACGCTAGAGAGAACAAGGCACTTGGGTTTTTATGTGAAACCTCCAAGTCCAATTCCAGTGGCCTATATTCTCGTTGGTAACAAAGTTTTTGCCTCATGTTGAGCTTATAAAACTACAATTCCATACCAGTGATGGGTTCAATTTTTGATGCACAATAAAACTTGAAACATGAGTGTAAAAAATGAAACTTGGAACTTGAGCATAAAAAAATTAAGGTCTAATTTTCCTTATATCAAACTTGGAACTATGGTTCTTACTAACCAACGGATTCAAACTGGTAGTTTCAGTCTTTTTATCTTACTTACATACATTTTTTTTCAAAAAATGTTTATTTTAAATATAGTTTTATTTGCTTTTTTTTGTTTGAATTGGAACCAAAATCGACAGTTTCGAATCACAATTGAACAAGTTTTGATCCGGTTCAGTTCTGGTTCACGGTTCCACCCAAACTTGAAGGGCCAAGTTTTAACCGGACATGCCTATCTTCCTGTGCAATGAGGGAAGAACTCTACTATAAAACTTTGCTTAACCAATCTACAAAGTTTCAGTTTTGCAAGTGGTGGATCCAGATAAGATCCGTAACCGATGCGGTACCCGATTCATTGAAATCCCTAAGGCTGTAGGACCCAGGAGGCGCTTCCAAACTTAGACCTAAATGGGGTGAAGAACGCACGGTCAAGATCATAACCTGGTGTATCGGACGGTCGTGCAAGATTATCGTTCATCCTATTAATATCGTGAAGAAGCTTGGAAACCCTCCTTCCCTCTCTCCTTCCTTTGCGAGAATTTGCCGCAGGAGAAAACCCTAGCTCGGGTGCCCCCAAAATGGTTCTCCTCTCTCTCTATCGACTGAATTCATTGGTTTTGTGTTATCCGATTTCTTGTGTCTTTTTTTTTTCCTGATTTTCGTCTTATCTTGGTTTTGTTTTCCTTTTTAGGTGCTCTCAAACGATATCGATTTGCTTCACCCGCCGGCGGATCTGGAGAAGAGGAAGCACAAACTGAAGCGCCTCGTTCAATCTCCAAACTCTTTCTTCATGGTAATTTTGTCGCATTGATCTTCTCCTCTGATTATTGTTATATCATTATCATGTTCCCCCTTTGAAGAACTCTAGGACCGGTGTTTATTCGTTTTTTTCGTGTTGTAGGATGTCAAGTGCCAAGGATGCTTCAACATGTAAGTTTTGATCTTCTATGTCACTGCCTAATTTCTGATTGTATCAGGATAGTTTTTTTTCTTTCTTGTCCTTGATTATTTTTATGGAACGTTTGGTGATGCTTATTTGGTTTGGAATTGTAGAACGACTGTGTTCAGTCACTCGCAGACTGTTGTGGTCTGCGGGAATTGCCAGACGGTCTTGTGTCAGCCTACGGGAGGCAAGGCGAGGCTCACGGAAGGTTGCTCTTTTAGAAAGAAGGGTGATTGAGAATTGAGTACAACATAGTACCGCGTCTGTGTTCGAGCGGATTTCGGCAGAAAATGTCAGGGGTCCAATTTTGTTCTTTTCGTAATGCTCGTCAGGATTAGTTTCTTGTTTAGCTTGTGTTTTTTTTGTCCCCCTTCGACCTTTGACTTTATATATCTTGTTCTAGTTGACGTTGTTGGCCATTCTTGGCATTTTTCTGTAGCTTCTGTGACTGATTTTCTCCTTTGGTTTTATTGTAATGTTAACGCCAAGAGCTTTTATCTTATTCATTGGATTATTGCTCTTGCCATTCCGCTCATAATATTAGCTGATATGTCCTGTATTAGACAAGATACTAACTAGATTCACGTGTTTAGGAGACGGACAACTATCTTTAAGAGTGTGCTGAAAATTTTGCTGAAGGTGCGAATGTCCTAAAGTGGTAGCTCATACCTGTTTATTATTTGACTTTATGCTACAGAAATTAGTTAAGTACTACGTTGTATAGAAACTCTTCAATCTTCCTGCATTTCTTTCATCAATTTCTCTTTAAGCACATTATACATAATGTCTTTAGGAAAAACATCTAGATAAAGATGTTATTGCTCATGTGTAGTGGTCCAGTGGTTTCCAGTGCCCTTTTAAATCTCAGTGCCCTTTTAAATCTTTTAAATCCCCCCCCCCCTTATGGGAAATTCTTATCCGATCTCAACTTTATTTTTCACTGTCCTTGAGGCCATATGAGATAATAATTTTTTAAAGAAATTTGTGGTCTCATCACATCTTATTGCAATCTCAAATCCATTCTCTTCTTAATTAGGTTATTATCTAATGATACAATCAATCACACAAACAAAATACAAAGTTCAACATGGTTATGCTGGGTACACAAGGAAACAACTGCAACTTTTCTACAATTTAATAGGGATTGCTTCACTTTAATTCTTCTTGCCCACATAAACCCTTAATACTTCCTTTTTGTGGTCTAAATTAACCATTGCTTAAGAAATTGCATCTTCCAATATTCTTGTTGTTTCATACTCTTAGCCTTAGAATTGTATACTTAAATTCTATCGGTTCCCTATTGTGGTAGGGGATCTCTAGGGCAACTGGTGGGTGAGTTGTGTATGATGGAGGGTGTGGATGCATTTAAGTATATGATGCCAATTTCTGCGTTAGGTCGGACTATCTGTTAGACCTCTGGGAAAGCTTTGGCTTGGATTGAACATTAAAATTATGCAACATAAATTCATGAATGAACAAACGTAAACAAAACTGAGAACGTTGTTTATGAACATGGTTATGGAAGAACTAACTTTGAATTGTTATACATACATGATGTACTCATTTATGGGTCTCATACATGGTAGTATATTGCAGTGTTGTCTGACGCGTATCGCTGGGCTCCACGATACGGGCGTATTGTATCATATCGTATCGTACTTTAATATTAAAAAACTATAAAAATTATTTAAAAAATCAATAAAATTAGTAAAAATTCGAAAAAAATCAAGAAAATTCTGGAAAATTTTGAAAAAATCTGGTAATTGCTTTAAATTCATATAATGCAAAGTTTAGCACAAATTAAACATTTAATATTGAACAATTGCATCCAAAATTATATATTTTGAATAAAAAAATGAAATACATTTATATTTTACATATTGTAAATTTGTATTAGGATCATTAACTAAATAATCTTCATCTTCTCCTTGATGATGTTGTTGCACTTCAAATTAATTCATGCAATGTCTTCTTCAGTTAGGACTTAGGAGTGCATTTTCTTCGTTATCTTTCATAATCCACTCATGTAATATATCAAAATTAACAAACTGCTATCTTTGTACATGTAGTTGTCATATTTGCTAATTTTCATATGTGAGCAAAACAAAGAGCTCCATTTCTTTGATTATTGAGTCTATGACACCTTAATGATGTTATATTATTACTTGATGATGTCCCCTTTTTCTCTTATTGGAGACTAGCTTTTTAACTAATGCATGAGCTTCATTTCTCACTTCACAGACTGAGTTAAGTCTCACACACATTGATCATGTTCAACTCAATGGAAGTCATGTAACGTGAACCTTAAAATAGTGAAGTTGTGAAATCCCTACTCAATGAACCGAGAAAACTAAATGTTTTTAATTGTTTACGATCTTATGAAATTAGAAACTGTTAGCAAAAATATACCTAAAAGTTGTAAAAGAAAGGGAAATGATTTTGTCATAAATTTTTTTATACATTATTCTTATTAAATAAATGAAATTATAAGCATATTGGAGGATGCCTTTAAGGGAAGTGAAGAGAGGGCAGAAACATGCAAAAAAAAATTGAAAAAAAAAAATTTGAAAAAAAAAATTTCGGCGTATCGTACGATACAGTATCGTATCGTGGCTTCCCACGATACGGATAACACTGGTATATTGCCTAACACGTATATAGAAGAGTTTAGTAGCAAAAATAGTAGAAAGAGGATAAGAAGAAAATGACACTGGAAAGATCGAGGACAAAATATGTGTTGGTGTGGGAGGACCTTCTAGTCATATGTTGGGACAACTTTGCCTGGCTTGCATTCTTGGGGTATATTTCAGAGGCTTGCATTCTTGTCACCTGAGAGGCTTCATCATGAAAACACATCATTTTCCAAGTGGGAAGTCTTTGTGAAGATTGGTTTTGAGTATTTGTTTTCTGTTCTCTTATTTCTCCCTTGCTTGAGTGAGGAATATAGTTGCCAGGAAAAAGCAAAGGCCGAGATGACATGAGGCACGTGGAGTAGAAAAGGGAAAGCGGAAACCAGGTGTTGAAATATGTAAGCATTTATTTGGAGTTCAATCAAGCACAGAATATTGGGGCTTAGTGGCTATCACAATCTACTTTATTCACTAGATTATATGAGCTGCAAGTCTGGTCCTTGCTTGTGACACTCCTGGGCTTTCAAGGTTGGTTGTTCTAGCCTTCTAGGTTCCAATGCCCCTTTAAAGATATGCAACCTAAAAATTGGTGTGGAGAGGAAATGATTTAATGGGAGAAGAGAATTAACACTGTGGAATGGCCTTTCTACCTGCTTGTGCTATGATGTAGTCTCTTGATAAGCAAACAGTCAATACGGCCAATTAATGAATACCTCTTAATTATTTTCTAAAATGTAACAGGTCAAAAGATTCACAGATTGCGTGGATTAAGCTTTTCCTTTTTGGTAGATTGGTATACGGAGTTCATGGTTTAAGCTTATATTGATGAAGTGGTGAATATCATGTTGTGGAGCTGCAATTTTTTATTGTTCAGTAGTAAAACAGGATGATGTGGATCCATCTGAATATCAGATTCTCTTTGTGGTGCTCAAGATCATAAAAAGCACTATTTGTCTTAACAAAATATTTGAACTATTTTGGAAGATGCAAGAATTGCTGCTCTAAATAATGAGCAGGCATGACCTAACTTGCATAAGACTGAATTGAACCTGAAGAAGCAGATACTGCCTCAGACCTACCTCTGCATGCTTTTTGGTGCAATAAATACTAAATAGTATTCATTTTGAGAACAGGTGTATGGATGAAAGAAGGGGATTTCTTGATGAAAAAATCAAAAAAATAAAAGAATTGAAATTAGTGAACAAAACATATATAACACAATCAACATTAAACAAAATTGAATCTAAAAGCTTTATTCGAAACAAATAATTTCTAATAAAATTATAAATGACTATGACTCGTAACGAACACTCTGAGCATAACAAAGTTAAATATCATCTTGTAATGAACAATCATCTGTACCATAACGTGAATACCTAATTAATAAACAACAAAATTACAACTTACAAATCATCCATACCAGAATAATCGACATAGTGAGAATCATCATCATCTCCTCTCTTCCTCCACAATTGGATCCACCCATCCATGCTTTTGGCTTGTATTGCCCTCTAGTTTTATCGTATAAATTGATGGGAGGCTCCTCCTCTTCTCATGAATCAACAAGAATATTTACATTTTCGTAGCTTAGCGGGTCATATAGCACCTTCCTTCTCTTCTTGCATCTTTTTACATTTGAATGTAAAGAGAATATTCACATTATCAAGAATATCAAATGTAATATAGTCCTCAATCATTCATTATTAATAAGGATTGGGGAGCAAGGAAATGACATGAAAAAGGATTTGAGAAAAAGTAAGTGATTTTCGCAAATTCAGATTTTCGGATTTTATACAAGAAAAATCAGCATCGATTCATACAATACGAGTTGTATCGTACGATATCGCACAATACAACCCCATATTGTATGATACGATATGATATAATAAATCGCTTCTTGTGATATATGTGTTTGTATCATATCGTATTCTCGTACAATACACGATGCAATCGTATCATACGATACAATTTTTACAAATTGATTTCAACCAAGACATGGCCTCAGACCTGTATGAGTGGAATGTTAGTGGGTGCCAAGAACAGGTGTGGCTGAAAGACTGGATTTCTTGGGTAATTTGTTTCAACCAAGACACTGCCTCAGACCTGTGACATATTTCTATTTGTCGATCATAATGATTTGGTGGTTAATTGGAGATGAACCTTGCAGGAACACATTTAATAGTCATTATGCCACCATATTTGATTGCAAAGTTTTAGTTGCATGAAGTGTTTGTCTTCCTATTTCTCTGGATTTCATGTTCATCTCAGGCTGAGGTCATATCCATAATAGTAAACGTTCTGGGAACATGTTAGCCGCTTATTATCTCTCAACATATGATTGAAGCTTTTGATTTGGATGAAGCGGTTGTCTCTGGGTTCTATAGATTTCATGTTTGATAGTTTCAGAGGCTTAGGTTATATGAATACAATAGCTTAACGTGCATCATCTGGTCTCTGTTGAAAGATTTGTCATCCTATAGGTTCAGGCAAACATATGGGATAGGGTTTTAGGTGGCATTTTGTAGGGTAACGCTATACACTTTTTTTGTTACAATTGGAGGCCGATGGGTCCTTCCTTGAGTTGCATTGAGCTGGAGAACCACTGGAAGATATTGTTCTAGAAAAATCTATTGAAAGAAGTACCAAGGTGACCACTCAGTTGTTGTCAACCGTATTGGCTTTGCAAGAAGGGATAAAAGAAGCTATCATTACGACAAATTTAACAAATGAAATAATCTATAAATCAGCTTGAGGCTCCACGGCTCTTCTGTTTAGGTGGTCGAGTGAAGAATCTTTTAGTCGATCATTAGTTTGATAGACAAGGGCGTTCATCTAGCAAGGGTCTACGGTGCATACTCAGCTTGCTAATCCCAGAAAATAGATGCTCTCTCTCTCTCACACACATACAGTTGCTAAACTGTCCTCATTCAAGTACATCTGATGACGAATGAACTTTGTTTTCTTACGGATCTACGTTTGTTTGCTTCCATAGAAATTTTGCTGGAATTGCTAAATTCTAGATAGCAATATTCGTACACTTTAATTGTTACGTGTGTTTTCTCTTCGATATAAATTTTGCTGGAATTGATACAATTCTAGATAGCAATATTCGTACACCTTAATTGTTTTGTCCCTGGAATTTAAAAGAAAAAGTTCTGCATTGTTGGTACTGGTAGATGTTAGATTGTTTATCTGAATTGATACACGCATACCCTTTTTACTGTCCATACATCTCACCCACCCTCACCCTCCTTTCTTTTTACTGTGATTTCTAATTTCTATTTTATACTTGCTAAAATTTAGAAATTATCATGATACCCCTTGATCATCTAAACTCTCTCTTTGTGGTTTTCATCTGGTTGGCGAGTCTCAAACTGTTCTCCGGTGATCTACTTCTTTAAGCTCGATATTGTACCATCTAGTGATTTGAATCCGAGCAAAAAGAAAGAAAAAAAAATAGAAGAGAAGGAAATGGAAGAGAAAAAGAGGAGGGGTTGATTGGAGGGTTTCATTAATTTTAAAGTATGTTGTTGATTTGATGTATTGATTTTGTTTTCACTCAAAATAAAATGAAAAACAATATTCAATTCTTGGCTCGAGATGCGGTACAAGCATGTTTTTTCGATGAGGAAGATCCGGTAGAGTTAAGATGCTCATGTGTTGAGAAAGATGTGTATGTGCGGTTGTATCTCTCTGATGAGGGAGATACGTATGTGGTGTATCACTTTTTGTTGATTTTTATTAGTTTTTATTATTGATTTTTTTCCTTGAAATGTATGAGAGTACGAATGATAATATTTAAAGAAAAGCAATGAAGGACACTATTGAAAGAGAAAGTGACTAATGATAATTTAAGTATTTTTGAAAAAGGTATGTGAATTTTTAAAAGACTGCAAATAGCAATCTCCCGTTTAAAAGGGTGGGACGTGTGGCTGTCTAGAGTGACCCGAGACGTATATGTTAACCCACACGTTCAAACCTTGGCTAAAGGTTTTCTTTCGAGTTTTCAGAATTCGGGCGAGCACAATGAGCAATGATAGCTCACTTGGTTAGGGGGTTGATTCACAAGTTAGAGCTGAAGTGCTCCATACCCAGTGGTGTGCGTCTTGCTTTCCAAATGTAACCAAAGAAAAAACACATACCCCAACGTGGATCCACCTCATAGTGCTCTGAATTGGCCGGTTAGTTGCCGTGAAATTATTTGTAGGACTTTCTTCTCTTTTTGCACGGATTTGCATTGTTAAAGTTGCAAAGCGGCTTGGATATGTACCCAAAGAGACTGCCTAGTTTCAATCTTTCCACTGTTGACAGGGCAAGGGCAACTTGTAGAAAGTGCAGAAGGTTGGTGGAATTTCTTAACATAATTGTGAAGTCGGTCCTTGAGGCTCCCTTGAGTGCCTCTCAAAATGATAAGATATGAAAAGAAAAAAGCTAGAAAAACTGATCGATTGTTGCTATATTAAGGTTTTTAGGTGATCGTCATGTTGAGAAACTCGCGAGGATCTTTAATGGCTAGGCACCTTCAAATGCACTGAGGATGTGCTACATGGAAGTGCTTATTTTCTACATGTAGAGCTCAATAGAGTTTCGAGGGTCAAGCATATAAAAGGGTTATTGATCCTTAGCTTGAGAAATATTCAGAATTTGCTTCTCAGAGCAATGGGTTCAGATTTCCTCCCCTTGGTCTTCTGATTTCAGATTGAGAAGATATATAGGTGTGTTTCTCTTCACTCTGCAAGAGTAGTGCGTTGGGAAATAGAAGATTTCGTAACATAATTAGAACACATGAATTTTTTTATTTAATAAGATTAAGAAAGGTGGTGCTAATATTTTTGTGATCCTTTCCCAGCTACTTTTGCAGAGGACCTCTCCTATGATATCGTCACCGTAGCACGTTTTGCACCCAGAGCACTAGTTCACTGTAGGGGTCTTTGATGCCCACTCAGGTTGCGAGTTCAAATCTCAAGGGGTGCATGTCCATTAGTGAATGATAGGCTTTACCCTCCCTTTGTAACAAAAAAACAAAAAGGCCCTACATTTCCTGTCATCTCCTAGAGCTTGTTTGTTGGTGTGACAAATTACTGGTTTCCTTTTCGAACTGACCACGACCCATCGAATTATTGAGGCATCCCAGTTAGTAAAATGGTTTTACTAGGAGATTTGATGTGTAATTATCTGATAAAATTTGAAATTTGGACATTTCCTAATCAATCTCTCTCTCTCTCTCTCTCTCTCTCTCTCTCTCTCTATATATATATATATATATATATATATATATATATATATATATATATATATGAAAACCGGATCTTCCTACCTCCGACTTCGACATGTTTATTCATTGCTTTTTCATAACATGAGCAAAATTTAATTTTTTTTATTTTTTTAAAGCTTTCAGAAAAAAAGCTCTTGAAAGTAAAGGTTAGACATGAGTAACAAAATTCAATTTCTCATGCACACTCTCTAAACATATAATATATATACACACTCTCTAAACATATAATATATATATATATATAGAGAGAGAGAGAGAGAAAAAAAAAAGTGATAATGGTTGATATATAAAAAACTGATAATGGTTGACTTAACTACTGGCCAAAACAGTGAGACTTGCGTGACTATGGGGATAATGGCAAGGCACATCGAGATGGACGGTGCGTGGGCAGCTGAGACAGTTGAGGCATTTTTGAATTGATTAGCATTGGCCCAGTGCTTTAATGCACATCACTCGTCGATCCAAAACCGACGGCAATTATGGTAGAGTGTTGGGGCCCAAAGCTGGCTGAAATCAGGAGCAAGACAGCATCTTCCTTTACACTGATGTTTGAGAAAGTGAATCCCAATCTCGAAAATGAGAATTTCCTATAATGGTATTGTCACCTTTTCCATGATCTTCATCATGCTAAAACAACAAGGATTATAACACTATCAGGACTTTGATTATTAGGCACCCTATAAGATCAGTCTTATAACATTATGAGGCCATAAACATTTCTTTTTGGTTCAAACCACCGGTGCCTGGAAACCTGCAAAGACCACACCTAATCAGGTTAAAGCCAGGTTGGCCTGCTCTAGGGGTAAAACTCTCCCAGTGCTGGTTTTCTCCATCCGCAAGACTCGAACTTGAGACCTTACTTAAAGGAATATGTGCTAAACCACTTGACCAGACCAAACTTTGGTATCATGTTGTGAAATAAGACTGAATATTTCTTATAGACGTATAGTTTTCTCCTTAGAGCATTTTTTTCCTAATAAAAATGTCTATAAAATGGCATTTTCTTGATAGATGAGTCTCTTCAGAGTCACATTGTCTTGACGGATTTGGATCTTACCAGAACACTATTTTCTGAAAACCTGATTTTGATCCATCTATCTAATTCACGCAAACTAAATTAGGAACTCCGCTCACACCAATAATCAAAACCCAATTTCATATTGCTCTCAGAAATTTCATGGTCATTTTAATTAGCTGCCAATTTGTGGGGGAAAGACTGCAATTTATTTGCCACTAAACCATTTTAGACATCTTAGATTCATGTTCTGCAATATAACACTTTCAAATGACACAAAATTCGCTCGATATATATACTGTAGTGCATACTTGCTACTGTGTAGAATGGATGAATTACAAAACAGAAAGGATGGATGCATTGGAAGTCGAACCAATTATTGCTGGTAATGTGAACGGACGTAAATAGTGAATCCTTCCATTAATGATTGGCTTACAAAAGAGACAGAGTGATGCCCCACATATTTTGTGAGTAATGAGATGCAGATATAGCAGTTTGGATCGGACCCACTTGCTTAAACATTTGGAGCCCACCACTGTGGAAGAAGGGTGAAAGCAATTAGTGCCAACCATGTGTACGTAGACATTCATGGCAAGTTGTAGATAATGCCTCATGTGGTCTAATATATTTGGAATATGAGATCCAATTCGCAAGATCTTGCTTTCCTTGGTGTTAAATTCTAATAAGATAAAGTACAATGAGAATCCAATTCACATGCTTTATCGATCCAATTCAAGTGCTTTATCGTGCGCTTAGAACAAGTTTGGATCCGATTGATCAAAGTTTTTATGCTCATACCATTTTGCTATTTTGTTTAAAGATGCCTATTTGTTTTGCCTTTATGGATCTGCGCGATGGAGATTATATGAATCCAAACTAATAGACTTGTGTGAAGACATGAGTGTATTTGATTATGAGAGAACAGGTCACCAACCAAATATAAATGGCCATGATACTGGCCTCACCAAATCATGTGGGTTGTCTCCTTGTGAAACCCTCATAATATTGTCACATGCATCTCCCTTCAGTGATTTCACGTGTGTGGGAGTTCCTTTGTTGGTCCTACAGCATCAAATGAGGGGGAACACCAATTCATGCTGGTGAAAAGGGAAAGACATCTCTTCTCTTGTTTCTGCCCTTGAATTGTGTTTGGATCAATTCCGAGAAACCAAATTGGAGTCCATTTCCAAGGAAAACCAAGCATTTGTCCCAGCTCTAGAAGGAAAAGGGTTTGATTTGATGTGGATGAAGAAAGTGCAGTTGGATGGTTGTAGGTTCAATATCATAACCCCAAGAAGTTTCTTGGTAGCATCCTTGTGGGGCTATCCCTTGCTTGATTGCTAATGAAAGCAAAAGTTCAACATTATTTACAGTATTTGTTAAGACATATTTGTGCTGTTCTGTGAAGAACTCTAGTAATGGTTTCTAAATAACGTCAGTTTGGCCTATCATGTTGATGAGATGGATTGGATCTTTGCCGCTGCACCTTCTTGACTGAGATAAGCAGGCAATGCACTTTATTTATTTATTCTACTTTCAACTGAGAAAAGTTTGTGCTATTTTGTGTAAGTTCAAGCTTTTCCATTCATTTAGATAATTATGATCCAACCACCATCATGGACTAAGCTATACTTTTGATTTTGCCTGAGATATCGATGTAGTTTGCGGTGGCGGATCTAGGAATTGTTTTAGGGTGGATCATGGATCCCAAAGAACTGTTCAGGGTAGGGCAACTATGTACTACAGGCCATGGCCATGGACTCCATGGTGGGCTATAGGGTGGATCGAACACCGTTTATTGGCCTAATGTAGATTCTCCACTGGTTGTTAGATTTTGGTTTTCGGAATCGAGTAATTATCCGAAGAGATTCAGAGAATTGGCTGACCAAATTTGCTTCGAATCGAACTTGAAAAATCCAAATTTGCCAAAGAATGACTAAGATAATGGTTAAAGAAACTGAAAAAATAAATCGAGCCAATGAGCATACCTTGTACTCACTTCTCACTGACTTTGTTCGGTCCAGGGAATCGATTGGATTGAATTGTTACCTTTTTTGGAGTCTTGTTCTTTTGGAATTAGTTGCTAATATGACACGAAGCATAATAGTGGCTAAGAATTTCCGACTTCACCTGGTAGAAGATAAGGTTCTTTGCTTTTGTTTTTGATTGGTGCCAGGATGGGCTCTTCTCTTACGATTATGCAGAAGATAGGATTGCTTGCTCTTTAATTTAAAATATATGGATCCCCCAAAAAGAAGTTGACAGATTGGCCACCTTTAGAGTTTCCATGAGTTTTTTTTTCACCTGAATTTCATTTGTTTTCTCAGGAAAATGGGCAAGTGCTAAAACGAACAACAGTGCATGAACGTGGCTTTCCATGGAAAATCCCACTTTTCTTTTGAAAAATTATTTCTAGGAACTGAATTTTCTCTAGCTGTAATGCATGTGTAGAGAAAGTGGTGGCGCTGAAACAAGGTGAGAAATTATTTCCCAGTAAACGATTTCCGGATCGTGGCTGTAATTAATGGCCGACTAGCCCTTGGATTTCAAAAGAAAACCAATTAAAAAGACTGTGTCGACACTCTTATGACGACACGTTTCGCTTTCTAGACTTGACTTTCCTGCCGCTTTCTTCGAATTTGTCCCATTCATGCAAATGGAGGGAAACCGCAGATGGCGATCTTTTTGCATTCAGAAGCCTCATCCGCTAGCCATTTGCGGAAAAGGACGAATGCTACCAGTCGATCTTCCCCACGTCGTCTTCTTGTTGAGCGATGCCCGGGGAAGAGAAAGCCAAAGGAGTAACTCCAAATCCCATCGTCTTAGGTGACGTTTTGTTGAGCTCCGCCACTAAATATGACAAAGGGAAACCCATGTAGAGTCACGGTTAAAAAAGTCGGCAGATGGCTCGAAAGAACTTTCAACTTGACGGGTTCAACGCCATCCATACCTTGCATGGAGTCTTCCTAACCCTAGGTTGCTCATAAGCATAATTAACAACACCCAGTCAGTCTCTTTCTCTCTCCCCCCCCCCACACACGGCAGCCTTTTATACAAGTTTAAGCGTTTTCGATGTTTAAAAAGAAGCAAATTGAGCTCATGTTTATTGTCATGTATGCACCGGCCATCTTCTTCATGGTGGTTAGTGGTCAAATGTGGGTGGCGAATAGTTTACCCATCGGAAGCAGCGGAAGGCTGGTAAATGTGGGATCAGTTGGCACGGCTCTCTTTTGCTCATGTGCTAGCGTTGGCTAGTCGCTATGTTCTACTATGAATAATGAGAATCGACTTCCATCAAAGACTATGGTAGTGTCACACAAAGCCAGTGACCTTTACGATCAAATAAGTATTCATTCGTAAGTCGTCTGCAGTTGGCTGGCCTTTTTTCACAATATGACGATACATAATATCTTTAAGATAATGGAGGTAACCAGACTTCCATGGAGAGATTGAACATCACTAGTTCCGTGGTGGAAGAAGACTAGTTCCGTGGTGGAAGAAGGTCTTCATGTGTCGACGTCTAGATTTTGTAGCTAGCTGTTGGAATGAGACTGTCGACGTCTTTTAGTATTGGACTTTTACCATGAGTTTTAGAACTTTAGACTTATATATATATATATAAATAGAGAGAGAGAGAGAAAGAGAAGGGGATGCGGGTTATACAAACCTGGATTACATGTTGGTCAGCTGCTCTAATTAGTAGCAATGTGAGGTCTTTTATTTTCATCAGTATTTCGTTCTTTTGTGGTTAAGATTATGTATATTTTACTTTGGGAGACTTTTCGTTTCATAGATTGTATTGTTTTTTTATTGTATGCAGCTTCGTGGCATCTTTTCTTTTTTACTTTTTATTTATGAATAAAACTCCTACCGTCAGTATATATATATATATATATATATATATATATATGAAAACCGGATCTTGCTCACCTTTAACATAATCATTCATGCTCACTTTTTGCTTCTCATTACTTTTTAGTAATATATGTATAATTAAAATTTTCTAAAAAAGTATTAAAGGCACTTTTATTATACTCATATTCTCAAAAAATAATAATCAAAGTGAATGGAGATGATCTAATCACTATATATAAACAAAATCCAATCACAACATATGTATTTATAAGTGATAGAAATAATTTGTTCTATTTTTATGATAACAACGGTGGCCGAAGCTTAACACACACTTTGCTTCTCATTACTTTTTAGTAATATATGTATAATTAAAAATTTCTAAAAAAGTATTAAAGGCACTTTTATTATACTCATATTCCGAAAGAATAATAATCAAAGTGAACAATATCAATAGTAGAGATGATCTAATCACTATATATAAACAAAATCCAATCACAACATATGTATTTATAAGTGATAGAAATAATTTGTTCTATTTTTATGATAACAACGGTGGCCGAAGCTTAACACACACAAGCCACCTGCAACCTTAGGTGCGAGAAAGCCATGCCGGGTGAGCTAACCGTATAGTTGCTAATTTATCTTTTCTCTTTATTCCTCCCCCTAGAAGAAATGGCAACAGTGGTTGGTGCAGACAAGGCAAACGCTGGCTTGGGACAAGCCTCTTCTTTATTTAACCATTTGACACGGCAACCCTTAACAACTCTTTGTGTTTCCAAAAAAAACGGCATTATTTATGCACGTCTTTCTTCTTCTAGCTTATCATTCAATGCTCCCATGTGGTAACCCATAAGGCCATAAAATGCCGGCCGGGTATGCACGCGCCAGGATTCGAACTGGCAGCAAACCATCACACCAGTTGACAGCCTTGCCATGTGAGCTGACCACATGAGTCATGAGTGCCATATAATAAGCATGTTGATTAAAGGGACTACACACCAATTTAATGGTTAATTTTATTATCCTGAATTTACTCAAAAACCTTAAGCTTCCCAAATGACACTTGTTTATTATGCTCACTCATTGCTTTTGGCTTGCACGGGTGTGAAATTTTAAAATTTGTAAAAGGTATTGAAAAAGTCTGAAAAATATTTTTATTAAACTCATACCATTCAAAAACAATGAACGAACATGACTCAATTAAGGAGAGAGAAAGAAAGAGACGAAGATGTTCAACAATCTTTTATTTTAGATATTTGCTTGATTATCACTGGTAAGACACCAATTATATAACCATATGAACTAAATAACATCAATCCTCATGCTTATATTAATGAATAATTATTTACATCATTCGTACAAATGCACTAATGAAATTATGTATGTATAAAGAGACTGACAAGCACATGGCTACTTAATTTCTTGGATTGATAGAGACGATTTTTAGTTGAGAGTAATGTGTTGATTTGTTTAAAAAAAAAAAGAAAGAAAAGAAAGAAAAAGTGTTAGTGGCATTGTTTGAGGTGACTTTATTGACTTGATTGACTTGACTCAACGTCTCTTGTGGTGGAGAGCTTGTCCAGACTACGTACTTGCATGCTCAGGACAATTAATGCAGACGACACAATAACATGTTCTTGTTTCGCGTACAATGCACTAAAAGGGTAATCAAAGTCTCTACTTGATAGACACAACGCTTCAAGGAAACATCGTTTTCTTTTTTTTGGAATTTGAATCCCACGAGCAAGGGAATCCAATTCTCACCTGAAGTTGAGACTTATTTATGATGAGCTTACCTCTAATGATATTGAATCAGAAAAGCACAATCCATTGATTTGGAATTCTTTTTACTTTTTCGTGTGTTACAAAGTGGGGTCATTGGCACACTTAAGAATTCTTTTAAGGTGAAGCACATGTGTATTTCGGATCAAATACACTTGTATTTTACGTTCACAAAACACTTATATTTTTTATACATAATTACAAACCTAAGAATTTTCCGCATAACCTTACTTGTTTATGGTTTAGGAGTAATTTGACACGAGATTGAGCGCAATGACAATTAAGAATTTATATAACAAGCCACAAACTTTCACAAGAAAGAGAACCTCGATTTTGACCGTGGAACATAGGATCCTTGTAGAAATAAAAATTTGATTGTTTGATTTCATTACGATCACCTTATATTATTTATATTACACACACATACATGTATACATACTTACTTATAAGCACAATCATTACCTACCAAACATGGTGTTCATGTTCAACTGATAAAACTTAACAAGTGAACTTGTTAAACCAAGCATTTTCTTTCCTTGGCATAAACAAGTGCTGGATTTTTTTATATGAAAGATGGAAGAGGATCAGTCGGGACAGAACCCTCGATTTATGATGACCAATACTGACAGTCACCGCCATGATTAATGACGATAAATAATCTTTTTGTTCGATAATGGCACTCCAGTAGATCTCCAACGTAGAACGAGCATCAAACAAGTGTGATTCACGAAGAGTCGAATCAGCTTCATATTAATAAAAGCAAACCATGTGGAATTAGGTTTAGTGAAGGAACCGAACAGTAAACTTTTGTTAAAATCTACTCATAACCGGCTTGTCATCCCTTCGTCAGTCGAGATCATCATCACACACACACACACACACAGAGAGAGAGAGAGAGAGAGAGAGAGAGAGAGAGAGAGAGAGAGAGAGAGAGAGAGAGTCTTAAATACACATAATAAGCAACTCTTGTTTATGATAAAAAAAAATAGCGCTTCATTTACAAGTAGAGAGTTGAACGCTCTGGTTCAACGAAGTCAACATGAACTACCTGAAGACAAATCTAACCGAGACGAACTATATCATCTGTTCTACTCATTTACCAGTCCTCAGCTTCGATTTATCCGGTTCGGAGAGAATCGGAACTGGCAGTTCTCCTCAGCCCGCCGGAACATGTAAAGTCATGAGTAGATCAGAATCAGTGGTTTCGTTTCGACTCTTCAGAGCTATAATTGGAATCGAAACCCGAGACCCAACTAAGCCGATTTTGGTTTAGTTTTGGGTTGAGGCCTAAACTGTTAGAAATGGTAAAAAAATATAAAACACTTGTAAATTCAATAAAATTAATTATAAAAAAATAACTGTTACGTTTTATGGAAGGTGGCACCGGAGCAAAACCGGTGGATCTCTGAATCAGTCCTGGTTCTTGATCCAATTCTATTGGTTCTGGTTTGGATAGGTTTCGTGCATGATTCGGTTACATTTTCCTTTTGTTTCTTATTGGGCCTCAGCTTCCAAGAAGCTGCAAAACCTAATCTATGTTCGTGAGTTGTCAAATCTCAGTTCACAACCTAATAAAAAAAGTAATTGTATATATATAATATATAGATAAATAGAGGTAATGGTAAAGACTCACTCTATTCATAGTCAATTCTATTTTATAATCTTAAAGGTTTGATCATTAAAAATGAATGATGGAAGTAATAAAATAAAAATATTTAATATATATAATTTATTAATGTAAAGTACATAAACACAATAATAATTTTATTTCAAAACTCTATCATTAATTATATAAATTTCTTGTTAAAAATGTTTGAATAGATTTTAGTAAGAATAGGATTTGAACAATTACTAACACCACACATTCTTAACTTTACTCAAATATTTTCATTATTTGATCAACATCATCAACACAAAATATTTTAATTTAAAAAACTGAAAAATATCGTTATATTTTGATATTTGATGCTTATGTTCCTTAAATACTTTTTGAATTTAAATCTCTATCATTCAAAACATTTATATGTATATTTAAACCTTATTGGTAGTGAGCATAAACTTTTTTGTCTTTCTCTCTCTCTGTATATAAATGTACGACAAATTATGGTAGTGAGCATAAAATTTTCTCATTCTTTCTCTCTCTCTCTCTATATATAGATAATGTATGACAAACTATGCTTTTAGCCTTTCTCGTTACTCGTTACTCGTTCATGTGTAAGGAGAGGGGCTGAATGGAAATTTTGAAATTGGAAACCTTAAAACGGGAATTTCTAAGATGTAATAACGTATAACGGCCTTAGGAGAATCTCATCCACGAGAGGTTATCGTCACTCTCTGGTTCCTCGATCATTCGTTGAGCACATCGTCTCTCCCGAGAATTTTTCCAGCCGTTGAAAAAAGGGTATTTTCCTTAAAAGGCGTTCCGCATAAGTTCCCACCCCACCCCACCCCACGCTCTCTCTCTCTCTCTCTCTCTCTCTCTCTCTCTCTCTCTCTCTTTCTCTCCCTCTCTCTCTCCATGTGGCGAATACCATTCGAAGATGCGTCCGTCCTTGTGTAGTTTCTTGTTGGTGCCTCGCATTCACAATTCGGAGGACTACAGAAGGCGCGAGAATCGACCGGCTGGGGACCCCCGACTTCCACTCTGCTGGTCTCTCTCTCTCCCTCTGTGGCTTTTGTGGGTTTGGTTGGTGAGGGAGATAGTTGGTGTTAATCTTTTGCGTGTTGTTACGTGGTGGAAATGCAGATTGCGTTGCTTGTGGAAAGGATAGATGTTTCTTGGGGGTCTCGAGAGCGGTTTTCTTGGTTGAGTGGTGTTATGAGAGCGGCTTTGGCTTTTCGAAAGTGTAAACGCAGTTCCTTTTTGTTGTTGTCAATTGCTTGTGTGATTTTGGTACTCAGAACCGTCTGCCTTTCTTCCTCTTCTATTTCCGGTTTTCGTAACTCTTGCTTTCTCTGTTGGGTGGTTGATTTTTAACTGTTTCGTGGGTGTAGTTGTCGGACGCCATGTCGGATTGTGTAGCTCGGTACGGACGCGATCGTCAGCGTTATGACAATGAGTATCGACTCGTCGCAGGGTACTCTCTCTCTCTCTCTCTGTTGTAGACAAGCCTTTTCCCATGTTGGCTACATGGTTTCTAAACCGTGACCTTGTGTTGTACTAGCATTCAACTCCTAAAACAAGAGTTTTGTTCTATCCTTCCAACACTTTGCAGGCCTTCCTCTCCCTTTCTTAAGTTATTAAAAGTCAATTTCTTGCATCTTGACAGCCTCTCCAAGTACCTAAACTACTTTAAGCCCCTATCTCTCATTTCATCTTCTATATAGTGGTGCTATGCTCACACTTTCTCTAATAATCTCATATAACTTCATTATGGATCCGGGTGTTCCTACACAACCATTCAACGTCATCATTTCTGCCATAGATATTTTTTGCATGGTAGATGGTTGATTGCCTAAAACGCTTGGGACCGCGGAAAATTCTTGTTGTAACTGTTGCAAAGACAGAAAAACTAGCTCGTTCATAAAGATGTCTTTCTTGGTCTTTCAATTGTGGCATGCGAACAACTTGTCATCGAACAAGCTTTTACGTTGGTTATTAGATAAATTTGACTTCACTTTAGATTTCCACCTCAGATTCCAAATTTCACCTCTTACCGTGGTAAACTATTTTTAGTCTTTTGTCCTTTTAGAAAATGCGAAGGTTTTGTGGGATTCAACCACTGAAGTCCCTGGTCCCTGGTTAAAATCCATACACTTATGCATAATAGACCATGAAAATGTTATTTGGGAAGCACGATGCATGTCTGCGTCCCATATAGAATCATAACTCTTTTGCCTTCTGTATGTGGATATACTTTATAAATCTGCATAATCAAAAACTTGGATCTCTGCATTATCAGCCATCTTAGGACTTTGGGATTGCAATTTGATGGAAACAAGTTCAGGGTTTCTGAATGCCATATACATTTGAAATTATGAAACTGTGAGTCTTGTGAGAAGTTCTTGTGTGAGTTCCATCTTTGAGCTACGCTTGATCATGTTGGATTTTATGGATTTGGTGAAGTTTGCTTTAGGAATAAATGTATATATTCAGACAATGATCAGGGGATGCATGCAGGAAATTTTAATTTAAAGTTTACATTGGGAGTCATTCATCCTGAGGAATTCCTTTGCTGATTGGTTCGGTCACTCTTAACTAGGTGCATACCCTACAAGTTAAGAAAGGATGTTGACCAAATTTGCCCTCTGGAAGATGTATTGGAGGTTCTTATGGTTTTCACTCCTGATAGGAATGACCTTGTGTTTCCAAAGGTGTGTATATCATGATCCAGCTCATGAGTTTCCCCTACTCATTTTAAACCTTATCATGCCTGATTTCTTTCAGGGTGGATGGGAAGATGATGAGTCTGTAGAGGAAGCTGCAAGCCGTGAGACACTTGAGGAAGCAGGAGTAAAAGGTGACATTGATGTAAGTTTTCATATTTTCTATACTGTGGCTGTTTGTTTAGTTGCTATTTAGGAGGAAGCGTTTGTCCAAATATAAGTGTTTATTTTGGTTCTGTCTTGTTAATGGTGTGTATTTCCTGGCATTCCCGTGTTTGTAAACTCTCGCTTTTCCTTTTTAGTTAAATTTTGTTATAGAGAAGAGATTATCTCTTTTTACTTGGCTTTTTAGTTGACAGCAATATATTGTTCTCTATATTTTTAAAAGAATTTTATCTTCTCAGTCATCCTCTGTTGATCCTTCTTCTCAATGCCTTCTACCAATGGATGGTCTATCACAATTTGTGATCTAGATTGGCTGATTTTTCTCTAATGGCACTAGCTAGGGTAGATACTTCTCGTTTTACGAATGTACGAAAACTATGGTTATTTTTTTAGAAAAAAGTCTAGATGCTGTATTTCTGGAATTGGATTTCATATTCAAAAGAACCTCATAATTGTAAGAAAGTTGTAGTTGATAACAAGTGCCATTTAGCTCCAATGATCTGCTCGGTTTGTTGATGATCACTATTAGGCGTATTTTGAACTTTAAAGAGGTGATGCTGTTGCAAGGTGAAGGTTACTCATGACAAGGTGTTGGGTTCTATCCTGAACAAAATAGCTATGTCCTTGAGTTAGATATCTGCTAGTGATTAACGTGTTATATTTCTGACCCATTTTCAGATTAATGCTTTCCCGTGCAGAACTGGCTTCAATGTGCATTTATCAGCAGATAGTTTTGGCTGGTCGGTTATAATGATCGTTCAATTTAACCTATAATAGTCAACAGCTCTAATAGGTTTGACTGGTAGATTTCATAATGGTCATATAATAATGATCATTTAACTTAACCTACAATAGTCAATAGCCCTAATAGTTTTGACTGGTAGATTCGTAATGGTCATATAACCTACAATTAGTCAGGAACTGTAGGATGGTAAGATCTATGCCCTTTGCTCAAAATTTGAAAAATGATAGTCCAGCTCTTCAGATCTCCATATTTTGGAGTACGAGGATTTCTTCTCTTTGATCGGACAGTCTATATTAAAAGGAAAAAAGTAAAGAGTAAAGATGTAATTTGTATTTTTTGTTTTTAGGAAAGGCTCGCAACTTGAATTCCTTCTCTCTCTATGTGTGTATACATTACACACACATACGCAAATACATGTTTGGAGAGAGAGAGAGTAAACATTCAACTAGCCCCAACATATAGGAAGACAAGTATATCGGTTATGTCTTTGATTGTGCTTGTATCCATCTTAGTAAATGCAATTTCCATTCCCAAAAATAAAATGTTGGATGAGGCATATTTTTATTCCGAAACTGATGGATGTTTGCTTGCATCTTTTATATTCTGAAGAATGAACTGGGGGCGTGGGAATTTCAGAGTAAGCGCAGACAGAATTGTAGTAGCCTAGAAGGAATATGCAGAGGCTACATGTTCACAATGAGGGTAACTGAAGAGCTTGATTCCTGGCCAGAGCAAGCTACTCATGGGAGGCGATGGGTCTGTGTCAGAATCGGTTTACACACGTTTCGTCTCTTTAACGTGTACTGTAATTTAATTATTGAAATAATGGATTCCATCTTGTTTCCACAGGTTATGGTGAGGGATGCATTCAAACTTTGCCGATACCCTTGGATGTGCAAAGCACTGGAGAAGTGCTTGAAAGTTCTCTCGGAAGATTACCAACCCCAACTAACAGAAGTTACAGATGCTTCACCCATTTCAGAGGTAACTGGGCACCCAGAGCGGTCACAGATTTGCTTGGCGGAGCCTTTAACAACAAATTCTTCGATAAAACCTCCAAATACAATCATAGAGCGAGCATCACACTCACCTACTTCAGAGGTCAACGAGCATCCTGTTCGACCACAGAGTTGTTTCATGGAGCCCTCAGCGTCCACTACTTCAACAACAAAAGCTGTAAATGCATTATGTTGAACAAAATCATGTTAGTTTCATTTTGTGTTGGTGTCACCCCCTTTGTATTAGTGGTAGCATAAGCCCTTGCAATTTAAGTTTCGACACATTCTGACCGGCATCTAAGATTGGATGTGGTACGAAAAGGTTCTCACCTCCACTGGTCGATGTTGAGATCGTAACCTGAGGCAAAGGTTGTACATCTGTCCTATACCATCATGCAGCAGCTGCTTGTATTGGTAAAGAAATGCATGGAGCGGATTGGGTGCAATCTTCACTGTCCCTTTTCATCTTTGGCATTTTTCATCTGTATAATTGGTTTCCCCAAGAGGTTCCATACTTCCACTAAGGGCTAATACGCGTAATTGTTGGTTTGCCTAGACTAGTATTTAGTATTTAACCAATGGGAAAACAGTTGCATGGCACATTCTCTTCACTGATGTGTTGTTTGTCATGGTCTGTATCCACCTCATATTATTTGCAGAGTGCTGCTTCTTTTTGTTGCAACGGGTGTTCATGTACTGTGAGTCGAACTCGTGGCCAATATCAAGTGAATTGAGAGCCCTGTCAGATGGGCGAACGCTGTGTGTGCATATGCAAGTGCTCTGAATTGTGGTAGAGGGCAGTATTTATAGATGCTTGTACTGCACGATATACTAGGAAATACCTCTGCTGATATAAAGAATGAGCGATGCTGCAGCGTTTCGTTCTTGAGATGTTTGTTTGCTTTATGCTTGTCTAAACAATTGCATGAACAGGTTGATTCCCAACTTTATATTGTGATCGGTACCACTGATTCTAATAAGTAGTAACTTGGATTTGTGGACTCTGACATGAATAAGGGTTGCATTGAGATCGGAAGATGTTGGGCGCTATATTGTGTTCTAGCAGAAACCTTTCCTTCTTTGTGGCCCTTCAAATATATGATCTACATGGTTTCTTTGGTAAAGAACGCTTATTCTTTTGATTAGTAGGTTACTTAAGAAGTTAAACACATGTAAGTGCTTATAAAGCACCAAAAACTTCAGAAATGGAAGAAGTGATTTCTGTTGAACAAGGACCACTTGATCCCTTTTAGATGGCAGGGCTTCTTCCTTCCTGATTCTCTGGTATCTTGAACAGTGAAACCTTTTCCGGGTCAAACGAGCTGTTGGAGGAAAGTGAGAAGGAATTTACTGGGTCGATTACAGTTCATGCTACTCACTTCCTGCTGAAAAGCTGTTTCTCCTTTTATTGCAATTGTTAACCATCGAATGTGCAAAGTATCCTCTGCATCTCCAAAGTTTATGACGGGAAAGAATCACCAGCTGTTTTTTATGAAAAATTGTAAACATTTTTCTGGAAATTGATATAGGTAAATCAAGAACTTGGACTACAAAATGAAAACATAATCTGATTAAAACTACAGCATCATGAATAATTTGGACACTTTAAACAAGTGACCAAAGTTTCACACACTTTGTAATGTTGGGATCCATGCTCTTAACTTTCCACTTCTTCAAACTAAAGGTCTATTGCTCTTCGTACGTCCAAATACATCTCCTGTTCATTTCTATGTTTTTATTATATCACACTAACTTTTTCTATGATTCCGGAGTCGCTTATTTATCTCCGCCAATAGGTTGAGGATGGGTCGTGCATCCATCTAACCCATGTCTGATTCAAGAGGAGGCATGATATTTATGCAAGCTCACTTCCCTGATGAACTTTGACGGCAATGTGTACCTTACTCTAGGTCCACTTTTTTTTTTTCAAAGGTGAAGGTGAAGTCATCGTGGGTCGAAAAAAGAGGCCATAGTTTAAACCGTGGACTATCCTTCGGGTGGACGTTTGTTATCCAAAAATTCGGTTAGACGAACACTTTACCTTGACTTAGTCCAGATTTAGATTGCAGTTGCAGTTGGTGTGGAAAGCCGCTCAACTGAACATGAAATCAGAAAGTAGAAATCATATGAAGCAAGTGTGGGGTTCATAACCAATCAGACCATTTGATTATTAGATATCTAGTATATACATTGATCTGATCACATGATTGAGTCCAAACTAGACACAGCCGGTTCCAACAGAAACCGAACTGGGTCAGGAACCTGCTGGGTCCGGAACTGGGCACAAAACCAGGGATCACCCCGTTTGGTTTCGGTTTCACTTTTTGAAAAATCAGAACTGGAATCCAACTGGAATGAGCAATTCTAAACAGCCGGTTCTGGGCTTTTTCTTCTTAAAATTTTCATGTCTTAAATGTTTTTAACAAAATTACTGGTTTCGGGTGGATCCAGATTCAAACATGAACCGTCCCTGGAACCAATAGTTTTGGAACCATAATCGGAACCGATCTCAGACTGGTTCGGTAATGATTTCAGTCCGTTGGCTAACCATAACCAGACATGTCTAATCCCAATTATGCCACTGAGAGACATCAAGATGACACGAGGTTACGACACTTTCTGCATTTTTCTATAAGAATTTGTACAAAGGGACACGACACGAGGGCACGCTGATATTTGAAGTTATATAGGGGCTGACTGCTAGCTGTACCCAATTAATCAGGCAAGGGCATGTAATTTTGCCTCCATCAGGCGGAGGGATGAAGCCATCTTCCCCAAGTACCGATCGTGACCGTTCATTTATGCAACCAATAGGATTCATATCATGACGAACTCACAACTTCATCACCATCATTAGAAACGGACGGTGGGCATGCCGAAGCACCAATATTCATGATTCGCCGTATCTCAGTGGCTAGGGGATAGACGACATATTATGTAAAGGTTTTTGTTTATTGGATCCTAGAGAACGTTATTTTTTTTTAACCTTCTCTTCTATTAATCTTTTTCCTCAAGGCTCTTCTATTAATCTTCTATTATTGTAGACCAACATACATGTAAAGAAAAAGAATAACCATTGTTGGGTTGTTACTCATCAGTCGTTCTTTGGCTTGTTTTATAATGAGAGAGAGAGAGAGAAAAGGGTTGGCAATGGAGCGGGTTTTCACCCTGCTAACACCCGAAACCTCCTCATTCCGTGAGTCTTCTTGATCAAACCTCACACATATAACCTGTCCCGTCCTTCCCCGACCCACTTCAACCTAGAAAAAGTAATTAAAAAATAGTTTATGTCATATATTTTACATGAAACATAGTATCTATTCTATGGCATTCAATATTATTAAATTAGAAGTGATTATAGGTGTATATATACATAAAATATATATATATATATATATATATATATATATATATATATATATATATATATATATATATATATATATATATGTATATATGTATGTAACTGTGTGCATTCATGATGTACACATAATTATAATTACACATGCATGCATGACCGTGATACACACGTGTGTCCATATATGTATATGACGTACATATAATTATAATTACCCATGCATGCACGACTGTGACACACATATATATGTGCACATACATACACACACACACACACACACACACACATATATATATATATATATATATATATATATATATATATATATATATATATATATATATACATGTATCAGGCATTACCTCACTGGGCCTACTTGTGGGTCTTCTTTACATGTTCGACTCCTCAGAGGCAGTTTTTTCTTCCTTCGAAACCCACCCCATGCTGGGCAGGAAGAAAGAGAGAGGTGTAAGACTGGGTGAAGGAAGAAGGGCTTCCCTTTTGTCTCTATAAAAAGTCATTAAAAAGTAGGCAACTTTACCCAGTTTTCCCTCCTCTTGTCAAAGTTTAATGAATAATCTCAACTTCTATATATATATATATATATATATATATATATATATATATATATATATATATATATATATAGGATATAGCGGAAATTTTGGAGACAATAGACTCGATGCAAGAAGCGGACATTGATATGACAGCCATTATGAGACAAACTCAGAGTAGGTACTCGTATAGTAAGGGAGGGAACACGAAATTTTAATCTCAAATGCAAATCTAACTGTTTCATATGTGTATATTTTAGTTTCAGTGGTCTTTTTCATAGTCAAACTCTTGGGAGAACAAAAGAAGTAGACGTGGGTGGGAGAAGTCTTGATGCAGTTCGTGTCTACTTCATTTTGTTCATATAAAGTATACATCTCCTGTCCAGCCTGTTCCCAGGCTCTTCCTGGAAATGGCTTCGAATGGCCTGGGTAAGGAAGAAGAAACAAGACAAATTAAAAGAAGTCATATTCCCTTCTCACCTCAACTCGACGCCAAAAGAGACCCAACTCGACTTTCTAACTCAAATAAGTAGTAACAAAATACAAAATCTAATGAAAATTATGGACAAACAAAATCCTAATTCCAAAATATGGAATATAGAGAGAGAGATAGTGGTCCATGTTCAATTAATATGTCTACTGATTGTTCGGTACGATCAATTGTAGAGATTTGAATTTAAAATACAAAGTATGTCATTAAACTTTTTGTACTTTGCATTTGATGCATAGAGATAAATTCACTTTTTAATTTTGTATTTCTACCACATGCATAGAGATACAATTCACTTTTTAATTTCATATCTCCACCATTTATCGTGACGATTGAATGGTCAAAATGTTTGAATAGATTTAATTTTGAACATATACCACTCCCCCCCCCTCTCTTTTTATATATAAATGTTTTAAGGTGCGTGAGTTGCTTTCATGTTTTTGATCAAGTGTAGAAGCTGAATTGCATAAAAGTGAAACTATGAACAATTATCGATCGATAATTAAGTCGAGTTTGGAATATGGAACCCAGCAAAAGGCATATGGAATCATTGACATATGAGAGTCATGAAGGAGCCTAGTGTAAAGTCGTTTTGGACTTATTGTTTGTCGATAAACATGGAGGTACATGGTAAAGCAATCATCAGCAACCATGAAACCCCCACTCCAAGCATCTAAACTTGGGCGAGTGTGGCAGGAAACAGTAAAATCAGCTTAAAGTAGAGTTGTTGCTGTCGGTTGGCATCATCGTGGTTTGCACAAACGATTGGTGAAGCCCATCTTCTTCATTCATTTTGAATGTTGTCCATATCGGTCGTGAGAAAACACGTCTCGATGTGTGTCGATTTAAATGCCATATAAGCATTTATGTAAATCGAACAGCTCTTTACATCTCAGCTGGTTATCAGATTCCATCTGCAAATGCGATAGATGTTTGGATTTGCTGTCATGGGATTAAATGAGTATCCATTCAAGCTTGTCGTCTAGTTTCTGTTGAGCGTGTTGGCAGCTTCAGTCTTCTATTATCATAATTGTTGCCAAAATTCATAGAAATACATAAAGATGCCCCAATCAACAATAGCCTTAAATTCATATTATGTCATAAATAAACCGTACGAAAAACAAAAACATTAATTAAAAAAAAAAACTTATCTGTGTGAGTCACCCTTGCGGACTTGCCTTAGAGAAATAAGTGTCTCGCTATATAGTGCGTACAAGTGCCTCCGCCTTCCTCGCATGATAAAATGCACACACAACTCGAAGGCACATACCTTACTTCGACCATGCCTCAATCTTCTATGGTTAAAGGGATAGATGTAGGGAAGAGCCACACAACTATAGAGAATACCATGGGCAGAGGTAGGACAGAGGCGAGAGGAGAGAGAGTGTTTTATGCAAAAGTATTTTATTAGAGAGTCCTGATCTCTTATTTATAAATGACATGTTGGATCACGGATTTGATCAAAATGACGCACCTCTCCATTCCGTAATTGTTCCCGAGTAAGCACTTTGAACCATTAAATCAAAAGTTTTTCGTGTAAAAAGATAGACCGAAGACAATTCTCAAACTCAAGCCTAAGGCCTGACCCGACGTGCGCGTGTGGTGAAGCATGTCCTCTCCAAGCTCTTTGAATTAAGGTTCATGAGCTACCAACTATATAAAAGAACATGTGAGTTTGTCTCATTCTTCAATATGGGGTTAAACTTTGTCTCCTTTTTGTCATCACATGTAAGTCCCTCACATGGACTTTTTACACTTTCAAAACTTTCATATATATCAATGATGTATCAATTGAATATTTATGATATCAACATGAATTAAATGTTATGAATACACATGGGTTTAATTAACCCAATTTAATTAACATTAAATCCAATAATCACTCATAAAGTCCTCAAGTGTAAAAGTACACTCCCAAACCAACTATCATATTATGCTTTCAGTAATGGTACATTATAGTTTAATCGTTTCCTTGGTTATCCAATATTACCCTTATAGGAAGTAGGCGAACATGTCCTTAACCTGAACCTTGAGTATAAAGACGTCTATTAGTAACAACATAATAAAAGGATATGATGTGATCTTTAAGAGTGATACATTAATTAGAATGCATTTTGTATCATGATTGACTTCGGGAAACAATTAAATCCTCCTATTGCAACTACATAATATCTATCAATCACTTAGTTGGGCATATCCAAGGATGTACTGTTAGAATCCTATCGTAGGATTCGATCTTATTCAGAGAATAATCTCTTGTTAAACTTATAGTAATAACACTTTAAGTTTACAAGGTATAGACTGGTGTATCAACTCAACTTACATGTAGCAAATTCAATAATTGATCGTATACAGTTGGTTAGATACATCAAACTATTTATAATATTATAATATCATAGTTATGGTACAAGAATGCCACTTTCATTCTTATACGAAGCCTTAGATTAATCGTATATGGTTTTAATAGGTCTAACGTTACTATAAAGTTTGTATATTCAAATCTCTATAAAACTTTCACAATATAATGAGACTCGGAGATTATTATACAATTAGTATACCTTGTGATTTTAAGCCCTAAAATCACATTAGCCACGCTAATGTCCATCTCAAACTTACTATATAAGAACGACTTAGTCTTATTTATTATTTTCATATTAGAACAAAACAATAATAAATCTACATATAGGCAAAGAATGATGAATGCATTATTGATCGACTTGTAGTACATACATTTATCATAATCATAATCATTATAAACGAAATGAAAAGATGATATCACATAATCAAACTTTTCATGTCATTGTTTAGGGGTTTGTATCAAACTATATAATGATTTAACAAGCTTACACACCTTAGATTCATTCTCATGAGTCACAAATTCCTTTCGTTGATCCATATAAATTTTCTCATGAAGATCACTATATAAGGAAACAATCTTCACATCCATTAGATGGATTATGAGGTAATATATAGATACTAGTGCTATAAGCATTCGGGTGGTGATCATCCAAAAACTTGGAGAATAGGTATCAAAATAATCCTTTGACAACTAATATGACCTTTTACTTATTCATTGTTTCATCTACCTTCAGTTTCTTTTTAAAGATTCACTTACAATGCGCAATAGAATAATGAGGAAGCAAATCCACCAATTCTCAAGTACCATTATAGAGAATTGATTGTATTTTATCATTACTAAAACTTAACATTAGGTGAGGTCATAGCCTCTTGCAAGGTGATAGTACCATCATCAACATTAACCAAGAATTTGTATACATAACTTGTATGCACGTAACCTACAAATATATGCACGTAACCAACAAATAATGTAGTATCACAAATCTTAACATTTATGCTAGAAACATCATATCCAATAACCAAGAATTTGTATGTATAACTTATATGCACGTAACCTACAAATATATCATTCACTATTTCAGGTCACAAATTCTTTCTCCTGTATTTAGGAATGAGTACTTTCGTATGTCACTCCCATACTTTGAGATGTTTGATATTAGTCTTTTGACCCTTTCAAAGCTCCAAGAGATTACTTTTCTTATTATGTGAAACTCTATTTAGAATATGACAAGTGATATTCAAAACTTCTCCCATATATAAGTAGGTAACCCAGAACTTTTAAGTAAAACATTAACCATATCAAACAATGTTATATTCTTCCGTTCAACTATCTCATTAGACTAGTGAGGATACAAAGCAGTAACATGATGAACAATACCATTGTTTTAACAATATTCTTGAAAAATGTTTGAGATATACTCTCCTCTTCTGCCATACCTTAATTGTTTAAATACCTTGTCTGTTTGAGTTTGTGTTTCATTTCTAAGTATTTGAAACTTTTATAAAGCTTCATCTTTATTTTTAAGAAGGTAAATATAAAAGTATTTATTTCAATTATCAATAAATATGACAAAATCCTTAATAGTTATTTCATTGAACTCACAAATATCAG
This sequence comes from Brasenia schreberi, assembly GCA_036023115.1. Classification (NCBI taxonomy): domain Eukaryota; kingdom Viridiplantae; phylum Streptophyta; class Magnoliopsida; order Nymphaeales; family Cabombaceae; genus Brasenia; species Brasenia schreberi. The sequence goes on along the minus strand of JAYKKT010000091.1, from coordinate 11,212,819 downwards.
TGTGCACCAAATCTAAAATCTCAGATTTTCTGTCAACTGTATGTAAAGGTTTCCTACGTTGCTTCGCTTGGACACATATACCATATTTATATTATCTATTTATGACAATATTAGGGATAAGGTTTAAGTTGATCATTCTTTTCATAGAATCAACGTTTTCGTAACCCAACCTAACATGTTGTAAACAAAAGAAGAAAAAGATGAAGCAAAAGTAGAGGTTTTATTATTATTATTATAATTTATACAATAATTAACAATTGGTTTTACATGAATTTTAAATAGATCATCTACATCACATAAATAATATTTTCCAAAGAAACACCATATACTAACTTGCATAATGATGATTTATTATATTTGCAATCTAACATTAATCTCTTCCTAAATAAAGTAGGACCAATAAGGATACTTCACGTCCACATGTCATTCGTCCTTAACTTAAACATTCAAATGATCACCCAAGGTCATAGTTCTTACACAAACAGTCAAGTAAGACACAAATAGATATTGGTTAGTACAAACGTGCATATTACTCTCAATGTATACAATTGAGTACTTTGGGTTATAAATAGAAAGTATGTGTGATTTAAGGAATACACCCTTTACTAGTAGGCGTAGTAGTCACCACCATATTGACCATAGTTCCTTCAGCAACTGCAAGTTTTTTGGCTTTCTTTAAGAGATAGTTTTTCACACAATGTCCAACCTAACCACAAAGCCAATACGATTTGTTTTTAGGTTTCTTTTGCATCTTGACATTGAGTTTATATTTGTCTGCTTTTCCTTAAGATTAATAGATTGTAAACGGGCTTCTAACTTCTATACTCTTCCTCTATTGTTATTTCTACTATAAAGTCATCAAGGGTCATCTTACCATTTTTATACTTTATATATAGGCCGAAACCCTCCCAAGACTTAAGAAATTTCTCAATAATAAATATAACAATAAACTTGTGAGAAAGTTCTATCTCAGCTTTCTTTAGACCACAACATAAAAACTGAAACTCATGGGTCTGTTCGGTCACAGATTTTCTCTCTACCATTTGATAATTAAGAAACTTGGTTACGAAATATTTTTTATTATTAAGGTCTTTAGTATTGTATTTCCAATCTAAGGCAACCTACACATCTTTTGTTGACGTGGAAGGAGAAGAACTATAAATGTCTAATAAAACATTTGATAGTGTCTATAGAATACAATAATAGCACAAAGTGTATTTCTTCTTTCATTCGGTGATTTTATACGAGATTTTAGGGATCCTATCGTCGGTTTGCAAACAATCTAACTCGATATACAAATATCCTAACATGGTTAACCAAATTTTCATACGATGCTGCTAGCATTTAAAATAAGGACCGATAAACTTTTTCAGCATCATGATCAAGTTGACCTTAGGTCGGAGGGTAGCGGTCATAGATAAGTTTACTATGTAAAAGAATGACTTTTCTAAGATTTTAGTAAAATTTGTAGAAATATATGCATAATAAATCAATATACAACAAATATAAACATATTCCAATCAACAATAATCGTAAATCCAAAGTATGCCATGAATAAACCATATAAAAAATAGAAGCAGTAATCAGAATAAGAACTTATATGTGTGAGTCACCTTTATGGACTTGCCTTAGAGAAATCATTGCCCCACTATACAATATATATAGATACATGCGCCTTCCTCCAAGGATAAAATGTAGACACAACTCGAAGGCACGTACCTGACTTCGACCACATTTTAATTGCCTATGTTTGAAGGGGATAGACACATAGAACATCCACACAAGCTTAGGAAATACCACTGCCAGAAAGTACAGGCGGGAGGAGAGAGAGTGTTTCACACAAAAATTTTTGACTAAAGAGTACTAATCTCTTATTTATAAATGACGCATTGAATCACGAATCATGGATTTGATCCAAACGATGCACCTCTCCGTCCCATAACGGTTGTCGCGTAAACACTCTTAATTGTTAGATAAAAAAAAATTCATGAAAAAAGATAGATCAAAAACAATTTCCAAACTCTTTAAACTAAGGTTCATGAGCTACAATTATATAAAAAAACATGTGAGTTTGTCTTATTTTTTAATATAGGATTACACTTCGTCTGCTCTTGGTTGTCATAAGCACAGTCCCTCACATGTGACTTTTTATATTTTAGGACTTTCACATATGTAAATGATACATGTGGCATAGCAACATGAATTAAATGTTATTAATGGACATGGTTTAATTAAACTAACTTAATTAACATTAAATGCAACTGTAATTACATCTTATTAGTGCCTAAAAGTTTCAAATTCTTCTCGCTGCACTAATCTTGATAAAAAACTTTTCGTGTCAAAGCTTTGTCAACTATAATGAACAACATAAACCTAGCATAATGATTGTTAACATGAGAGAATTAAGGAGAGACTGTTAAAAGTTGGAACACCGTTGATTATCTTTAAAACTTCAGCAGGTAGAATGCTTTTCAATATTTCTGCAACTGTTGATGCACGTTCATCCAACTTGCGCTGCATTAAATGGAGAAGTGTTGCCGCTACTTTTAGTTTTTCTTCTGCACAATTGGATGATTACCAGCTGACAAGGTAAAAAGGAAGCAAGTTGGATCTTAAATCATGTTGCTCTTAGTTTGCATGCCATACGACCAAGAATAACAACGGATCGTAAAATCACATAATGCTTAGTTTAATTAGATGACATTCTAAATGCTCAAGAAAGAATTAGTCAGTGATTGCCCTTCACTGCTTTCAACATTAAGTCTATCTGAGATGGGCTCGAGTTCATCATGAGCTGGAGTTTAGCTGGAACACCACAAGAAAAGGACCAAAGCTGGAGAGAGAGAGATGAGCTTCAAAGTTTTTTTTGACGTAGATATATTCCACCAGGATTGCATGAGGTGGTGCATGAATTATCCTATAATTCGAAGCACGCACAGTATAGGAACTCGCTATATATGATGAATGCATGAGCACCTGATGTAGATCTTAACGTTCTGCTCTTTTTTTAATGCTATCATTTTCAAACAATGTCATGTAACAAGATTCCCGGTGGTCTCTACTAGAAAACAGGGCAATTCTGAACAGTAGAAACTTATAAAGAAATATTCCGACTGTGGAACAGACGGAAACTAAAAAAAACAATTGAAATTAGTCATTCACCAATTCCGCCTGTCTTTCTGTTATATAAGAGTCGGAATTATTTATAAACAACAGCCGGAATAATTTTCGGAACTGGGTCCGATTACAGTGGTGGGTGTATGGTCTTCTCAAAGAAGATGTTAGGAGAATATGGAACTCAACTTTTTCTTAGAAAATATATGGCAAGTCGTCAGGAAACTAAGTCCTCTAGAGTACCAAAGAAATCCTTTTCTTGATGAACCATGTACCATAAAGTCACGTTTAAAATTCTGGAAGCAGCAGCAGTATGATCAATCAAACAAACGAAATTGAATAATTAACTCATCAAAATAAAATCCATCTTACAATTAATATCCAATGACCCATCGTGGTCGATCATAATTCTTGCCAATACTGGGTTGGTACGCAGGTCCGATCATATCATGTATCACCGGTCAATGGTTATATTCAATCACAGATTGTAACTGGGAGCTGCTCAAGCGACGCCATGCACCTTCCAGAGACGAGATATGGCGTTTCGATGAATCCACGATACGGAGAACGAATCAGGTTATACTGTAAGGAAATGCCGAATGTTATATATTAAATGTCCACTGTACATCCCAATATCAGCCATCTCCATTCGCTGTCCCTGAATTGCAGTGATCTTATTGATCACGTCAACAATCTTTTAAACAGAAAGAAAAGTTCTAAACAACTGTGTATGTGTGTGTGTGTGTGTGTGAATATGTGATGAACCCGTGATTATAGAAGCCCACAAGATTCAGTTGTGAATTGTTTTTTTCTTTGATCGAAATTCAGTGATCTATTGTTATTGATATGGAATATTATGAATAGCACTGGAAGTGTTTTCATGATAAGAACGACCACCATGCAAGCACGCCCTCAAGTTCCCAGCGGTTAAAAGAGAGAGGAACCCATTCCTGCGTGCACCCAAGAAGCTTAACGCTGTCAGAAAAGAAAAGAGCCTCGTCCACCCTTCTCATTGTAAGAAAATCCACATATCATTCTAATGGACTACAGTAGCACCACCAACCAATCTTCCTCCTCCTCCTCTTCTCCTACTAACGTCTCAAAGACTCGTCGACTACAGAACGAGCCCGGCCGGTTTCTGGGAGTAAGAAAGCGGCCGCGGGCCCGGTCGGTAGCCGAGATCCATGAACCGTTTACGAAGGAGCGGGACTGGCTCGGCACATATGACACGGCTGAGGAAGCCGCGCCCGTCTACTACCGCGTGGCCAGGTCATTGCGCGGCGTCCGCGCAAAAACCAACTTCACGTATTCCGGTATGCCCTATGGCTCGTCCCTCACAACCATCGTCTCGCTGAACGACGCTGTCGACTCCTTTGTTCACTCCGTGGAGTCTCTAGCTGTCAACGGATTCCCTTCCGTTCTCTCGCCGGAAACCAGCTTCCCTTCCCATATTCCGGCCTCTTCCGGTGCTCCGACGCCGTTTCTGGCTGCCACCCAATTCTGCGCCGAGTTGCAGGCACCGGAATTTTTGGCAACGGAGGTCGCGGGGAGGCTACATTGCCGGTCGGTGGGATGCAGCTGACGAATTCAACGGTGGATCTCTGGCCGTGTGGTGAGATGGTGGGTCTGAAAAGGCTGAATACGTGGGAAGGGGCTCCCATTTGCGGGCCCCATCTTCTTGTCTACGGGCCCCAGAGGTGTTTGACCTGGGTAGTTGGAATTTGCAAAAGAGGGGCCCCTTCCCATTTCCTTTGACCGAAGGGTCGTGGCCCACCGGCAACAGTCATGCCGCCGGCGAGGAAGTAACTCCTCCGGGATGTAGGCCTATGGCCTGTTTGAAGAAATGGACGGAGCGACACGATTTAGTTCCCGCCTTTAGCGGGCGAAATACACTCTCTACGAGACGAAGCGGCACTGTGCCGTTCTCGTGCAACCCCCGGACGCAACCGCTTCGTTTTCCGGTGATGGCTTTTTCTTTTTCATCCTTTGTTTTCTCTGTTTCGATTCCCCTTGTGGTTTGAACTAGAAGAGTTCCATGTAATTTCGTACATGTGAATACGAGCATGTAAGTTTTTCTTCTTAATTTTAAGCTGTTGTAGCGCATATAGTTCAAGCAGCATATTACTCTCTTGATAGAATTTGTTAGCAATCTTAAAGATTAGAAACCATTAATGGTGTGAAGTGCCTGCACCCCTAAGGCGTCAAAAGGCCTTGTCATTATCTTGACTGACGTCGATTTTCTTGGTTTAATTGAGTCTCAATGGGCATTCGTCCCGAAGAATTGAGGTGTCCCAATCTTGCAGATGTAATGAATAGCAATGCAGTTTATTTTATGTGTCAAATATTAGTTGGTAAGCATGATTTATACATTATATTATAAACTTTTGTGTTTGTATTCATTTTCTTGGCCGTTTGGCCTGTCACTTCAGTGGGAGCTTCTGTCGTTTAACCTTTTATATATATAATATGTGTGTGAGTGGGAATGAAAATAGGTATATATATAAAGAGAGAGCATAGTTTATAAGGACTCATTTATGCTTAAAATTACTTAAAGACCTCTATTGTTTGATCGTGATGATCTAGAGATTTGAATTCAAAAGCATTTAATAGAATAGGCATTTAATGTAGAGTACAAAAAATACAACGATATTTTTAACTGTTTAAATTCAAATTTTGACTGTTGATAATCACAATAGAACACTGGAGATCCTTAAGTGAATTCATGCATGAGTGAGGGTACGCATATACTAATTTCTCAATGCATGCATGTATGTATGTAAATATATGTATATAGAAGTAGTGATGCGCACATGATCAATGGCAGATGTTTCAATTAAAAGTATTATTATACTTTATACCTTATATTTAATGCATCATATATATTAAATATTTTTGCTTTATCATATCAACCATTTGTCTAAAAAATCAAACAATTTAAATGATAAAATAGATTTGAGCTTGACTCAAGTTTGAGCATTTAATAGGAGTATATGCTCAATCTAGTCCATGGTTAAATCTACTCAAATATTTTTATTATTCTATTGGTGTGATAAAAGTGAAGTTTTGAATCTAAAATGTAGATTATGTTGTGCATTAAATGTGAATACAAAAAAGTTAATAGTATAAAGTTATTTTTTAGATTAAAATCTCCAATATTGATTGTGTTGTAGATCATACGATAGATATGTTCGAGAAAATTTAAGTTTAGATAGAAATTAAGCGCAAACTCTTCTCTCTCTATATATACTCATCCATTATAAATTCCACTTAAATATTTTCATCATCCTGTCAATAAGATTAATTATGAAGATTTAAATTTTAAAATTATTTAATGCACATAACTAGAGATTTAAGTGTTGATATATATATATATACATACATATATATATATATATACATACATATATATATATATACATACATATATATATATATATATACATACATATATATATATATATATATATATATAGAGAGAGAGAGAGAGAGAGAGAGAGAGAGAGAGAGAGAGATTCACTTATTTTGCTCGACACCCACACGTGTGTCTGCTTAGAAGGAAACTAGGTGAATCTCAAAATTAAGTTTTTGTTTTTTAATTTTCGTGACGATAAACACTCAGTGGAGGCGCAGACTGCAATGCGTGTAAAGTCCATGGGGAAATCTATGCATGGCCCACCAATGACCCTTCAACATTCTTTCCCGGTCTTTCGCCGTACTGACTACCTTACCAAATTACCCTTGGTGACAAACACTCTCCAATCGAAGCATCTCATGATATGGATCGAATCCGATTCGACTGGATTCCAAATCTAGATGTGGATAGTTAGGATAAAAGTTCATTCTTAGTGAGGAACCTCGCGGGCATGTGGAATCAATTGATCAATAAGGGATATGTTTCAAAGAAAAGAACTACTTAGGGTCCAATATATGCTATCCTACCACGATAAAGTGTTTGATCATCTCGGTCAATTAAAAAAACATAGTAACAAATGTGTTAGCTCAACTGGCAATGCTCTTTGGCTCTCATGTTGTAGTGGTGAGTTCATTTCCAAAGGAGGTGCATGTGTGTGTTCGGCTTCATGCTTCCTTCATAACCAAGAAAAAAATCATAGTAACACGATGACTTTCTTCAACCACACAGGAAAATTCTATTTGCGAGAGAAATATTTTAGAAGAAGACATGAACCAAAGGACTCTTCATGAAGCCCAAATTGATTGAAGACCCACAAAAGTTTGTGCTAAAATATTCGTATGCAACTGGATCCCTAGAATTAATCACTAATGCCAAGGATTTGATGGATTCAGGTGATTTTGGATCTACGGATCCAACTTCGAACACGGATTTCGTATGAGAGACTATTATCGTAATTTAAAGAAATAAGAATGCCGCAACCTGACCTGAAAGGGGTCCGGGTTTGTAAAAAGGGTCCCACATCCGCGAGCGCGCGTGCGAGGGGAAACGGCCAACGACACGTTGCGAAGAGATCGGTTGCTATAAGTCGGAGGTGTGGCCGTCTTGCAGAAGGGACGTCTCTGTCAGAGTTGTTGCTGCCGAAAGAAGGCATCAGACGGCGAAGATGAACACGGAAATGGAGATGGGAGACCAGCGCCATCGGAATCGGGTTAGGGTTTTCGCCTTGTTCTCCGTCCTCCTTCATGGTCCCCGATGAATGATTTCCTGCCTTCTTCGTTCCGTCTTGTCTTGCTCGATCTTTTATTCGTTTTTTGTCATATTTTATTTAAATTCGTTTCTCTTGCACTTGCCCGAGTTCTGGAGGTTCGGCTTTCTTGCCGGATTTGAGGCTTTGCGTTGAAGCCGCTGATCGGCTGATTCAAACAAGAATTTCGAATTCTTGCGTCAATGAAGAGTGTTAATTCTGATGCTGGTTTCTTCTATATCTTTTCGATACAGTTTATTTTTTCAATCTCTGAAGTGAGTATACTGATCCTAGTAAGATGTGTAACTGTTAGTATTTTTACTAAAATAAGATTGACGGCGAGAAATTAAGTGGGCGTTGGGTTATTTGATGTATGACTGTCTTATGATACATGTACCTACCAGGAATTTCGAATCCTTTTCCGTTTGTATGTGTGAGCAGGATCGAAAGCCCTCGGGCAAACGTGATCTAGGTTCAATTTTTAGTATCTTGAAGTAAGTTGTCTGTCAGTGACAACATTGACGTTTTTAGATGGCTTTCCGTGTAAAAGTACCCGGAATCATTTTTCTCGGTAAAAGAGCAGGTTGCGCATCTTTTGGAACTGACTGGAAGATGAAGCAACATATTACAAGAAAGTTTGCAGGGTCGCTAACTTTGAATTGGCCGAAGGCCAACTCTGTAAATTTGTGATGTTTCCCGCAGTGGTATCTGATGGTAGGATGAAGCTCTTTCATTTGCACCAATGGGAGACATGTTTTATTACTATTTCTTGTCAATTGGTTTGGTTGAGAAAGAAACATGAGTGTCAGCCATTGAAAGTGGATTCTGTTTTCTCTTATTCTCATTTTGCTTCTAGTCTATTTGTGCCAATTGAGCTTTGGTTGAACTGTCACGGTTCTTTGTGCTTTCCGTGACTCGACAATCCTCAAGGCGCTCTTTCATGATATCTTTTTGCTGAATCTAAAGAATTTTTTTTATAGTACAAAACGAAATAGGCCCCCATCTAGTATGGGAAAAGGCTTAGTTGTTGTTGTAGTTGTTGTTGTACAAAACGAAATAGGTCCTTGTTTTGTGCCTAAGAATGATATGAAATTGATATTGATATTAATGGCAACAATTAGTGAAGTTCCAAAGGACAGTGAAGGCTGAAGCATCAGGAATATTCGTATAATTCCTTCATGTGGATGTGGCAATACATTTATTGCCTTACATGGATGTGCTACGAGCCTACGATATTAATATTTAAACATTAGATTTTCCACTTCCAGTAAATTTAGTTCGGAAGAGATTGTTCTTTTGATACAGATGGTATCCTAATGAAGGAGATGACTGTTAGTCCTGTTAAACCTCCGTTATTGTGAGAGGAACCTTAGTTGCATAGACAAATACCTGTTGAACCTCAATCATCGAAGTATTTGAGTGGCTGATCGAGATACTTTAATAGTAGGTAATGCTCAAGTTTGGGAAGCAATTAGGGGACCCAAGTATCTTTGGTGTATTTGGTAGCCGACAGATATGGCTGAGAAGGGGGATTCAAGTCAGCTGGACCTCAATCTCACTGTGCTACGAATTGAGAAAAACTGAGGAAGAAAAAGTATTTAGATGGCAAGTGAGAATTTCTCTGTCATCCAAAAGGTTTTGTTACAGGAATCTCTTGTATACTTTTATAGGTCACGGGTTGGATCACCCTTACATGGTATAATATCCTGTATGAAGAATATTTGAGTTGGTATTAGTAATCACATAAATTTACTACTTCAGAACTCCAGGTGTTATAGACACATTCCCTTACAAACAAATTAGCAACTTGATTTGATTTACATTGACTGGTAAGGCATACAACTTTTCTGTTTCTGTAGATGGTTAATGCCTGCTAGCATCTTTTAATTCTTTTATATGAAACTAATAGTTCAAAGTTGATCTAAATGCCAATTCCACGAAACTAGAACTTTTCGTCTTGTTCATTCTCATTATATGTACGTTTTGCAAAACAAGTGCAGATCTGTTAAGTTAAAAATCATTAGTGCCCCTTTACGTAGATGCATTCATAACAGCTTGTTCCCACGGCAAAGTAAAAATACTTATGCTGGTTCTTGTGTCAACCGTTTTAGTGGTGTTACATGTAGACACCCATAAGCTCCCACTCAAACAAGATGCTTGTGGAACACCTACTTATGGGCGTGAGGTAGCCTTTTTAATAATTTATTTTGACATATTTCATTTTTTTATATGGTTAGACTTCAATAGCAATCAGATTGTGTTTATGAGCTTTCAATTGTGTATTAAATTTTCTCAATTAGGTCAAGTCATAATACTTAGCATCAGCTGGTAATGATGTTTCTTTTGTCTGGCTGACATTTTGAGCAAGAAATGTTGGTAAATTAAAGCATTTATATATTTTTTGAGTACATATAAACGTGGAACTTCTCCTGAAAGCAATGATAGACCTGATCATGATTTTAATTTCTAAAACTGTCTTGTTGATTTTCTTTGCTTCAGTATACTTCTTTCCACTCTAGCATCTAGTGCATTTTTTGATAAATAAAACGTGACTTCTAGCATCTAGTGCATTTTGTGATAAATAAAACGTGACTTAGCTTCTAGTGCATCTTGATTGGCTAGTCATATAGTGGATGCAATTCTGAATCAACGTATATTATGCAAGATATTTTGATGTAAAACAAATTTGAGATACTTGACATGCAGGTTTCTTGGATCAACTACTGCCAAAGCACAGTTCTTCTGGCATATCAAAGCCTTGGTGTTGTTTATGGAGATTTGAGCACATCCCCATTGTATGTCTACAAGAGTACGTTCGTGGGGAAGTTGCAACACGATCAAAGTGAAGAGGCGATATTTGGTGTATTATCTTTGATATTTTGGACCATCACATTGATTCCTTTATTGAAATATGTATTCATTCTTCTCAGTGCAGATGATAATGGTGAAGGTGGGTAAAACCTTATTCTGTTATATTGGTTCATAAGCTGGTTTGTTAACCGCTTGCTTTCTATTTTATTTTATTTTTCTGCTTTCTTTTTTCAGGAGGAACATTTGCTCTCTACTCGCTTCTGTGTCGACATGCAAAGGTTGGCATGCTTCCAAATCAGCAAGCTGCTGATGAGGAACTGTCAACTTTCAAATATGGCTTCTCTGAAGGTGTAAGGGTGTCTCCTCTGAGAAGATATTTTGAGAAACATGCTAGGCTGCGAACTGCTTTGCTTCTTTTTGTGTTATTTGGTACTTGCATGGTCATAGGTGACGGCGTCCTTACACCTGCCATGTCAGGTAATTTGCGTTTTGTCTTTGATTTTAGTGATATAAATACTTTTTAGAGACAAAAAATTGTTTTCGGCTTACTAGTTCCAGGTGATTTTGCATGTTCAAGTAGCACTTATTTATTTGTCCGCTTCTTTTTGCAGTTTTGTCCTCTATATCAGGTTTGCAAGTTCGTGCCAAGAACTTGCATGATGGTGAGTGATTCTGTGGTTATTCTGTTTCATTTTTGGTAACTTGATTTTCTTCAGCATATTTATTGCATATGCATAGCATGAATTTAGTATCTTTCTGTTTTGCCTTTTTTGATCGCTTCTTGGTTTGTGTTTTCTTTAAATTGATCCAGCTGAAGTTGTCATCATTGCCTGTGTCGTCTTGGTTGGATTATTTGCTCTGCAACATTATGGTACACAGAAGGTGGCTTTCATGTTTGCACCCATTGTGATTCTCTGGTTGCTATGGATAGGTGCTATAGGCATCTATAACATTATTGTGTGGAATCCAAATGTGTATCGTGCACTTTCTCCATATTACATCTACAAGTTCTTCAAGCGAACAGGGAAAGATGGTTGGATTTCTCTTGGGGGGATTCTTCTTTGCATTACTGGTACCTTCGATTAGAAACAACTCTCAAAAGTTTATTAATTGATCATAATCAATTTGTTTGCATTCCGAAAAAGTATCATCTTTCTCAAAATGTTTATTTCGGTGTCACAGGTACAGAGGCAATGTTTGCAGATCTTGGACATTTCACTGCAACTTCTATAAGGGTATGCTACTCTGGCTATGAAAATTTATGCATATAAACGATTTGTGGTTTTGCATAGTTAATTTACAGTTTTGGTCATGCAGGTTGCATTTGTTGGAGTAATATACCCATGTTTAGTATTGCAGTACATGGGGCAGGCTGCGTATTTATCTAAGAACCTATCTGATATATCAATGAGTTTCTACTATTCCATCCCAAGTACGATTCTGTTCTTTCAATTGGACTTCGATTTATATTAGGATGTAGTCAACTGCACCCTGATTTCTTTCAGGTCAGTAATCGAGCTGTTTACATGATCGTTTATGCAGAGCCTGTTTTTTGGCCAGTCTTTGTGATTGCCACACTTGCTGCTATTGTTGCAAGCCAGGCAGTCGTCTCTGCTACATTCTCTATCATTAAGCAGTGCCAAGCCCTTGGTTGCTTCCCAAGGGTGAAGGTTGTCCACACTTCCAGATGGATATATGGGCAAATTTATATTCCGGAGATAAACTGGATTCTCATGGTCCTTTGTGTAGCAGTTACAGTTCTTTTCCGGGATACCACATTGATTGGAAATGCTTATGGTAATGATAAGCTGTATGTACTTGATGAAGCGTCTCATTCTGAATGATCTTCACTTATGATTCTAGTTCTAAATGATATTTTTTTTTTTCCAGGAATTGCTTTCATGTGCGTGATATTTGTTACAACATGGCTCATGGCACTTGTGATAATGTTTGTATGGCAAAGGAGTATTTTTCTGGCCTTGGCTTTTCTGATATTTTTCGGATCAATCGAAGGTGTATACTTGTCAGCTTCAGTCATGAAAGTGTCTCAGGGTGGTTGGGTGCCTATAGTGCTATCGGTTATATTCATGCTTATTATGTATATTTGGCACTTTGGTACAAGAAAGAAGTATCTCTTTGACATGCAGAACAAGGTTTCCATGAGATGGATTCTCAATCTAGGACCTAGCCTCGGCATTGCCCGTGTCCCGGGTATTGGCCTCATTTATTCTGAATTGGTCACTGGGGTTCCTGCCATATTTTCACATTTTGTCACCAACCTCCCCGCATTCCACAAGGTGTCAGTGTTTGTATGTGTCAAATATGTCCCTGTCCCCCATGTTTCGGATGATGAGCGTTACCTTGTCGGTCGCATTGGTCCAAAAGAGTATCGCATGTACAGGTGCATAGTTCGTTATGGGTACAAGGATGTTCAGAAGGATGATAATTTTGAGGATCAGCTGATTTTGAACATTGCAGAGTTCATTAACATGGAGGCAGATAATTCACAGACTTCAAGTTATGATAGTTCACTGGATGGAAGGATGGCTGTGATCGGAACTCAGGTAAGATCTAACCTGAATTTGGTGCCCTGCGAGCAGGATGAGGCAACTCAAAGCACCGTGAGGAGCAGTAAATCCTCAACATTGCTAAGCTTGCAGTCAATCTATCAGCAGGAAATGCCGCAGCCAAACCATAGGAGAGTAAGGTTTGAATTGCCCGAGGACCAACAAATGGATCCATCTGTGAGAGAAGAGCTGATGGATCTGCTGGAGGCAAAAGAGGCCGGAGCTGCATACATCATGGGGCACTCATACATCAAGGCCAGGAGGGCATCTTCTTTCTTGAAGAAACTGGCGATCAACGTAGGATACTCCTTCCTTCGCAAGAATTGCAGGGGGCCTGCTGTTGCACTAAATATACCTCACATCAGCCTAATAGAAGTGGGCATGATCTACTATGTGTAACTGTACATATGGCTGCTTCCATGTTAGCTTAGATACTTTTTCCCTGTATTCCCTTCTCTTGTAAGCTTCACTCATAGCTTGTGAGGCCCTTAATTTTTGAGAAAATTCGTCAAATAGATAGGAAAAGGATGCATATGAAGATGTAGTTGTACAATAATAGGATTCCAAAGATGTCTGCGGACTTTTTTCCGTATATTGCAAGTATTTTTGTTATAGCCCATGCTTCTTGTTTATATTGCTAAGTATTTTCTTGAATAAATGCCATTCAGGAGCCAATATCTTCTGAGTTTCTATCCAAGCATGACTCTTCGGCTGGGATTGGTACTGCAGCTCAGAGCATCAAACACCAGATAAGTTGCTTTAGAAAGATTTGCAGCTTATATGAAATGGTTCTGAATTCTATGTTAACAGCGTTCATATTTTACTGATAACAGGTTGAATTAAGATGAGAATCCATAGTATCTAAAATTACTTCCACACATGGACTTGTATGAGCAGGTTCACTATTACATTTGCAATTGACAAGAAGATCATGAAGTTGCTGTTAATTAGTGAACGAAGAAATCAGTAGCATACATATAAATTCGAAACTGACAGTGATAATATGAAATCTAGGATGAACCACCAACTGCAAAATTTGTAACTTTTATGGTTGGTACTGAAGCTATCACCTTAGGGAACTACTAACAATCGAAGACCACAATTTAGTTGCAGAAAGGCTTAGCCTTCCCTTTGCCGGTATGACTTGCCTCCTGATCTTTTACCGTTGCCTCATATCGGTCAGCTTCTTGTGACTGTTTTGAAGTTCAACTTCTCTCTTGTACTTCTTCTCCAGTGTCCAACTAGGTAAAGGCAAAGAAAAGACTATAAGCAGGAAGCTTGGAAAGATGGGAAAGTTCAGTAGAGGCATGAGTAAATTGGGAGTATTTGAAATGAACAAGCCTTGGCTTAACGACAGGGTGCTGTAGCGCCGTTGCTGCTGGTGGGAGTTCAACTCTCATGGGGTGGATGTATGAGTGTGTGAGGCTTCTGCCTCCTCATAACAAACAAAAGAAATCACATGAAACAAGTAACCATAGTTTGTTTGATACTGATGGCATTCATACACTCGATTGAGATCAAAAGAAAATACACACACGAAAGCCACGGTAGAAAGCGAGGCGAAGGATACTGCAATTCATGAGTTCGAAGTTACAGACTTTTATGTTTAAGAGAATAACCGGAGTGGTTATCGGGCATGACTAGAAATCATGTGGGCTCTGCCCGCGCAGGTTCGAATCCTGCCGTCCACGTTTACATAGAAACACCATAGCATTTCAAAAGTATACGGTTATATTACCATCTTCTTAATGGATGACCGAAGATGGTGCCGTTATTGGGACCATCCTTATCACATGACGCGAAACAAGACTTGGGATAACGAGTTGCTTGGCTCAGATTTAAGATTTGCCATGGTCGAACCAATGACATGGATTTGGGTTTGACGTTGAGCCTAGAACCAAACCAAACCTGACAATGAACACCACTTGCTGTTATGTAGAGGCAAATTCTTTGATTCTAATTACCTTTTGATTGATACAAAACTTGACCCTTTCAAGATTAGTCTTCGATATAATATATGTCATTGACTTTTAGACATATTTATAAAGCAAAATGGAAACCCACTTAATTGGCCGGTCCGCCTGGCCGGACCCACATGACAGAGCCAAGGCTCAACCGTACCAAAGAGTGGGTGATGGACCCATAGCCATGGGGCTTTGTATGTATCAGGGTCAAACCATCGAAAGGAAGGGAAGCGATCGTCCTTTCTCTTCTTCTCGTTCTCCTTCTTCTTTTCTTCTTTGCCTTGGCAGACGAAGAGCGAGCGAGCGAGAGAGAGAGATGGCCGCTTTGTTGGGCCATATCCTGTCGTCGGCGTCGCTATTCTGTTTGGGTCTGTGGCACGTCGCGTGCTCCGCGCGGAACCATCTTCGGTCGTCGCGAGAGTTCTCCGCCCGCCCTTGGCACCCTTTCACCTTCTCCCACAGGCTGCGCCACCTGCAGCTCCACCTCCTACTCGGCTTTCTTTCCCTCGCTTTCCTCTACGCCATTCTCGTGTCTGCCGACTCCGATCCCCTCGTCAAGGGCTCCACCCCCGTCTACCGCTTCTCCTCCCTCCAAACCGCCGCCGTGCTCCTCTTCTTCCTCGTCCTAACCCTCACCCTCCTCCTCTCGGACGTCACCTCTCTCTTCCCTTTTCCCCCTGACTTCTTCTTCCTCCTCATCGCCGCCGGCTTCGCGCTCCACGTCTCCGTCCTCCGCGCGTCCTCCAGCGTCACCTCCGGCATTCAGGGGAAATGCGAATCCCTCGCTTCCACCGTCTCCGCGGTCTCGGCGGCGCTCGCGTTCACACTGGCCTGCAATCCGAGACTCTTTGTGGCCGATTTCGCCCTGGGGGCGTCGGTCTGCCTGCAGGGGTTGTGGGTGCTCCAGACGGGACTCTCTCTGTATGTAGAGGCGTTCATCCCGGAGGGTTGCCACCGCCTTCTCGACGTCAAGCCCGGCGTTGAGGGATCCACCACCTGTGATCTTGAGGACTCGAGATTCCGCGCGTTGGCTCTCCTGGATCTTGTCTTCGTCTTCCACGTGATATTCGTTCTGATCGTCGTTGTCGTCGCCTACGCGTTGGTCGTGAAAGTTGTGGGGGTTAGGAGGTTTGGAGCCTACGAACCGCTGGCGACGGCTTCCTCATCGGCGGTCGATGGCGGGAACCATCTGCAGATGAAATCCTTCGCGAAGGAGATACAACCTTGAACGGGGTGGACAGTAGATTTGATGCAAAATGTATGGAAAAATTTGTTTCTTTCTCGAGGCTCTTACGATCAGTTGTGCTTAGCAAAATCACAATTTGTGAAACTTTTAGTTGCTTTACTACAATAGGTTTTTGTTGTATAAAAGTGCCCACTATTGGATTGGACTTTTTCTGTTTGTTCGTATATACCATTCGCCCTTCTTTTGATTCTTCTTGAGAATCTATGGTGGGTATGATGACCGATCAGATCAGTTTCACTTGCTTGGACTTGTTCTACAACGCTCTCTTACCTTTATGATGGTGACATGTTTTGATTTACTTGCGATAGTGAAGTCGGATTTCTTTAAACCATCGACTGTCAAGAGTGACTCCAATGCTCGATTGTAACTTAGTTTCCAACTGCATGTTAACAATTGTGTTAGCAAGTCGACATCTGCTTTGGTTCTTTAAGTCTATGATTTATGGAGAACTTCCTTTTGGTTTGCTGTTGGAACATCATTGAAGATGTAGAAGTCTTGCAGTTGAAAGTACGTTATAAATTATAATAGTTCGAGTAATCTGCTTTATCATATTCCATGATCAACTCTACGGTTTTTGGTTTACCAGATTCACTGACGAACTCAACCTTTTAGCTTGACATGGCGAATTACAATTTAATCCCCTAGTTGATGGGCTTCTTCTTCTGAGTTGAGTATCCTAGTGCAAACCTTAATGTTATATTACTGCAACTCTTTCCTTTTCTTTCCTTGAGATATTTAGTCGGTGCGATCCCAAAGATGCATCCTTAAGAGGCAAAAGGAGCATGTGGACTTGCTCGAATTAGCATATGTTCATTCTTAGGATTTGGAGTGAAGCTTAATACATGTCTGTGACGCTGCGAGCAGCTCCTATGCAATGCTAATAATGGATTGTGATCAGCGTGATTGTGGGTTGCCTTTGATTCCTGGAGAAATTGTTTTGCAGTTTTCTTTTCTTTTACGTTGGAGACTGAATTTAAGTTTGGTTAATTGAATTCCTTTTTCAGAGGATCTAGATGGGTCCCTCTGAAAATGTTCTGCATCCTCACAGGTTTTTCATTTATTCTATTTGAAGAATGTATCCTTAAGAAGACTTTCTCAAAGCTTTTGGTTTTCTGACTTCTGAGCTATGCGGTGTTCATTTGATGCATTATTCTTTCTACTCAAAAACCATATGAGGAATCCCCACGTGCTTGATGAGGCGGATGAAGTAATTATCAAGAATACTTGTGAAAATTTTGTGTTTGAGGTCACTTTTCCAGAATCAAGGACATGAAAAATGAGAATGCTTTCATGGCAGCATCTGAGGCTTTCTCAGGATTGGTTTTCTATATGCACTCGTCATCACATGGGTTTGACATTCAGAAGTGGCCTTTTTGTAGGATCTTTCTTGACCTTGATCATCAGTAAGATATTTAGAAGGCATTCAATGGACTCTTTTCGGTCAAACTGTCATTTTTTGGTCAAGCACACAAATGAAAACATATCCTTGGAAGTAATGATGAGATTTATCTACTACTGAAAAGCATCTTTGGTCTGTTTAGTATGGAACATCCTCCATATCCTTGAATTGCTCTCTTAAAACTTGTTCAACTTATCTGGATTCTATCTGAAAGCGTAGTTCCTATTCCTTCTGTTGTGGGAGACCATATTTTGATAATTTGCAAGTTTTCAGCCAACTTCCATGGTATTAAAGGTTTGTACTGCAGAGAGAGGATAGAGATATTATCAGGCAGAATAGTAGCGACCAAATGATGCTTCAGAAGACTGGCTTGAGACATGACATTCTAAACTGGCTATGATAGTTGTTTTGGTTCTTCACCACTATAATGCTGTTTTCATGTTCTAGGTAATTTTTATCTTCGCTATTGGTAACTGCATTCAATGTCTACCCGACCAGGAATGTGTGAACAAACTGACAGAGATAGCAAAAGTTGTCAGAGCCAAAATTACCTTACCAGATAACATGTAGTTAGTCTCAGTGGCAGACCTCGAAAGTTTTCTGGGATGAGGCGAAGTCCAACTGGGTGAAATTGAGGTGAGGGTCTGTATAATTTTCAAAAGTATTTCGACTGCTTGATTGATTTGTTGGGTTGTTTTGGATTTAGGGTGAGGCAGCCACCTCACCTGGTCATGAACAGGTATGGCACTGGTTATTTGGGACGCTTGCTATGTTATTGACTTTGAATGATTCTTGAACATTATTGTTACTTTGTGATTCATGCGTAGTGGTGAGGTTTCAGTCACCTGCCTCTTTGTTTAAGTTCTCCATCTAAAGTTAGTAAAATAAATTCTTGTAGTGCCATATTACTTCTTAAGATGGTTGTGCATGAGGTCATGAAACCAATGCAGGTCATCTTCTATTAGTTATTTCTCGTGAATGTCTGCGCCCAAATCCAAACTTCATCAGAGCAGTGGCCTAACTACCTGCCCAAGTTGGTTCCCTCGTGATCTGTCTTTTTTTTTATGGGGGGGTTCTATTTCATTGAACTTGGACAAACGACAAGGTGGATCATCTGTAACTTGATTCCCTATAGAGTAACAATAGCTTGCAAAACATTAAGTGAATCTTCATGTCCATTTTAGCTCACATATTGTGTTAATAGCGATGATAAGTGTCGTGAAGTTGACGATCACATCTCAAGATGATTGTGTTAATCATGATGGTGATTGCTGTGCTTGTGTCTTTCTTTATGTGAGTGTGCACAACTAGAAGGCGTCACGACAATCTGCATGTGCTTCCTGTTCCATTGCCTAACAAATGTTGCCGACATTAGCATATAACTGTATTTTATGGTGAAGTACGTTCAGCTTGTGGTTTTCCTCTGCCAACAATGACCAAGGAAAGCTTTTTGTTTGCCAGCCTCTAAGTAACAGAGGATTCATTTTGCTGTTTATATAAGTGATACTCATGGTGAAACTGTTGATTAGGCGTTATGCTTGTAGTATGCTTCATCAGTACGCTCAAGGATACTCTTGATGCCTTGAAGTGCATATATTCTGTTCAAGTTTTTAGTGGTCTCCTTTGATGACTTGAATTAACAGGCAAATTGCGAGGTTATTCGACTTGCCTAACGACGCCTGACTTTGGACTTTGTTCCTCTCCTTTCTGGTTTGAAAGAATATAAGGTGCTTTGTGAACAAACTAGCTTGTTATAAATATCAAACAATAGTGAATTTCCCTAGTTAATTACGAGGGTTTTCTTGTTCCAAGAGATACTTCCGTTTTACACAGCTCAAACTTTATGGCTTACATCTCCCTTCCTGCTTCCCTTGGCACGGGCTATTTCTCTGTCACTATAAAATGGGACCCAAACCTGGACATGATTGGATCCAAATTGGATTATAAGAAAAGAAGCGATCAAGAAAGCCATCTCTACCTATTGTCTAATAGAAGATTAATTGGTTCTAGACAGGACCATAACTCTCTGAGTTCGAATGCAAGCCTAATTGCAGAAGGTGAAGGTGAAGGTGAGGGGTTGTTTCAGCTATCAACTATTTGAGAGCAAGAGGAGTAGGTAGGCTCAACACCGAACTAAATTAGTTGATGAACAAAATTCGTACATGGCCAACATATTAGTAAGGCGCTACGATAACACTTATAAAACCAATGTGAAGGCCAAGCCTGTCCCCCACCAATCCTATATTGAATCTCATTAGAACTTTAGTTAAGCATGATCAAACAAGGTAGTACTCCATGCATGACTTCTTGAAAAGTCCTCTTGTTACATTCTTTTTGGGTAGACGGGAGGCCGAAGCTGGGTGTGCTGCCCTAGGAGTCGAACTTGTGGTCTACAATATAAAAGTCGAGAGCCCTACCAGGTGGGCTAACACTGTGAGTGCGAGAAGTCCTCATGTTAGGAGGGAGGGTTACACCCATCAAGAGTTGGTCTCACACCAAGATAAGGGAGGAGGCTCTCTAGATTCTAGAATACTAAAGCTCTGACCCTCATTAATTGATTAATTCCTCTGCTTTTTCATTCACCTTATGTCTACCACTATTCTTGGAGAGTCAGTAGCTTAAGATCACACTTGGAAGCAGGGAGATCGCCGGACTGAGGCTTTAACTTTCACCAAAATCCATAGGATCGAGCAGGATCTTTCCTGTCTGGAGTTGGATCTTGGGCATCATCAACATGACGATGGGCTCGTCTTCATGCTCCAGCAGCTTGATGCAGGGTATTGAGGTCGAGTAATGCTGCACAATGGAATTGGAGAACTTGCAACAATGTCATAACAAAACAAAAAAGAAATTGACATGTTTTTAGTTGTTCTTTTGCACACTAGAACATGTTGAAAACGCAAATTTAAATGCTTTGAATCAGTAATTAGGACCAGTTGCTTATGTCGAAGGTAAATTACTTATGGTGATTGCACAACAACCAATGTCTGACCAGTTGCTTATGTCGAAGGTAAATTACTTATGGTCGACTCACAAGTTGAAGACGATGAGTTCGATACCTGGGGCGTGCATATGGCTTTGGCCAACTACGTATGATGACATGATAAGGATCAAGAATATCTGAAAACCATTGATGTGACAATTCTTACTTAAATGTGGTCAGCATTCTAGTGCTGTTCTTGCTTTGAAATTTTTGTTGGATTCACCGCATTAGTGCTGGAAACAGCACACTTTTCAATAAAAGATGTTAAGACAGTTGACTATGTGAAACGTGTATATAATATATATATATATATGCTTGGAGCTGTGTAAAGTGATATGATGTGACCCCGTTACCTGTAGCATGAATAAGAAAAGATCATAACCCGAAGACGTTACCGAGATTTTCGGTAACGCTATGGATAACGCTCCAGACGAGGAAAGCAGAAAGAGGAAAATTCGGGAAGAAGGGGGAGCAAGCTGCCTATTTAAACGAAGAAACTGATACAGAATATATACACACAAAAAAATAGTCTAAAAAACAAACCGATTTCCTCTCCCGAGAAACCCCAGTATGAAAACCTCAAACACAAACAAATTTCCGCTGCATGATTTTCAGGCAAACATGCACTACAGGTAGGACCGAACAAAATTGAAGCATGTCGTCGAAAGCAAAGCATCTCCAACATAAAGGTCAATCCTCAATCCTCAATTGATTGATGAAGCAAAGTTGATCCCAAACTTTGATCCTATGTAATTTGGCATCCTTTATAATCATTAACTCCATCCTGTTTCTTCACATTGATAAAAGCCTTCCATCTCTAATATCAATGCATGCAGTTTCCTTGGAGGTGTGTGTGAGAGAGAGGGGGAGAGAGAGGCCATTGATTATATTAACGCAGTGGGGGCACAAACTTGATCGGCTGAAATTCGCGTGCGAGAAAGAATGAAAGATTAACGTGAGAGAGATGTTGCTCAGTCATTTCTCTGTTGTCATCACTCTGGTGTGTTTGTTAGAGATCGGTGATACGTTTGAACACGGATTCCATGCAGGGAAAAAGCAGGGATTCCAAAAGCCCCTTGAAACGTAAAGAGACTTGCCAGGAACCCTCGGGAAAAGCATAATGTGATTCCATACGGTGATGGCCAGACTTGTGAACTTTGGCCACAACCCAAGCCATTCTTGCCCTATGGTGCAGGAAGCTTTTCTCTGGAGGGCCTATTACTAGAGTATGTTAGAAAAATTCCAAATGACAACAATATATATATGACGTAAGAGGTACATAATGTTTTGTTGTAGTATGAGGTAGAATCACACACACACACACACACACACACACACATATATATATATATATATATATATATATAGAGAGAGAGAGAGAGAGAGAGAGCATGGTATATGCTAATATATTCAAACAAGTCTTAATCATTCAATTTGAAAAATGAATGATTGAGGTTTGAATTCAAAAGGCAAAAGTTATCTTTCAATTTAGTACACTTACTTTTTGCTTTTAAAATATAAATATTAATTATCCGTCTTTGAAATTAGATGGTCATGATTTGTTTGGATATGTTAACATGTAATGTTGGTACCATATACTGAATGTAATGACATTGAGTATACTATGCTCTCTCTCTCTCTCTCTCTCTATATATATATATATATATGTGTGTGTGTGTGTGTGTGTGTGATTCTACCTCATACTACAACAAAATATTATACTCATAACAATCCTTTGTATTTTTATTTTCCAAACACTAACAATCTTTCAACATTTTCAGCCATCCTCCCTTTCCTTTCTTGGCTTGGGCAAAGTCATGCAAAAGTTGAATGTAAGAATGTCATAAGCATCAACTTTTGTTATTAATTTTGTGACAAAGTATGAACGCTATAAACAGCACATGTTATAATTTTCTAATTTTATATATCATCACATAATTTGGGTAATTGACTATTTGTTATACAATAAAATTGTCATATAATAGCATAATATTAAAATGTATAGAACCATGGTCTAGGACCAAACCAAACCGAAAACAATGTCTTTGTTTTGTTATCTTCTATGTATCACAATGGTTTGGCAGCTTCTCCAAAACTCGAGAACTGATTATATTGGTTTGGTCCGATATCGAGGTAAAACCGAATCAAGCCGAACCAATTCGGGCATTCTTACCCGATTGCCCTACATAATATTTGTTAAGATGGACTTAATCTGGGATTAAGGACAGGATCAGAATTGGGTCCTGCTTGAACTAATGTAACCTATCAGAACAGGAGGCTGAAGCCTAATATACACACGCATGCCCGGGGAATTGAACTCACCACCTACGACATGGGAATGAGAGAGCCCTTCCAGATGAGCTAACGTTCTGCGTGCATTTATCCATTGATTTAAATGGGTTAGATCTGCAGGACCATAAACCAGATCCACGCTGCTTGACCCAACAACGAACAGTGACACTGAAAAAGAGACATGGCAAAATGAACTTAATTAAACTAGCTCGACTTGACTCAAGATCTGCACACACACACACACACACGGATTACTCCATTGACACTGAAAAAGAGACATGGCAAAATGAACTTAATTAAACTAGCTCGACTTGACTCAAGATCTGCACACACACACACACACACACGGATTACTCCATGCATAAGGTCCCATATCTGCAACCAGACTGGGTCGGGCAACCAGATTTGACCTGTAATGCGAGCGCAGGTGGGGCTTCAAGGATAATTTGGAACTGACGGTTCCAAGGCAGTTTTGGACCATCAATTTGAACCATCCCAAAACTGTGGGATTCCTCTCTGATTCCGGTTACAGTTCCGGTCCAGTTCGCAAAATCAAGGAACTATAACTGAACCGGGGGTCCCATTCTGGTCATAGTTCTGGGTTTGGCTTGTTTGGAGCCAGGTCTACTTGCAATTCGAACCGCCGGTCCGGGTTCGAACTTGGCCATGTCTAGGCTCGGGCCGGAACCAAGTTGGGCACCTTCCGGCACGCTCTTGCACCTTATCATCCGACCCTACGAACGTCATAGCTCATCAATGTCATCTCATCGATCACCTGATCGCACTTTATGCTTCTTTTGATTCTTATTTGGAACAAGTTGGTCCAATTAGATAGCCAACAACTCCTGTTTCAATCCTCAACGTTTAGCCGGTGGCTGCTACCAACTTGTGCAAGCAACAAAACCAAATTGCATAGAAGCCTCAAG
This sequence comes from Brasenia schreberi, assembly GCA_036023115.1. Classification (NCBI taxonomy): domain Eukaryota; kingdom Viridiplantae; phylum Streptophyta; class Magnoliopsida; order Nymphaeales; family Cabombaceae; genus Brasenia; species Brasenia schreberi. The sequence continues at coordinate 11,188,859 of JAYKKT010000091.1, read as the reverse complement.
ACATCAGAAGCAGAGCTGCACACCTTTCCTGATATATATTCCAGAAACAAATTAAGTTTTTATACTCAATGTATTGTGAAGCTCTATCCACGAGTTCTCTTGAAATATCTATAATTAGTGATGATAAATAATTCAAAGCAACAAACAATGAAAAAACTTCGTGTTTGAACCGTCTAGTCATTTCGGGTAAAAAGGAGATAGTACTGAACTTGAATTAAAGCAAAATGATTGTATTGATAGTAAGAAAGTTGTTTGGTTTACACTAGCCTACATAAATATCTATGAAAAGAGTGTCCTTGATCACATGGGGAGGCCCAAGACTCAGGTACGAAGTTATCATTAGAGTTCTATTGCAAGACCATAGTTTCACAACAACAACTAAGCCTTTTACCCCAATCATAATTTGTAGAATTCATCATAAATAAAAACAACAAAGTTTTATGATGGTTGTCGAAAGCCTAACGCAACCCTCCTCCTTTATCCGAGTTAGAGATTGGCCATGCAAAAGTGATCCCTTACCATAAAATATCTATAATTATAATTATTGACAAGAAACACTTTGAAGCAAGAAAAACAAAAAAAAAAACAGTTTCTCCATCAACATCACCGTTCATGAATGAAGAAACAATATCACTGAAGATATATCAGATCCCAAATAAAAAATTGTATCTGCAGAAAAGGTAAACCATGAAAAGCATATCCAAAATAAATATTTTTAGCACGAATAAGTTTATCTGCAGCATGCCCTTAAGATGTATTTGCCAATTCGACACAGAAGCAGAAAACTGTTTGTGAATTCGATACATCAGACACACAATTCCACACCAACACAGACATCTATCTATCTGATTCGAGTTGCAAGGCAAGCTTTCTGGGTCCAGTCACGATCCGTGTCCACAAATTCAAGTCACATCCACAATATGATCATACAATCAGCGTTCATTCTGTCCTTATGGAAATGGAACATAAAGGCCATTAATTTGTTGATGTCTAGCATAAAAGCATTTTATTTAAAGTTAATATGCCTTTTTTTGCTGCGCAATTTTGATTTTATCAATACATTTCGTTTACCTACTTTGTGGTGGGTGACGACGGATTAAAACAGATAATTACTCGAGTCATCCTTCTCTTTAATTTGTGAACCATGCAAAACAAATCAAGAGTTGCTCTTTTGCTGTTCAGTGTATGAGCTAACGGTGCAAAAGATCATCAGAGACCCGTTCCATGTATAGGACACTGGGCTATGATCTTTACTTTCAGTCACTTCTTGTTAGCCAGAACTGCCTTACGTTTGTATGCATGTGTGTAGGTATGAACCTATATATATATATATATATATATATATATATATATATATATATATATATATATATATATATATATATATAGAGAGAGAGAGAGAGAGAGAGAGAGAGAGAGAGAAAGAAAGAAAGAGAGAATTCTTTCACTCTCAATCATGCTAAACTATTGATACTAATATGGATCATTGGATTGAATATATAGATGATCTTTTCTTTAGAAAACAACTTTTTGTCTTTTGCTTCTTCTTTTTATTTAGACCGTGATCCTCTCCAATCCAACTGTCTTGATTAACATGAATGGGAAAATAGGAAAATCAGATCCTATCCACTATTGACATATCAACTTATTGATTTTTGGTGGCACGAGCATAATTCAAAATTTTAAGAATTTTTCAAAAAGCACGAAAGACAATATTATTATACTCATAAGCTTCAAAAATAATCAAGTGGGCATAATCTAATATATATATATATATATATATATATATATATATATATGTGTGTGTGTGTGTGTGTGTGTGTGTGTGTTTTATGTATATTACTCTTTACTTTCTTGTCACTTTAATCTTGTTAGCCAAAAACTGCCTAGGTTGGATGCTATTAGATCAAGGTTTGTACACAAACACAAATACACTCACTCTCATACTTCGCTGCGTACACACATATACTCTCTTTCTCTGATGTATCAGCTGGCCTCACCCAACTTGTTATATAGTTGATAAAGTAACTATGTTGATGCTAAAAATGTATGAGAATATATGACAGGAGGTGGAGAGTTTCAAAAAGGGAGGAACACATGACTCATGAAGGTTATGACTTCGAGCATATGAGACGAGCCTATTACCTTTTGCTGATTTTATGGATCACAGGATCAGTTGATATACCCTAATCGGCATGGCAGCGAAAAGAGTAACATGAACAGATAAATAGGGAGCTATCGAAAAACACACACGTAAAGCTTAGCTCGACATTTTATCATTTTTGTAAAAGTCTATAAATAAGCACGTGTAATAAAAAAATGGTATTGAGAAATCAATCATGCAATTACAATTACAGTTCTTTCTTTTTTACTTTCTCTAGAAGTACAAGCAACCTAGTCCTTTCATCTTCTTAAGCACATTAAGTGTTTATACAACCCCAGTAGCAAAGATATACTATTTTCAGAATCTATTCTTATTTCCCTTTTGATAATGAGAGTTAGAGTTCTCTAAGAGGCTTTTCATTACTCGTGTGCACCTTATTATGTTATTGAAGCTGACTTCAAACAACAACACCGTGTGTAATATATATATATAGTAGCAACCAAGATATACTATATATATATATATATATATATATATATATATATATAGTAGCAACCAAGATATACTATATATATATAGTAGCAACCAAGATATACTATTTTCAGAATCTATTCTTATTTCCCTTTTGATAATGAGAGTTAGAGTTCTCTAAGAGGCTTTTCATTACTCGTGTGCACCTTATTATGTTATTGAAGCTGACTTCAAACAACAACACCGTGTGTAATATATATATATATATATATATATATATATATATATATATATATATAGTAGCAACCAAGATATACTATATATATATATATAGTAGCAACCAAGATATACTATTTTCAGAATCTATTCTTATTTCCCTTTTGATAATGAGAGTTAGAGTTCTCTAAGAGGCTTTTCATTACTCGTGTGCACCTTATTATGTTATTGAAGCTCTGACTTCAAACAACAACACCGTGTGTAATATATATATATATATATATATATATATATATATATATATATATATATATATATATATATATATATATATATATATATATATATATATGCTTGCTGAACTCGTACACACGAGCTATTGGAGTGGACACGTTTATGTGCAATCAGTTAGCGGTGGCTGCAGTCCCATTGTCCTACTCCAAGTCACAATCAATCTTAGATGTTTATGCCAAAAATACAAGAACAAGAGGTCATCCATCATGCTATTTACTTTTTTCTTTTCAATCTTTAGCATTGAGGTAAAGCAAGAAACGTTTGCCACATAAAACACCATGTTTTGTCATTATCACTCAAATTAATAGGAAACAGAGTGCTTCTTTACACTAAGTGTCAAAACTATTGACCGAAAATAAAGTCTAACATATGGTGTTCATTAACCTGAGGGCCCTAATAAGCTTTTAAGATTAATAATGAAAGATCCATCATCAAAACTTTTGGTTTGGACTTTGTTGCTTCAAATTTATGCGCTATTAGAAAAGATGCTTGGTTGGCTCAAACGGGTGCGAAGAAGCTTTTGTAGCCAATTACCATGCTCTGTTACTAATATTATTGTTGTTGAGGACAGAGTAAAGTACAACAATGCAACAATAGTCTTTCCCTTCTTCTTTGAACATTTTCATAATCTAGTTTGTCATACTTTTTTATTAGAATTTTTTTTGTCATCTTTTAAGTGTTCAAACAATGTAAAATGATTTTCTCTCATTTAATAATTTATTAGTGTCACTTTCAATTTGTTTTTAATAACATGATTGAGTCAGGTAATGTCAATAAATAAGAAAAGGTTACACACTCTCTTCTTTTCCCTTGAGCAAGGGTTCAAGTTTGGAGTCTTGTGAATGGAGAAAACCAAGAAGAGAGATCGAACAAATAAGATATTCGTAAAGATCAATGGCCATGCATCATAATAGATATAAATCCAATGGCAGGAGATGAACTAATTCTTGATAAATACATGCACAATTATGTTGATTTATTTTGTCACTTGGTAGCGATAGGGATATCACAGATGGAAGCAGGTAAATTCCAATCTTCCAGCCATTGATGGGAAGCTGATAGCGACGAAGCCTCATTAGTTTATTGCTGGTCGGAATTATTGACTACAGTGACGCACAGGAATGGTGACAAGGGCAGGTTTTCTCATGTGATTTGCCTATTTAATGCTCTAAAATACTTGTGTTCCTTCACATCATATGATTCCATTGAAAAGTATTTGCTTTTTTTTCTTTTCTTTTGTTGCATCAATAATACTGGCCACTGTTGCAATACAAAGAATGAGTATTTGCAGTTTGCCCTTCACTCTGTAGGCCAATTCTTGAAAACCCCTTAGGTTAGATCGGAGTACTTGGACAGTTCGATTTGGTTTGTTCGCTTATAGCTTCAACCTCGAACCAAACCGTTACTTGCACTTCTTGGTATTTTGAGAACCAAACTAAACTGTGGTATGATAAAAATCGAACTACACCGATGGTTTCAGTTTGATTTAGTTTTAAACCATGGTTCTACTTATTTAAGGTTTGACTCAAGATTAACGTGAACAACACCATCCAAAATTAATTTGATATGATATGGTCAATGACCACATATCAGATATTAATCTAATAAGAACATATACTATACTTGATCTTAGCCAAAAGGCCAAGAAAGATATGCTTCGTTCAAACTCTAAAGACCCATTTCAAAGTTGTCATGGATCCCTTCATTCTATCTCCCTACTCCATACGGTACTAAAAATTTTCTTTGTGAAAGGTGTTTCCGACGATTCAGTTCAGTTCTAGTGGTTTGGTTTGGTTCCTTGAACACCCGTTATAGTACTCAACTGTAAATTGATTGATATTGATTTTATTTGAAAGGGTTTCCATTCATGGCTGGGGAAGGGTTAATCTAAAGAGTCTCAGGAACATATTACTTTGTTTGCAGTCTCGTAGCAGCCATGGAACTTGTTTTCGAAACAAGAGAGGTTTAAGCAGACCCTTGCCATTTTTCTTCTTCTTTTCTGTACAGTGAGAAGGCCGAAGCTTGGCACATGCCGGGTATCAAACTCATGACCTTCAACTTGTGAGTCGACCCGCTGGCGGGGTTAAGAGGAATCCAAGTGATTGTTTCTCTCTCAAACAACAAACAAATTTCTTCTTAACAACTTTAAAATGTGGGTGATGAAGGCAGCAAACTATGATATATAATGCATGTCATGTGGAAAAAGGGTAGGTATTCCCCCCTTAAATGATGGCTATAAAGGCACAATGAGATATAGGTCACCAGGATAGGGGGCCGACTCCCAAGTTGATGGTCATGACTTCGATAGCGGAGGCATGCATTTGGCTTCAGCCTCTCCATTCTACCAAAAAAAATGAATAGAGACTCATTGTTAATTATTTAAAAAGGGAATTCAGCCAAGGAGTGATAATTCACTACCATGGGCAGCACAAAGAAAAACTATGAATTATTAGTATTTTTATTTAAAAATTAAAAATATGCAGCTATTTAAGTATTCTTGTTATATATTTAACTTGGAGAAACAAATTATTATATAAGATTTATGACTGAATTAGATAATCAACAGCAAAGCAAACTAACCAGCTTTGGCTTTTATATTTCCTCTTTTGTGGGGGTGGGGGAGGAAGACAGAAGCACATCCCTAGGTATTGAACTCATGATCTTCAACCTTGTGAGTCGACACCATGGCCATGCGAGATATCGCTGTTTCTGTGGGGTTTTTTAATTCTTAATGATAAGAAACCTTGACCTTGCCTAACATGCCTAAGTCAACAACTATAAAGCTATTGCCTAACATGTGCCTCAACAAATTAAAAAGGTGGCATAATAGAATTAAGAATGTCAAATACATTCTTTTTGAACTATTTTTTTTCAAATTCTTTTTGTATTACAAGTATAGCATACTTTATTGTTTGTTAAAAAGTATTACTATTAAACAATGGCTAGGGGGTCAACTCAAAAGAACCTTTAAATTAAATGCGTGTCTGCATGAATCTAATTTATAATTTTTTGGTTTATAATTCGGCTATTTTTTTATTTTTTTTTACAAGAGGAGGCCCAAGCCTAATGCATACCCACCGTTGCACCCTCCGACTTCTCGGCAATAGCAACGATGTTAGAGGTGCCCGTGTTAGAGCTAATACTCTCGATGGGATCAAATTGTGCATTTAACGATATGTAATTAGAGTAATCTAGTAAATAGTGTGTTTAGAGAGTGTTTAATTATGATACGAAGGTCTATGTAATTGGAAGCGACCCGCTTCCACTAGCGAACTTCGTAATTAAGACTTTTTTTTTTACTACATGTCGAGACTCGCATTTGAATACAAAAGAAACTATCGTTATAATTCCAATTTCTTAGGCCTAGGTCTCATAATCAAATACTTCCTCAAAAGCATGCTTGTTTTTTTCACCCAAAGCTTTAGCTCAATGACAGAGCGCTCTAGCATCATTGCTTTTGGTGAGGAGTTCGACTATTGGAGGATGCATGTGTGTGTTTGGATTCGGCCTCCTCTTGTAACAAAAAGAAAAAGTTTTTTTTTTTTAAGCCTCTTGCTTGTATTTGTCATGAAAAGAGCCTTTACTTTAAGGCCTCTCACGATCTACGTAGGCCAATAGAGGTTATGTTTGGTAAAATGGTCCTCTTGGAACAGGACCAAAGTTTTGCTCGGCGATTTTCAAAAATACAAAAGCACCTAGCAAATGAGTTATAACTACATGCCTACACAAGGTCACACTTTGCTCACTCACATGGATGCATAAAGATGTAAGCACTTTTAAGATTGTTTTAGGACCATACTCAACATCAAAATCCGGTCCACAGAGGCTCGAGTGCGCTGGCCATGTAGACTGGATCTACATTGAGTCAAAGTGGATCTCACTCACAATTTCGAAAATCAACTTAAAATCTATAGCTCATGATTTGATCCATGGGCTATAATACATAATTCGCTCCACTCAAAACCATTGGCTATTTGTCCTACCCAAAAGAGTTTCTAGATCCGCCACTACAAACAAGCGAATGCTTTGCATGCAGCAATGTCATATATTAAGGTAAACAAAGAACACTTTTAATGGTTAGTATGTGACCAGTGGTTTTGGTTCAGTTCCTCAAGAGGTCGAACCGGAACCAAACCGTGAGTGTCTCCCTAGAGTTTTGGTTTTGATTTCAAACAATTTGTAGGTAGTTCGAATCCATTTCAAGCTACTAGATCCCAATCAAACTAACTACCACCAAATAACAAACAACAACTAAGCCTTCTTCTCGTATTAAATAGGGTTGGCTATATGAATACTTTACTTCTAATAAACTCAATATTGTGTCATGATAACATTTATCTTTCTTTTTTTCTTTTAACATTTTCGTAGTCTAGTTTTTCATAACTTCTTTGGGTCATCTTAAACCATTTTTTTTATTTTAACCTTTATGTCAATCCCAATTTATTTCTAATAACCTCATTATATATACAGGCTTTTCTTATATGATCATTAATCTTTCTCAATTCTTTATTTCTATCAAAAAAATATATTAATAATTAACTACTCAATACTGTCTTTTCTATAGATTAATAATTAATTATCCAATGCTCACAAGTGGATCAAATTGCTCCTCTATAACGTAAAACCGGCTACCACTCATGTAAAAAAAGTGAAAGAGTTCAAAACAAAGAAAGAAAGAAAAAAAGATAGATAAGACAGCAAGAAATAGATCCAAATCTGTAAGCCATTGTTGGAGATTTTCAAGAAAATTGACGGGAATTCCAAGGAGTCCAGCGGGATATTCAAGGAGTTCAGGGATTAAACGCATCCCCTCGTGTGGTAGGGACCCACCTTCCGCGGACGTGAAAGTTTCTATTATTAAATTGAACTGCCCATTCTTCTTCGTCGTGTTTGTTTTAAATATGAAAACAAACATCATATGATCATCCTCATAATCATAATCCTAACTTCAGACTCCACAAGAAAATTGAAAAAGGAAGAAGAAATATTTAAGAAGAGCTTCTTCAATCTCGAGCTTGAAGATGCCATACTTTAATTGTATCAGACACACTTAGTTCAGTTAGCAAAATCCATTCAACTTTGCATCTACATCAACACATTGATAAAGCTACCGGATACATTTTCCGGTTGATTCTTTCCCGGTTAAGTACCACGGGTGTCGAGAAACCGAGAAGGACCTCCGATAATCCAGTTCAAGCTGGGTCACCCACGGTGGAGGTGAAACTCTCCCAGTGCTGGTTTTCTCCATTCACAAGATGAACTCAAGACCTCACTTAAGGGGAGAAAGTGCCGAAACACTTAGAACCAACAAAAAATTGATGTATTTGGTGCATTTTTCTCTCAAAATGAGTACATACAATGAAATATTGCATTTTCTAACTTAATTTAAGATGAAGTGAGACATGGGCTTCACTCAAAAGCTGAAAATTTCTTAAGTTCACTAAACAGATATTTTGTGAACGAGAAATATTAGTGAGTTTTTCTTGAAATACAAGTGTGCGTCACCCAAACGAATTTCTGGGTCCGACCACCGAATAAACAGAAAGGAACGGTAAGAATTGATTATTAACCACAACGTTTACCTTTGGTTTTTTGCACAATGTGCACGTAACTCGTACATTTGTAGAGTCCCTTTTCAGTGAAAAGGGATTTCGGTAGCTAGCTTTCGATAAAATGTATATTTATGAGGGGTATTTAGGAAACAGAGGGAGAAAATAAAGGGGGTCGAAGAGGGAATCGGCGTCGTCGAGCAGGACAAGCAGCCAGCACTCTGTGTGTGTGTGTGTGTGTGTGTGAAAGGATAAGGAAGAACGACCTATCAGGACGAGATTTCAGGTTTTAAGCTTTAGATGGTCTAATGATCGTCAAGAACGCGAAATCTCGACTGCCCATTTCCATTTTCTCGCTGTGATTCTTACAGAAATTACTCCCTTTCCTTTCTAAAAGAGACAAATAAGGAAACCTCTCTCTCTCTCTCTCTCTCTCTCTGGGAGAATGGCAAGGGGAAGTCTTGTGACAGAGAGAGTATGCAAGATACGGAAACGTGGGTGTTCTTCCTCTTCGTCCTCTCCGTCCATTTTGAAGAATCACAGGCTGAAACGAGCGCTTCTGGTGGGGAGAAAGGGGGCGTCGACCACTCCCGTCCCCACTTGGAAAATAAGCTCTTCTCCGTCTTCAATGGCGTTCGGCGAGTCGCCTCGCTCGCATAACGTTGCTCAAAAGGCCAAACAGGGAACCGTCTCCGCCAGGAAGCTCGCTGCAACGCTCTGGGAGATGAACAAAGTCCCACACGTTCAGCAACAAAGAAAAGAGAGTGTAGAGAAGAGGACGAAAAGCGGAAAATCAAGTCTCTCTACTCGAGATAGGAGGTCTTCAGTTTCAGGCTCGTCCGGTCCTCCTCATAGTATGGATTCCGAAGTAAGCTTCTGCGGCTTTCTTTTCTGTTTTTCCTTTTGTATTGGCTGTTTCATTTGGTTTTCATTTAGAACTGATGGGTCTTTCTTCATACCCCTTTTTTCTTCTTTATTTTTCTTTTATATTCCCAGGTTACAGATCGATCTGGGCCTCCTAGTATAAGTAGAAGAATATCTGCTGTTTCTCTGAGATACAGGTTTCAAGGATTAGATTCTCCGAGTAATACTTGCTTGATGGAGGTATATACAGATTCCTATTCCATTAACTTCTATTGAAGCCATTGTGCTGTTCTCTGTCTTTCACTTTCTCGCTGGTTAAGTTTGTCATGGTAGTTTTGTCACGTATTCCCATGGCATGATCATCAAAACCTTTGTTAAATGGTAAAGGGGTTGTTTGTTCCTCTGCTTGATGAATTCTTATTTCATGACAATTTTTGAACCTGTTGGTCTTTTCTGTAGATCGGCGTTCGATCCAAAGCCATAACACCAACGGGCTCTTTAGTTGCATTGAAGAGCCATACCAACAGAACAGGTCATTGCTCTTCCACTTACAAAGAATTGCTCAAGGTTCTTAGTCGAATATGGGGTCTGGAAGAGGAACACTGGACCAGTATGTCTCTTGTGTCTGCGTTGCGTGAGGAGCTCAAAAGAGCCCGTCTCCAGATCAATCGACTAGTTGAGGAACATAGATCGGATCGTCATGAAATTGAATACACAATGAAACGACTCGCAGAGGAGAAGGCAGCATGGAGAAGCAGAGAACAGGAGCGGATTCAGGCTGCAGTGCGAGCCATTGGAGGCGAACTGGAGACTGAAAGAAAATTAAGGAGGAGAACAGAGAGCATGAATAAAAGGCTAGGCAGGGAGTTGGCAGAGACAAAAGGGTTGTTGGCTAAGGCCATGAAGGAATTGGAATGTGAGAGAAAGGTGAGGCAGGTGATGGAGAAAGTGTCTCATGAACTGGCACGGGGAATCAGTGAAGACAAGGCAGAGGTAGAAGAATTGAAGAGGGAATCTGCCAAGGTGTGGGAAGAAGTGGAGAGGGAGAGAGAGATGCTTCAATTGGCAGATGTATGGCGAGAAGAACGCGTGCAGATGAAGCTTGCCGATGCAAAGTTTCAGCTTGAGGAGAAAAATGCTGCTCTTGACAAGCTGAGGAATGAACTCGAAGCGTTTCTCAAGATGAAAAAGATGAATACCAAAGAAAAGGAAGAAATTCCTGGTGCTGTTATTAGAGAGGAGCAACAAGAATCTGACCATGGAAGTCAAACAAGGAAGGACATTGATCAGGATTATGATGAAGAGGATTCAGCCGATAGCGATCTTCACTCAATCGAATTGAACAGAGATGAGATCAGTAGAAGTTATAAATGGAACTATGCTTTGGGTGCCACAGTAGAGGGAGATGATTTAGAGAAGCTAAATTCCTCTTCTCTCTCATTTGATGCAGGGAAAGATGCTAAATTTATTGATTGGGATGTTGATAGTGATGAGAACCACGAAAATGGTATCACAGATCAAAGAAGGTGCTACGAGAGCAGAGATGCTGCTCTTTATGCAAGTCGTTTGGTAAAACAAGATTATGATTTAGAAATGCAAAGATACAAGTATGTGAAAGGCCTAAGAGCTCAAGTAATGGCAGGTTCGATCATTGTGCCTGCGAGTCCGACACAAAGATTGAGCAACTTCAGCCCTCACTAGAGCAAGAAAATGTGTGTGGTGAAAGATCAGACGCAGCAGACGACTAATGGAATGACGAGGAGTGGTGCAAAGACCTGGACTGTAGAAACTAAGCCAGAAGTAACAGTTTGTCTCCAAGTTAAGACCTTTTTTTCTGTAAACCATTCGTATGCTCTTCATCTTTTTTCGACCACGGAGTAAACAGCCTTAAATGGAGATGGTGGCAGATGGTAATAAAAAGAGTCCCATGCTGTACAAACCGCTTATTATTGTCAGTATTGGAAGACATTATCAGAGGGAAATTCTCACACTCACAGAGTGGTGTTAAGTTGTCGATAAGAAATGGAAAACAGGCACTGGTTGTATTGGGTCCCATGCTGGCATATCTGTCACCCAGAGAGCAAGTGTCATGGGCTTGCTTCATATGTCGCATACAGCTCATCGATTGGATTCAAGATGCTTCGAAGACAATGCCGACGTCTGTTTGCGTCTATCTTCATCCACATAAATAGTGCGTCGCACTGTTTGTTTTGATGCTGTCGACAATGAGGAGCATGCATTAAAATCATGTCTTTGAGATGTATGAATCATAACCAGTCTTATTTCCTCAGCATATCGATTTTGATCATCCTTACTGATGAGCTTGCATTAAAAATCAAGATATGCTATTAGCCTCTCCATGTTGATACACGTCTTATATCTAAAGACAGATTTTCAAAAGTATGGAAAAATTAAAAGTGACGTTAAATGCTGGTTAAAATAGAAAGGTATATTAAGAGCTCTTAATGACAAAGGAATAATTATTGAATATTTTTTACTGTAAAAAGGAAATTTCATTTATTAAAGAAGGCAATCGAATAGCAATACAACTCTCTACGTGGAAATTATAAAATCTTATAATACATCATAACAAAAGAATAAAGGAGAAGCCCCTTCCGTAAGCTTTAAAAAGCTCTTTGTGGTGAGATGAGGGAGGTAGGCAATTGGTCCGCTGAATACAAAGCTGGATACAAAGAGACTGGTAATTTATATTTAAACATATTCCTCGAGAAGGAAACCGTTGTACTGACTGACTAGCTAAACGAAGGCTTGGGAACATGGCGTGTTGTAGAGGAAGGTGCATTAACAATTCTGTTCTCTGTTCTATTACACAAAGATGTCACTGGGCTATTTCAGCCCAGTGAAGATGGTTCTTGATAAATTTGGGCTTGTGTCCCGTGCTCTCCAACAAAAAAAAAAGGCCCTTTATGGGCAAAAAAATATTCGTGTCATCACTTTCTACCGTCTCACCTTCATCCAAGAGAGGGAGAGAGGGAGGGAGAGAGATGGAGGAAGAGAAAAAAATAGAGATGCAACAGGTGAAGCTGCCACGGTTCCCTCTCATGACCCAGAAAAGCTCTTATCCTCTCTACTCTCACACTGAGGAAGAGGGAGAGAGAAGGGAAAGAGAAAAAAAGAAAGAGAGATTTTTCATTGAAATGGTCACCCTACACTCTCTTCCCTCTCTCACTTCATATCTTACTATTATCAAATATTAAAGGTAAATATATGGAAAAATCAATGAAGCACTCTTTTCCCTCTCTTGCTTCCTATCTTACTATTATCAAATATTAAAGGTAAATACATAGAAAAATCAATGAAGCATTGTTCAAAATTGAAATGTGTATCAAGAGTCTTCTATGACAAAATGATAATAATAGTGATACCATCTATATTTTTAATGATGGGTGATAAGTAGTATGTGCAAGAGATATTTGGTAAAATCTCTAGAGATTGAGATTGAGAATAAAATCATGTAATAAAAGACCAAATATGTATAAAGTTGATAAGTTTTTAATGATCGGTGATAAGTTATTAAAATCTCTAGAATTGCTGGTTTTGACTTACATGAACTTATAATTATGGTTTCATGTTTGATTCATGAATAGTATCAATGTTTAGGTTTCCATGTGAAACAAGATAATAATAGAAGAGAGGGGGCACTTGAGTTTTTGTGTAAAGCCTTGGATTCGTTCTTGTGACCCACCTCCGCTTGATGCTAAAGTTTTTTACTTAAATAGAGCTTAAAAACCACATCTACATGCCGATGATAGGTGATTCTTTTGATGAATAATAGAACTTAAAACTGTGAGTACCAAAAATCAAGATCAAATTCGTCGTGTGGAATTCAAAGTCTTGTGAATGGAGGAAACGAGTCTCGAGAGAGCTTATCCCCATAGTGAGCCCATGTGGCACGAACCGAATTAGTTGGGTCCTTTCACCTTTGAGATACCGGCGGTATACTTCAAAAGAAAAAAAGAAGTGTGAGAACCAACTCCTGAAGGCTCTTTGTGTTATGCTAAGTCTCTGTCCTTGACCCTACACATTTGTAATCGACCAAAAGGTATGACAGCAATGAGACGTGCTGCGCACAATAAGCAGCCTAGTTGTCATGCTAGCAGCATAATCTCTCTCTCTAATGAAATGAGTTGTCTAATAATTCCCCAGACAATCTCTCTCTCTCTCTCTCTCTCTCTCTCTCTCTCTCTCTCTCTCTCTCTCTCTCTCTCTCTCTCTCTCTCTCTCTCTCTCTCTCTATATATATATATATATATATATATATATATATATATATATATATATATATATATATATATATATATATTTTTGTTCTAGCAGCATAATGCCCTTTGGTACATAATTTGCATTTAAGGTATCATGCACATTAAATGTAATTCAAATCACCACTAATCTTAAAGATCGAATGGTAAAATTGTTTGTATAAGATTATGCACCAAACAACATTATATATATATAACAAAAGATAAGAACTCTAGGTAAAAAGGGCTTCATATAATCGACGGGCGCAACAATGAATATCTAACAATAAAAATATAAAATCTCATAGTAAATAATGACAAACAAAATCAAAACAATGAGAAAAAATGACCATGTTGAAAAGGCAACGAAAAGGCATTACATATGACCTTGAAAGAAAAGCTTTACCTTAACTTTGGCACATGAAAACTTGTGTGGAACCCTCTTTAAAAAGAAAAGACCCCTTGTAACCATAAAATTACCTCATTCATCACTTCTTTCTTACTTTCATTTAATGAAAGAGAGGAAGGAAAAAAAAAGAGGTGAAGGAAGAGAATAAAAGAAAAGAAACTATAGGTTAAACGCCTACCTTTCCCTCTCAAGACCCAAATACTCTTCTTGTTTGTATGCTCACACTCTTGCTTTAGAGAAAAAAGTAGAGGAAGAAAAGGTGTAGAATGAGAATTGCATTCTTCTTATCGAGTAACCAAATGATCACTCTTTTTCTCTCTCTCTCTCTCTCTCTCTCTCTCTCTCTCTCTCTCTCTCTCTATATATATATATATATATATATATATATATATGTGTGTGTGTGTGTCATGTTATGCTGACAAGAAGCATAGAGATAGAGAGTGAAAAAAAGGTAGTATATGGTAGTTGAAGCACAGAACACAACACAATTGGAGGAGTGCTAACAATAGTTTATAGATATGCCTCTCTCTATATTTACTCTTTCTACATGTATATATAGAGAGAGATGAGAGTTGTCATATTATTATTCATGTTAAATTCTTCTTGATAATTTGGATTATTTATATTTTTAATTGAAAGGTTTAAATTTGGATTAGTGTATGTTAGATTACTGTTAATGAATAAGAGTATAATAACCTCCACTCTCTCCATAAAAACAAAGAGGTAGTAGTAAATGGTCAAATCTAGTTCGTGCTCAAATATACTTTATCATTTCAACCATTGAGGTGATAAACTAAAAAGTATTTAATACACAGTGAATTAAATGAAAAGCACAAAAGTATAACAGTATTATTAATTCAAATCTTTATAATTGATCATGTTAATTAAATAATAAAGATGATTTAGTAAATTTAAGTATAAATGGAATTTGAGTATTTACCACTACTTATATAGAGAGAGGTGGATGTAGTGATAAATGCATAATGTCCTTAACAAAAATGCTTAAATATTTCTACTTTGATATTAAAGATAGAAATTTGATTTCGTTTGCACTTTACATTTACATTAAATATAATATCAATGATCAATCGTATATATATAATATCGAAGATCAACGGTGGATATATATATATATATATATACGTGTGTGTGTGCGACCCTCCAACCACTAAGAACTTAGACTATGGCCGTAGAATCGGGCCCCCTTGTGGGATCTTCCGACAGCTTTCGCTAGAAGTCTTTTGGGGCCTCCTCTTGGAGACAACCCTTTTTCCTTGTAACATTATACAATCACCCCTAACCAAGTTGTAGCGTATACGGGAGACACGCAACACTCTTCCTATTCAATAAAGCTATCATTTGCACTCATTGCCTTTGCCTCCTTACAAACTTGAGAACTCATTCGAACTAAGTGTGTTGCTTCCGCGTTGCACCCGAACTAGAGTAAAGGCTGGCTTAACATATTTTGGTTGAGTGCTAGTCACGCGTCAAACCCTTTGGTCGTGTCAACTTTGGTATCCGAGCATAGTTTGGTTAAAAGTCGAGACTTAGAATTGACGAATTGCTAACGTTGGGGGCGTTAGCATGGCATCGGCTTTAGAGGTGCACGGGGATGCTTTACCACCGGCTCAGGGGAAGAACTGGCGGGAGAAATGAAATGGTAAGAAAGGCACGTCTAATGCGGGCATAGACGTTGTCACGAGTCTGGAGACCCAATTGTACAGGCTTGAGGAGGAGTGTGCCTCCTTAAGACAATCATTAGCACGAGCTGCAGTTGGCAATGACATTTTGAATGTGGAGTTATTCGATGGTTAGACATCCCTTCGGGATCGTGTAGATAGTCTTGAGACTGTCCAAGACTCTCTTTTGGCCCGTTTATCAGAGGTCCCTCAGATTGAAGGTGAAGGGTCTGAAGTCATACACAAGCACAAGGGATGAGAAAGTGATTGAGAATTTCCTTTGTCACTTTGATATGTACATTAAGGCAGGAAATCTGGAAGATGAGGAACAAAAGATTGCCACAACCTCAACTTTTCTTGATAACGATGCCTTCCTCTAGTGGCGTCAGAAGCTTGAAGAGATTGAGAATAGGGAGTGTGAGTTAGAAATGTACGAAGCTTTTAAGGAGTTAAGGGATCACTTTTTGCCTCAAAATATCGAAGATGTAGCTAAGTGGAAGCCCTCCAACTTAAAGCAAACGGGTTCAATTCATGAGTATATCAAAGACTATCAGTCCTTAATGCTAAGTATCAAGACCATGACGATGGAAGACCGTATCTTTCACTTTCTCAATAACTTACAGCCTTGGGCGGAATAGGAGTTTGGGCTTGAGAACCCATAGACATTGTCTAAAGCTATAACGGTTGGTGGATAATCGTAGAATTGATGTGAAGAAACCCAAAAGAACTCTAACGAGAAAAAAAGGTTATGAGAAAAAAGATGGAGACCATCGGGACAGTCAGGGTGATGCACTGACAAAGAGGTTTGATGGCAAGGCAAAGCCAAAGGGTCCATACAAGTTGGCGTGCTGGCTCTGCGGAGGCCCACACAAGTCTGTGGAATGCCCGAACAAAATGACACTAGGCGCGTAATTGCTATGAAAGAGGAACCTGATGAGCCGCGGATGAGAGCTCTCCAACAGATGAATGCTATGAATGATGCTAAGGCACCGATTCCGACGGCACCTCTTTGCAAATGCTTAATATACTTAGACGTTTTCGTCAAAGGTACAATCACAAAAGCGATGGTAGACACTAGGACAATGCACAACTTCATCACGCCGATGGAGAATGACCACTTGGGTGTGAAGTGTGTTAAACGGGAGGGTCTGATGAAGGTTGTGAATTCGGCACCCATGAAGACAGTGGGTGAGGCAAAGGCAGTGTCAATCCGAATTGGGAGTTGAGAGGGTATGACCAACTTCTCTATTTCCCCGATTGACGATTAGTAGTTGTTTTTAGGGCTAGAGTTCTTGCAGGAGTGTGATACGGAGATATGACCAAAGCGTGACTTTGTAGCTTTACTTGAAGGAGACTCACCCTATGTGGCTAAGGTGCAAGTGAAGCCAATGGAGTTTGGAAAAGGCTCAACCCGTGTGATATCTGCACTTCAACTTAAAATGGGTTTTGGGGGGGGGGGGGGGGTGAAGAGACTTATCTCGTAGCAATTCGGACAAAAGCGGATGATGGGGTGCCCAACATGGAGGCACCTCCAGAACTTGATGGAGTGGTAAGGGAGTTTGACGATATGATGCCCGAAAAACTCTCGAAGCAACTCCCACCTTGGGGGAAGATCGACCATTAAATTAAGTTATTGCTTAGAGCTAGATCGTCGGTCATGGCATCTTACCGCATGACACTGGTGGAACTAAAAGAGTTAAGGGAACAATTAGATGAGATGTTAGCGGCCACAATCATTAGACCTTTGGCATGCCTATACTCTTCCAAACCAAGTCTGATGGGTCAAAACGGCTTTGTGTAGACTAATGTGTCCTGAATAAGCTTATGGTGAAGAACAAGTACTCCCTTCTTTTGATTGCAGACTTGTTCGACCAACTTGGACAGGCACGAGTCTTCTCTAAGTTAGATCTTCATTCGGAGTACTGACAGGTGCAGATCGTTGAGGAAGACGAGGAGAAGACTATGTGCGTAACTCATTATGGTGCCTATGAGTTCTTTGTGATGTCGTTCGGACTGACTAATGCTCTAGCAACTTTCTCAACTTTGATGAACAAGAACTTTTATTCATTCTTTAATCAATTTGTCGTCGTCTACCTAGATGACATAGTAGTGTACAATACTTTCATTGATCAACATGTTCACCACCAGCAGTTAATCTTTCGGCTATTGCGGGAGAACCATCTCTATGTCAAAAGGGAAAAGTGTCTATTTGAACAAACTGAGATAGACTTTCTGAGCCATGTGATTGACAATGGAAAGATGCGGATAGACGAGAGGAAGAATCAAGTTATCAAAGACTGACAACCTCCAACCAGCCTAACAGGCTTGCACTCCTTTCTTGGTTTAGCTAACTACTACCATCGTTTTATCCAGGGATATGCCGCTCTCGCAGCCCCCTTGACGGACAAGTTAAAGAAGGGTCGGACTTACGACTAGATGGAGTCTTGCAAGGAAGCCTTCGACAAGTTGAAGGAGGCGGTGATGAGGGAACCTGTGTTGGTATTGTCGGATTACAACCAACCGTCTGAAGTGTAAACAGGTGCTTCAGACTTTGCCTTAGGTGGGGTGTTAATGCAGAATATACACCTCGTCGCTTTTGAGAATTAGAAGCTCAAAGACAGTACTCAGTTCATGAAAAAGAGATGACGACGGTGATATACTGTCTTCGCCTATGGAGATACTACCTCCTGGGAAACCACTTTACGGTTTGAACAGATAATGTAATTGTGAGTTAATTATAGACACAAAAGAAGCTGTCGGCAAAACAGGCATGATGACATCAATTTTTAGCTGAGTTCGATTTCACGTTGCTCTAGAAGGCAGGTAAGACTAACTCAGTGGCAGACGTACTGAGTAGACAGGCAAAGTTGGTTGCTCTTGAGGGAGATAATGAATCTTTAAGTGTGCATGTTTAAAGTGACTTGGTGGAGCAGATTTGTGCCGTTTTGGAGGTAGACGGGATGACCAAGCAACTCAAAACGTTAGTCCATGCAGGTAGGACTGGGCAATTTTGGGTTGAAGACGGTTCGCTGCTAACAAGAGGAGATATGCTCTATGTGCCAAGGACGAGAAACTTAAGAAGAGACATCCTGAAGGAGTGCCATGACTGACCTTGTGCTGGACACCCGGGTATGGAGCGAACTAAAGCTTTATTGGAGAGATCCTTTTACTGGCCCAACATGGGAGATGATATGGCAGCGTACATGCGAACTTATCTCATTTACCAACAGGATAAAGTTGAGAACAAAAAACCAGCAGGACTCTTAGAACCATTGTCGATTCCAAGCCGACCATAGGAGAGTATATCCATGAACTTTATCTTGAATCTACCTAAGTCAAACGGTTGTCAATCCATCTTGGTGGTAGTTGATAGGTTTTCCAAGTATGGGGTATTTGTGGCAGCCCCGTTGATGTGCATAGTCAAGCGCACAACAAAGATCTTCGTCAAGCATGTGGTAAGTATTGGGGAGTCCCTTCCAACATTGTTAGTGACCGCGATACCCGATTTACAAGCAACTTTTGGCAAGAGGTCTTTTGTTTGTTGGGTACGGAGTTATTATTCTCAACAAACTGTCACTCGCAAACGAATGGCCAAACGGAAAGAATCAATGCCTGGCACTATGCTTGTGTCAACCAGAGGGATTGGACTGAGTGGATGGACCTAACTTGCAGATTAGTGAGTCTACCAGCAAGAGCTCCTTTGAACTTGTTACGGGACAATTGCCACAAACTCTTCTTTCATTAGCGGCAAAGTACATTGGGAGGGTACAAGTGGCATACTCTTTTGCAACAGACATTCAAGAGAGGCGTGA
Organism: Brasenia schreberi; assembly: GCA_036023115.1. NCBI lineage: Eukaryota > Viridiplantae > Streptophyta > Magnoliopsida > Nymphaeales > Cabombaceae > Brasenia > Brasenia schreberi. Next base: position 11,169,202 of record JAYKKT010000091.1, on the reverse strand, counting down.
TATGACACATGTGTTCCTTGACAATTGCCGCATTTAGTGTAGGGATCACGTTCTTGTGAAACTTTATCCTAAACACTCTCAATATTTTCATAGGTATCACGCGACGTTGATTCGTAAGTATGACGGACCCTATAAGATCATAAAAAGGGTGGAGAACTGAGCATATAAGGTGGATATGTCGGGCCATGTTTGGACGCACCCTGTCTTTCATGTGAGCAACCTGAAGGCGTATCATGCAGATGCGGAAGACCAACGGCGCAACAGTCCAACACGGGCACCAACTTACCTAAGGACCCCGGGGAGTAAAGAGGAGGAATTGATCATGGACCATGTACCATAGCCGGACGACGGACCCGTTACCTTGTGAAATGGAAAAGACTTGATGCGGACCAAGCCACTTGGGAAAAAGGGCATACTCTAAGGCAATTTTCAGAGGCACTTGCGAAGTACCACCGGCACATTGCAACATTATCGCGGACGCCAACGACTTCGGTGGGGGAGAATATGACCCTCCAACCACCAAGAACTTGACTATGGCTGTAAAATCGGGCCCCCTTGTGGGATCCCTCGGTAGCTTCCGTTAGAAGTCTTTTGGGGCATCCTCTTCGAGACAACCCTTTTTACTTGTAACATTGTACAGTCACCCCTAACCAAGTTGTAGCGTGTAAGGGGGACCAAGTTGTAGCGTGTAAGGGGGACACGCAACACTCTTCCTATCTAATAAAGCTATCATTTGCACTCATTTCCTTTGCCTCCTTCCGAACTTGAGAACTCATTCGAACTAAGTGTCTTCCTTCTGTGTTGTGTCCAAACAGTAAAAGCTGGCTTAATTAGTTGCGGTTGAGTGCCGATCACGCGCCAAATCCTTTGGCCGTCATATATATATATATATATATATATATATATATATATATATATATATATATATATATATATATATATATCAAAGGAATAAGTAAAGAGTAATAACCTTACCCACGTACGAACCTCGCAGAAATCGGTTTGTGGACCGGTGGATGGAGTCGGATTCTTTGGTTAAAAGAAAGATCGGTAGAGTCGGGAGCACATCCGACCCGTTCGTGCCCCGAAGTCGCCTCGTTGCCCGTTGGCACGAATATTGATCCCTTTCCTTCTTTGCTCGGGCTCTTTAACCCTACCCTTTTTTTGCCCCACCACCCTATCCCGCAACGCTGCTTCCGAACTCCATTATTCTTGCTCCTCCTTCACAATCTCTTATCATCGGATATAGCCAGCAGGCCGGCGACGATCACGTTTATCGCCCTCATTTAGGTCTCTCTCTCTCTCTCTCTCTCTCTCTCTCTCTCTCTCTCCGAATGCGAATTTCGCCACTTACTTTGAAGATGATTGCTGTACATTCATCGAATATCTTTTTTTTGTCCTAACCTGTCCTAACCATCCTACCGCCGCCTAACCGCGCCGTGCCGCCGTAAGGTAGGGTGATAAGGTGGCTGGTTTCTTTGTGCTCGATTCTTTTTCGTCCTGGTGGCAGGCTCCAAGAAACTTTCTTTTCCGGGTAGCGGACCTATCTTGCATAAGGGAGGTTTCTCGCTCGGTGAATTTCTTGAATTTGATACTTATTGGGAGAAGACATGGATGATTGGGGTAACCGTCTGTCTTTTCTCTCTATCCGCATTCAAGTTCTTCGAATTTGTTGTTCGTTCTGCTGAATCGGACGGTTCTGGTAGAAGTACTGTTGTAGTGATCTTGAGTTGCATCTTGATCGATTTTTTCTGGCATGAACAGCGCTTGTTGTTCTTTCCCTGTCTTTCCTCTTTCGAAGTTCGTTGACGCTCTTCTTTATTTGGGGGAAACTGGTAATTGTAGTGTTGTGCTTGTTGTTCGTCTTTTGTTAACAGGGACGATGTTTTTCCTCCATCGAGTTTATGTTTGAGCTTCCCTCGGTGTAGTTGTTGGTAACCGTTTCATTTGTATCGATAAATCTATGCCTAGCGAAGTCGCTTTGTCAGGCTTATTAGTGGCCCCAAGATGCAAAGAAGAATGAGAGAAAGAGGGTCTTCCATTTTGTGCTGTGAATTCATCTGCCGTGCCGATCAGTTTGTGCAGACTTCAACCCGACTGATATTTAAGTTCTTGGTTGTTAAGCAAATCATTACTTTTCCTGTTAGTGTGGCGTAATAATTCTCCAAAAAGGGATAATTCTAGATATCATTCCATGAGAAATGAAGTAGTCCATTTGTGGAAATTTAACGGAATCTTTGATTTGCAAAGCTAAGGTCTTCATGGGTGTCATTTAGGTTGATTTTCCTTAATTCAAACTCCAGTTTGATAAATGGACGTGACAGTACACTACAAATATGTAACGGGCCTGTACATTGCTACACAAAATTCAGATGTCTGTGGTAACTGTAAGATGTCCCTGCAATCGCTTGGACTGTTTTTACACCAGGTGTGACAAAGTCTCCCAAATGGCTGAAGATAATCATTACGAAACAATAGAGTTATGGAACACTAACCGGTATCCGAATTCCATTATGATGTTGTCTTCTGGTTGGTTTAGCAGCTGAAGCTATTACTCGAACCGCATGGTCCATTGTGTATTTTTTTGCAGTGGCTTATTCTTATCAAGTTTGTGTGTGAATTTTTCTTGAGAAGCTTCCCTAGAGCAGGCTATAATCTTGCTATGCACATAGTGTTGCATCATGTAGCATCTTACTTTTTACAGCCATGTATAACTTTGTTTTGCAAGCAACCAACTTTTCATACCTTTTCCCTCACATATAGGATGATGTTTAGCGCTTAATATTCAGTTGTTAGTATTCGTTAGACATCTTTTGTCAATTATAATTTGCAGGTAAATGTTCTCTGCTTATTATAGGATAAGAACTTTTACCAGATCAGTGTGCTCATCCCGATACACAACTTAGATTCATGTTAGTCTTGGATTTGTGGACTTCATTATGTGTTTCTTTATCCAACTGAGGGTGATAATATCTCCTACGATTTCTTTCTCCATTTCTTTTTTCATTTCTATTTTATTCTTGAGCCAAAATGCATACTTTATCATCATTTTATAGTGGTCCACCTGGTATTATTGCTGAAAAATAATAACACGAGGAACAGAACTCTTAACTCAATAGGCAAGCCTCTCTAATTGCCTCCGATGCTGTGTATTAGAAACTATGTTGGTTGTTTTATCTGAAACTGTACCAATGCCACTTCTGAATAAATTGATTAATTATTTGCAAGAACTGTTGATTGAGGTGATAAGCCATGACTTTCTCATATCATGTGACCATCCACCTCTGCCTACTTTGCTCACAGGGTATGTGATTATAAACTCATGGTTCTGTTACTTCTGTAGGTTGTTTTATTTTTTTGCCAACTTTCTCATAATTTTATTCTTACTGCACCTTAATTATTTATATTTTGGATGAGATTGTTATTTGCTAATGCTTGCAATTATTTGAACATGGAAATATTCACCGCAATCTTTTACCAATACTGACCTTTTTGGGGCTACTGTCACTTACTTTCTACTTGTAATTCAGAATCTGAGGATTTTAATCCTGCATTGCCTGCCCTTTCTACTGAAAAATCAAAAGGTTTGTGGGATGATGAAGACATTGAAGATGTGAAGACATCTTGGGAAGATGGAGATGTTCCTCCTATAGAAAAGGTTTTCTTTTCTCTTCTTGAGCTTTGTATGTTTGTTTTGATGTTCCTTGTCATGGCAAAGCTCTGCGAGTATATATACTCCAGACACACGTGAAGTGTGGAGTGGAGTTAGTGCACATGCACGCTCAGTCACCCGCAGACTGCATGTCTTTTCATGCATAGTAAAGGTCTATAAAATATTGGTTTGAGTCATTTTATGTGCTACATGTAGGATTTTGTGTGGATCTCCTTATGAATATGCATTTGCTCATCTCCATGCTGTGTTCTTTTGAATTTCATCCTTATTTCTCATGTACTGGTTCTCAATGCTTGTGACTTTCATGTGAAAATTAAATATCACTGAAAAGTTCAAGAATGTGTTTGATTAATAGTCACACAATTCTTTGTCAAGTATACCATGCTTGGATATGGACAATTTTTGGGCAAATAAACTTATATGGGGAAGCCTTGACAGGTGTGGAGAAATAACAACTTTGTGGCCATTAAACTGATGGCCCCAAAAGGGGAACTATGAAAAGAGTGTAATAGAACCATAGAAAGTCACAGCCTGGATAAGTTGTTTGGAAGCAATAAATGTGAATAATATATTGGCGCGCACAAAGATGTCTTGTTATCATAATGTTTTATGTTCTCCAACTGGAGATTTGGTTGTTGCACGATCTCCATGTTTCAGCAATAACACAACTGGCAAATGTACTCAATATAATAGGTACCTGTGTTATTTCAAGTTTTAGATTTTTTTGTTCCCAATCTGAAATATTAGCCTGTCTTAAGTTGATTCCAGTATCATGCCCTTTCATATATCGATTCATTGCCAGGTTCCCAAACCAGAACCTCCAGTGGAAAAAGCAGTTACAAAAGATGGTGGGAAGGGTGTTACTAGCAAGAAAGAAAAACCTGTAGCTGCAGCAGCAGACGAGAAGCTTGCAGATCCTGTTGCAGAAAAACTCCGGCAACAAAGGTTCTTTGAAATTATGTATACTTCGTCAATTTTCATCACTTTGGCTCGTGCATTAAACGCTGTGTTGTTAGATTAGAAGTCCAAAAGTTGGTGGATCTTGATGAAAAGGTTTTTCTTGCATCACGTTGTCCGTCACCAACAATTCTTGAAAAGAGGTAATTTGCCTTCCTTTCAGGCTTGTTGAAGAAGCTGATTACAAGTCAACAGCGGAGTTGTTTGCTCCAAAAGGTGATGGCAAGACTTTGGATAACTTCATCCCGAAGTCTGAAAGTGATTTCCTAGAATATGCTGAACTGGTCTCATACAAGCTTCGTCCTTATGAGGTAAGTTTGTGAAATTTTTCTTTCAATCTTAGAATGGAAACTCTCGCTTGTAACTTTGGATGATGTTGCGTGCAGAAAAGCTTTCACTACATAAACTTGCTCAAGACGGTTATGCGATTTTCTATGGTATCAATGAAGGCCTCAGATGCTAAGGAGGTTGCTTCATCCATTACTGCCATTGCCAATGAAAAACTTAAGGCTGAGAAAGAGGCTAATGCCAGCAAAAAGAAGCCAGGTCTGCTTTAACATCATTTTTCTGTGCATGGTTCTTTTTTTTCATTCTGATTTGCATAAAACGGCTATTTACTTCTGAATCGCATGAGGGTTTGCTTGTTGATCTTTTATTTGGATTTTGTGTTTGCAGCCAAGAAGAAACAGCTCCATGTTGATAAGCCAGATGACGATGCTGTGGTTGACGGGTATGATGCCCTTGATGATTACGATTTCATGTAGAGTTCATTCATGGTCATGTCTGTAGAGATCTTGGTGCCGTTGGACTCAAGTACCCCCAAGAATTGAGTTGTGTAGAGAGCTGCGGTTTGTGCTATAAGAATTTAATTTTGTTCATGACATTTTTTTGTTTGATATTTCAAGGGGGATTGATGGAATTCTCTGAGTGGATTTTGCAGTGTTGTTGTGACGGATATATAGGCTTGTATGTGTTCTTTCTCTGAGTCGCTGGTAAGTCTTTTCTAGATTTTTGAGAAACAATTGTGGAACGAGTAATGCGTCGAAGGCTATTCTTTTTGGCATTATGTGCATTTTGGTTGCCTGTTGCCTTCGTTCATCTTTGCTATTTGATAAAAGTAGAAGCCTCTACTGATGTGGGTGTCGTGCTTTACTCAACTATATGTATAAGATATGAACCAAGATGGGGTGACTCTAACTTGTTCTCAACTTGTCACACTCAACTCTGCCGATATCGATTAATTTCCTTTTGCCATGGGCCAAGACTTTTAAGGGAAATTGACCACAGCAGGAGATCTATATATTTCCTAAGCTTCAATGTGATGATCAATTTCCCCTGTAGTAGTTCATATGAAGTTTTACTACCGTTCATGACCCTTAGGTATACGCCTATGTGAATTTAGGCCTATAGTTTTAGTACGAGAGAGGCCTCTCACGAAAATTAAACAGGAAAAAAATGGCATTAATGCGCACCCTTAAGGTGAAATGTGCTTCTTAAATTTTGAAGTTCTTCAGTTTTTACTGAAAAATGGAAGGCCAGCTAGTTCAACGTAATTAATAATTAACTAATGCATCTTTATTGTCAAACTAAAATCATTTGACAATTGAATCCAACCAACTGATCAGATTTTACCACATCTTTTCTAGAATAGCAAAAAATGACCTTTATGAAGAAGGATGCGAATATAACATTCTCAAATTGAGTGAATGACGTAGACATAGAGAGCTTTGAGATTCACGTGGTAAATTTGTCGTCTATCCGATCAGTGTCCTTACATGGCTTTTATCCTCCTACTTACTAGAGTACTTGTGAGAAGCAGCACCAATGACCATTTGATTATGAGTAAAACTAGGGCCTCTTCAATCCATAATCTTGGATTGCTTGTTTGCACCTTTCATGAGTTCGTGTGTTTTCTCCGGCGATGACTAATATCCGATGCTTTCTTATTATTTTACTAGTTAAGTTTAAACTAGTTAGACATTCTTGTTATATATATAAGTCTAATATGCTTGTCAAGTTATAGAGTTTTCATATTTTTTTAAATTTCAATCAATTTACAGAGATTGACGATTGATCTCAAAAGTTAAAAGGCAACAAGAGCATGTGTACTTTTTATAGTGATCTATATGTGTGTTTTTTGTTTTTGAACTCTATCTTTTAAAGTAGATTGTTGAAATTTTCAAGGATTAACAAATAAATAAAGCATGAAGATGCTTATATAGAGAATGTTGGCAGTTAATCATCTACTAAGTACAAAAGGCGAGAAATAAAGATGCTTGAGATGGATGAGTAGTCAAACAAGAAAATACCACATATATAATAATGTTATTAGAAACAAATCAAAAGTGGGACTAATAGATGATAAAATGAGAAAAATTGATTAAGATTGTTTGAATATGCAGAAAAATTACCAAAAGGAAGCTTGAGTAAAAAGATATGAGAAATTAGATTGTGAAAATGTTAAAAAAGAAAGAGGAATACCACAAAAATATTATAAAAAAATAATAGAATGATTTCGTTTATGTTGAGTTATCTGCTAGCATGACATATGATCGAGCTATCTGGAAACAAAGAATCCATATAGTAGACCCCATCTAGTATGGGAAAAGGCTTAGTTGTTGTTCGATATATAACGTTTGTATTGCTTAATGCAGTTGTATATAAGCATTTATTTAACAAAATTATTGCGGAGTTATGTTCAGATATGGCACTGGGGGTTACACGTTTTCATCTATATACATACTCCATTTCATTACTCAAGAAACTAAGGCCGTTAAATATTTATACTATTACCATATTTCAATTTTTTTAATATGAAAGAATATTGGAAAAAGTATAATCGTCCTTTTCTGGAGAAAACCCCCCAAGTTTTTTTTCAAAAAAAAACTCACTCTAGGCTTCTTTTCACTGAGCTTCATTGCGAAGTACATTAGTCACTGGGTCATGGAAATTTTTGATCTCCAAAATAATTGCCTTACACATCTAAATCATGTTCTCAATTGCTTAATGTTAACGGCTCTGTGATGGAAGCAAATGGGTTGCACCCAAACTATTCAAATATCGCACGCGTATACTCGGTGTGTGTGAATTAAATTAATGAGGTTGTCCACTTGAAAACCAACAAACCACGAGGGGGTGAGGAGAGTCCCCTTCTCTTCCCCATGCGGTATGGCTGCGATCTCTTCTATTCTATTCCAAAAGGCACTTCAAAATCAATTAAAAACTTGCTGTGCTGCAATGGTGTGTTTGTGTGTGTGCATGCATGCAAAAGGTGGAGTAAATGCATTGCCTCTTGCACGCAAGTGACGCCATTGGACTCTAGAGAACCGACTGAATAATGCAAACGATGGACGTTTCGCTACCTTTATTTGACTCACTTAAGTTTGTGATTCTGTGATAGAAACACATTAGCATAACTTTGTATCTAGCTAGGATGTTAAGCCAGTTTTATTTACAATTAGAAAACTTGTTTCCCTTTGAGTTCTGAACCAAATGTAGCTCTCTTCAGTCTTCCTTCTTATGTGGGGATGGCATCTCTACCAGCCCAGCAGGTACCCAATCCACTCCGCCCCTACACGAGGTGGGTAGGGTTTAAAGATATCCCACCCAGCCCCTATATATATATATATATATATATATATATATATATATATATATATATATATATATATATATATATATATATATATATATATATATATATATATGTATATAGATAGATAGAGAGAGAGAGAGAGGGAGAGAGCAAAAAGCAAACATCTATTTTTAAATTAGAGAGAGTGTGAGAGCAAAGAGCAAACATCTATTTTTAAATTTAAATCTCTACTATTTGATGATTGAGATTTGTTTGAATTTGTTAGAACGTAAGTTTACTAGCATATACCCATTTCTCCCCTCTCTCTCTCTCTCTCTCTCTCTCTCTCTCTCTCTCTCTCTCTCTATATATATATATATATATATATATATATATATATATATATATATATATATATATATATATATATATATATATATATATATATATATATATATATATTATATAAAATGAATATGCACATTTTTATATATGTATTAAGTAGAAAGAATGAGAGTTGGTCATTTCATGCCTATCTTCAATTTTTTACTTTTCTTTTTGAATCTGTATCATCCGATCAAAAAGATAAACAGAAAAATGAACAAGAGACTCTAGTATGAATTGGAGTCTAGGTTATATCATACAAAATGTATACTTTATATATATATATATATATTTATATAAATATGTAGTATGAAATAACATAGAGTAGATTTTGTTTTATGTACAAATATATGATATTAATTTTTTAAGTGCTTTTTATAGATTGAAGTTGGATGAAACGGGGTATAGTGGGTGTGGGGCAAATATGATTTGCCATGATCGTAAGCGGGGTGGGGTCTTATAAGAGTCTTCTGTGGTGGGTGCGTACAAACTCGCCTCATTGCCATCCCTATTCTTATGTTCCTTCTAATTTAAATAGTGTATGCTTTTCCAATCACAAACCAAATTGTGTTTGGCTCATCTAATCTCAGACTAAGCCTAGCTCTGAACGGCTCCAAGCCAGAGGTCTTTCGGCTTTGCGTGCCGGTGACGCCTATCGCACGTGCAACAGTCTGCAAGATTCAATCTATCTTTGACCATTAATTTGTCTGTCTGTTAAAAGTATAGACCAAAACAGACCAACTATTCACTAAGACCAATCTGCAATCTTTAACCCTACGTCAGGCAGTCGGTGAGTTGTCTTTACCCATCAACTTTGGGGAAAAGAAAAGAATAACTCCCCATTCGACAAATCCATAGAAGTTCCTCGTTAATTGTAATTGACTGTATCACTTTACATTGAGCCATATCACGGAGATCTCAATGACCCTTGGATGATCTCAATACAAAAATTCTATTTTTGAACATTTTTCTGCGAGAACACAAGGTTAAGATAAAAAGAGAAAACACATTGTATGTAGGCGTTTTGATATTTACAATCTCTTTTGATGATCTCCAATTTGTTTCATGGTTTCTGATTTCTGCAACTTCTTGGTGCTTGTTGTTTTTTCCCTCCTTTTGATTCCGAACGCGCTACTAAATCGATTAATGATTCTTTCCGACTCCTTAATGGTCTCTAGCTTGGGTTTCCATTGTTGAAACCTTGAACCAACCAACTGTGTATAATCTTTTTGCAACTCTGGTGTTGTGCACACTTTTCCTTTCGGCTGTTGATGCTTATGTTCATCTGAGGAACCATGATCTTCATGATCTCTTCCTGGTCCTTCTTCTATCATGAGCTTCGAGATGAACTCATCTGAAACTCTAATCTGAAGACAGCCCTCTGGCGTTTTGAGTATGTCAAACGGTCGAATGCCTCCGACGTTCTTCGTCACTTTACAAGAAGAGGAAGCGAGCGATGCTAAAGTTACAAAGGAGAGAACAGACTGAAAGAAGTGGTTGGGGAGGAGGAAATATTTATGGCCTAGTTGGAGTTCTTCGTCTGCAGCGAGTGCAGGGATCTTCTGGCCGATGCGGAAAGAATCCGAATGGCAGATGAGATGTTTAGGGAATTCCAGCATGAGTTCGGATGCGTTAACAGGCCTGTCATAGACCTTAACAACTCCATCTGATTGAATGAGCTTCACTGTTCTGGCCGAGGGATCATGAACGTGAACGTCAGGCGATTGTAAGCAAGATGCTTGGTTGCCCATCACATGAAAACACCATGAGATCACCTGGAGGTTCAAAAACTTAACGCCCATCTGCAAAATCCACTCTAGCCACTAAAGAACATGATTTGAATGCAAATCAAAGATACCAACAAGAAGAAGAAAGGTTTAGCTAACAAGAGAGTGGAAGAAAGAAAGGAACAAATGAGCAGGGGCTCTGGATTTTCTTCTTCGCCTTTCTTAGGAGAAATTTCCCGGATGCTTCATACGGCGTAGGCCAGGGTGTTTATATATTTGTTAGCAAACAAAGCAGGTATTCCTTTCGTAAGGGGGAAATAGAAAGGGCACCGAGATGCGTGAGACTTGAGGAGGGTACGCCACTGTCTACGGTCAAAGAGTCGATTCGCAATTGGCTGTTTGACTGCTCTTTCACGTTGGTATTTCTTGAAGTTCCGAATGCAACAGCCTGTACAGTTTTCAGAACAATAGAATAATATCCAATATCCAGCATCACACACAGTCCAAGACCAACTCTAATACTCTGAGATCTACGAGAGCGAGAGAGGATTACCAGTATACATACTTGGTGCGCACAAAGATGTAGAATGGGAAAAGAAATTAATCAACAACGGGGTGAAATTCCTCTTTCTCCTCAACTTTATCTTTTAATTGAAAGACAACTTTCGTAAGGGACTGCATGCATGTGAGGAAAAAGTAAATAATAATAATATATCATGAAACTTTTATACATATACACAAAAAGAATATATATATAAGCAGTTTTGTCTGTAACCTAAAATGTGGTCCAAGTGGGAGGCGGCAAGCTGATGCATTTTCCCACCCCACGCAGTCTTTAAGGACATGGATGCCACTGTCAGAAGTCATGACCACACCTTCCCTGTATTCGATAAATGAGGCCTTAAGAAAGGTGGAAAGGCAAACCCAACACTTGTGTTTGGTCAAAGATCAAAATAAAGGGCGTATACCAGCTAATGAATAAATAGGTCAACAATGAAAGTGAGTTGGATGCAGAAAGAGATCATCAAGCGACGAAAACGTTCGTCTCTGAGTTTCTCTTTTAGCAGTGGCATTCATCTTCGGAATATGATAAGCCTATTTGCCAAACATCATGGCCGTAAGTCAATCTTCTTGGCGTTTGGGATTGTTACAAGTTGTCTCCTGCAGTACATTTAGAAAAAAGGCGTATATACAGTTCAGTTGTATGTAGGTAGACTCTACTATGTACGTTATATCTAGGGGGCTAAAACCGAACCAAATCAGTGGTTTACGGTTTGGTTTGGTTCTAGATGTCTGATGGCTTGGTTTGCTCCGATTTTCGCAAAAAAGAAGCTGGTGGTTTGATTCACGATTCCAAAATTGGAACCAAACCATGAGAACCGAATTGAGCCAATATATATATATATATATATGAGTGCATGTCTGTGTATGATATATATAAAGTTTATATATAGGTATACATCTTTATAATGTTATTTGTAGAGTTTTATAACCTTATATATATAAAGTTTACATGCTTATATTGATATAAATCTTGACAAGTTTAAAAGTTTACAATATGAGTTTTTAAACCCATATACATATAATATGTGGACCGTTGATCCAATAATCTGATGGCAAATGCATTGTATTTAGCAAAACCCTTAAATAGATAGAATTGTGGTTCATAACTGAACCAAATCGGAATTGGCAGTTTGGTTTGGTGTGGTTCTAGCTATAGCATGATTTGATTTGATTCGATTGTCTAAAAGTTGAGAAGTGAAACTACCGGTTTTGTTCGAGGCTCAAGTTAGAACCGAACCATGAGCATCCTTAGTTGTATCAAACTAGAAAACAAGGATTGCGCTCTCTTGTGCTGTTCAATGAGATAGCATAGGAAGCCATTTCTCTGTATCTTGGAATCTTCAACGAAGAAAATTCAGCGGTAGTACACAAAGAAGTTAATGCATGGAGCCAAAAACACGTACTGTCTTTATCTCGCCAACTCAAATTTGTTCCCTGTTGGACGAAGTTTGCCCACATGAAAATTTGGCAGGAGGTGGAATTTCAGAATTTGTTCATCGTCTCTCTTTGGACACAAGGACCCACGTTAAGTTCTTTTTTGGATCGTTTTGAGAAACGTGATGGCCATGGGTGTAGAATAAAAGGAGCAGAATACAAATAGATTGAATTTAAGATGGTAAAAGATGCAGCGGGACATCATCTCATGATCGGTGGTGCTGTTGTTTTCACCCGAAAACCCTTGTTTTCATGCTTTCAGCTTCCTGATTCGTCACTTTCAAACATACTTTGCTTTTCACTCGTCTTGGAGTACCTTTCTCTCTCTCTCTCTCTCTCTCTCACACACACACACACACACACAGCATTGCATTTTAACTAGTGCCGAGCATGCTCGATACAACGTTGAATTCAATGGTGAGTTTCACTGTTCGAAAAGCAACCTTCCTTCTTCACTGTTAGACCCATCATGGTCATTGCAATAATTGTGGGTGAACGTTGTGTCTGGACAATAGGTTTCCGGTGGCTGGCCAAAATGGGTGCGCTGTTGAGAGGAAAAGAAAGGGCGCCTCGAGTCTAACGCCTGCACCTTGGGTGAGGGAGCTGAGAAGATTGCACCTACGTACATGCAGGAGAGGCCACCAGTTTTTACACGATTTCTTGCTTTTTGCTGTCCATGCTCTACTCATAATGTCATTATATATTGTGTAAGCATGGCTTGGTTGATTTGCTTCAGCCACACATGGGAATCCTTGTTTCGAGAAGTTAGAAAACAATGATCCAGAATGCACCACAATTTTGACACAGAAACCACGGTGTGGAAAAAGTTCGTAGTGTTGTGTGCGTGTATATATATATATATATATATATATATATATATATATATATATATATATATATATATATATATTATATATAAACTGAGAGAGAACATAGTCCATCAATAAACCCATCCATAAATCACTTAAAAATCTTCATTTTTATTTACAATTATCAATGTTAGAGATTTGAATTTAAAAAGTATTTAATATATATGAGCACTTAATACTAAATACAAAAAGTAAAAGATATTTTTAACTTTATAAATTTAAATCTTCATTGTTGATTATCTCGAACGGTGAAGATCTTTTAGTGCACATATACCAATGTCTCTTTCTCTATCTATCTACAGGATCAAACAGTGAAGATCTTTTAAAATGTCAAACATGAATAAGTGCTCATATACCAATGTCTCTCTCTCTATCTACCTATATGTACATATATATACTCGAGTCCAATGCATTTAATAACAGCACATGCTCAACTATGTGAGTGTATGTAATTTTTCATCTACGTATGTATATCAGAGTTTATAACATAGAGAAGAATAGTTTAATCCTCATGAAATTCTGATCTGTCTAACCAGAAAATCAAGTCTAAATATTTCATAAAGTTCTGGAGATGCCAATTTGAGATGTGCATTGTTATGGTTATCATTATACATTGGGCTCAGTAAAAACCCGCGCATAGTGTGCGTGGAGTGCCCTGCGCATGTGAAGATTATTGGTTGCAGATGGGCATGCGGCCTTGTACCTAAAGGATATTTTATCGATGTAAGTGCCAAAACATATAAAATTATAACCCAAATTTGGACTCAGAGAGAGAGAGAGAGATGCGGCCTTGTAACTAAAGAATATTTTATTGATGCAAGTGCCAAAACATATAAAATTATAACCCAAATTTGGACTGAGAGAGAGAGAGATGCGGCCTTGTAACTAAAGGATATTTTATTGATGTAAGTGATAAAACATATAAAATTATAACCCAAATTTGGACTGAGAGAGAGAGAGAGAGAGAGAGAGAGAGAGAGAGAATGACCCTTTGCTTCAAGTGCCCTCAGGATTCTAGAAGGGTTTCATGCAGGGCCTGAATCAGCTAAAGTTATAGGGCACGATATTTGTTCCTAAAATAATATTACTGGAAGACAGACACTAAACAAATAGCACATATGAATGAAGGACAAAACTGTCTAACATAGATAAATTAAATATCACCTGCAACAAGGTACCAAGCTAAATCTTGAAAAAATTTCCTACAAAATAGATTACCTAATGTGGCAACCCACCACCATAAGGAGGGCTACGTTGATCGAACTTCCCTTATTCAAGTAATAGAAAACCAATATCCCCTCAACAAAGATTTGAAGACTACGACGATGAAAGAAACGTAAAGTGACTCTTTGCCATTTTCAGGCACCTCAGCTGCCGCATGTATAGCTACTCTTACATTAAGAACAGCCACAAGAGTTGATAAATTAACTCATCTTACAGCGTCATAACTCAACGACGGCCGCCTCTTCTTGCTGGAATATCTGAATCCTCATCATCAGACTGGACATCTCCATATCGCCATATCCTTAGTCTGTCACGCTTGGCCTTTGCTTGATGCTCTTCTAGGTTATCAAGTGCTGACTGTCTCTCTTTGGTGTCCCACCGTTTTCTTCTCTCCAGTCTAGCAAGACCTTCCTGTTTCTCACAGAGATAGCCAAAATCAGATGATGCCATTCAAATTCTAGGAATAACTGAAATTAATCAAAGTATTGGGCAGTAGATCTCCAATCATGGGGAAAGAAAAAATGAATGTTAACAAGGAGATAAAAATGAAGGGCGTTGAATATCAAGAATACGTGAGCAGGTAGGTGGGTGAAATACATTTCCACATCTTACTTATATATTAGCGTCACATGTTTACCTACATAAAGTTTAACATGGTGAGTATTTACTCTCATTAAGTGGAAACAATATAGGCAGGTGCGGACATGCGGACACACACAACAGGTGGGGAGTGGACAGGGATACCTGTAGCATAGCAGCATTGATACTGGAACCTTCTTCGACATTGACCAATGTTACTATCAGGACTGTACCAGTTCCTTGCCCTTTTACTTTTCCTCCAGAGGTGTCTCTATCTTCCACCATTGCCATAAGCTCCTTTGAACTATTTAATGTGCATTCGCTTAGATGCTGAGCTGCTTCATGACCAAAGTCCTCATCTAAGTTTGGAACTTTGATGTAAGCAAGGCTACACAACTGAGCAAGTCCTGGTGCTGAAGAGACAGATGGGTCGATGGGCCGTAAACGGCTGTAAGGAACTGTCTCCTGGTTACCGTAATCAATGTAGAATACCTCAAAAATGTCCTCTGGTGACTGAACTGCACCTCGGGGAGCATTGACAACCTACAAGAGAGATTGAGTTCAGACGCAATTACAAGTGTTCCATTTAATATTCTTCACACTCATAAACCAGAAAATGAAAATGCTCATGCCCAGAACGAGAAATCAATTCATTGCCACAAAAAGAACAAGATACTAATTGAAGCTAACGATATATGGACTCTCTCTCTTCATTGTTTGAAATGTTCAGAAAACACAACAAACTAAAAACATCAGTCAGCTATGAGTATAGTTTTAAATTGGCATGAATTACGTTGGTCTTACCATAGCCCTATTCCACGAATTATCTGCATCATACTGTGCAAGAACAATATCTCCTTTCTTTGGACTGAAAACTCCTATGATAGGAGGGGCTTGAAGATTTAAGGAAGCAAGCTGTTGCTGAACGGATGCTAGCTTTTTGTCAGCGACAGATTGAATGTAAAACTTTCCACCACCTAGTACTTCAGTGACCACAACCTACAAAATTTAGAAATTGGTCGTGGATACGTCAGTAGCTGAATTAGGGAATAGGTGATTAACAAGAAGAGAAACTCAATCCACAATATCACATCATGACAAATAACCTTTATCACTTCCTTTTGTTTTGTCTCAGATGCAATATCATTAGCAGGTTCCTCTCCTTCAACATAGTTTTCCCATATCTGAAATTGAAAAGCGAGTAAGAAACCTCACGAAATGACAGACAAAACAACCATCTTCAACAATAGATTGTGCACCTTTAACTGCTGCTTCTTTGCATTTTCTTCAGCCTTTGATAGAAGATGAAAATCAGGGATCCGATCAGCACCGAACGTGGTTTGTAACCTGGCAAGGCCAGCCTCCAGAAGTGTCACAGCCATGTTGGTCCTGGACTCCCATAAAGATCCCAAAAATGTGCCAGTCCTATCAACCGTTTCTACTTCGATCTGCAAAGAATCAATCAACATAGACAACTGAGTGAATTGAAAGCAAGCAACGTAGATATGCACAACCTGCAGCAAAATTACCTCAACATCTCTCTGCAGTATTTTTCTTCTCATGAAAGCAATCGCTTCATCAGAATACTGCCTTCCTATCGTTCCGACTCAGGACATCTGACACCAGAGAATGAGAGAAAGCAATGCTGCAAGTTTCTTTTGGAATCAACAAATTTGGAACGATGGGTCGCTGGAGTGACATATATTCCTCCCACAACAGTAGGAATTTTTCTACTTCGGTGCAGGAAAGGCAAGAAGTCTCTAGCTTTTCTTAGCTGACGCCTAATATGAATCAAGGAGAAACAGTCACATTTGAGTTATATTTCAAATTAAACACAAATTTTAGCATAATTTTTGAATTTCTCACCGTGGTCAAGTCAGTTATATGCGTAACTGGGAGAATCCTTGGCAGAATGTATCCCTTTCCTTCCAGAAGAGGCACGTGGATTCAAAGCAGCAAGAAGAGCATCATAATAGTTTGATCTCTCCTCTCAAAGTCACTACGGTTCCAATGACAGTTCCAAAGCCACGGCCAACTACCAACTCAGCGACATTCCACTCCCAGTTTGCTGACTTCCAGCAGCTGGAACAGATGAAGGAGCATCATTCACCATCGCTCCCTTCTGCCAGGGGGACAGCTAGGGAATACTGATCCAAAATCCATTATTCTGGAATCAGCAGTTCCTGATGGAATTATGGATCCATCTGTGGGACCAACCTTTCTAGAATACTCCATTTGAACATCCACCTGCAAACAGGAGTATCAAATATAACTGAAAGGCTTCACCAATGATATCAAAGTAAGGTATCATACAATATTTTCATACTTGACGACTAATGAGGCGTGTCTCTCAAGAACTCCTTTGCTTCACGGGCATAAGGAGCTGGTTTTTCATCTCGACGTAGGATTGCCCATTTTTGGACACCTAATACTTGAAAAGGTTAACTCGCCTCTCAGCTTAATGGACTGCCATACGGAATGGAATCATCAAGCAACAATGACGCACCTACACTTACAACCTCAACCACCTCGGAAAATTCAAGTCAAAATATTATACACTTATATTACAGAAGATTGACTATTTGGAATAAAACAAATGGTCAAGGACTATTTTACCTTTTCCAGTGAAATTTTGGTCATGAATTGCCTTTGAATTTGTGGTTGGTGGCACGTAATTTGTCCAAATTCTCAACCTGTCCTTCTTTGCTTGAAGCTCGGCAGCCTTCAATGGCCTTTTTGCTTCCTCTTCCATCATGTTTGCACTCCACTCAACAAACTTTGCCAAACCCTAATAGGATAATCCCATATGGAAGCAAATGGTCTTAAAACAGGGTCTGAGAGAATTCAGAACAGCATTCAAGATAGTCTTCTGAGCCAGAAGTTACAATTATGCTGAGAAGCACAGGGAATTCATCAACCATGACAAAATTAAAATATGAGATACAGATGAATCTCTCAACAGAAATGATGTTTGTGAAGCAGAAAAATTCTATGTTCCTATCATAATTTATAATGTGCTTTGCATTGCAGTCTATGGGCCTGATAGCGCATCATAGCAATATGTATCAATCCAGCAACTTATATCGTAAAACTATTTAGGCTGAGGATACAATGTAAAATGGAGATTAATGAAGGAAAAGAAAAGGTTAACTTCTATGCAGAATCTGTTGTACTTGCGTGAGGGATATGGTCATGTGTGTTGATGAACCTGTATGGTCAATGCTAGTACATAATCAATCTGAAGTAAACACATACGTTTGATACCAAGTTCAACACCTTCCCTGAATGATTATGCCAACAATTTTCTCTTCTGAATTTACAGTTAAAGACCATGGTTTGTACATCACATCTCCAGGAAAGCCGGCCTTGAGGCCATCCCTAATGACATTTCTCGAGATGTACATGGTGTAAATCTCCAGAAATACCATAAAGGGTCTTTGTTATGTTGGGAAAAAATGAAGAATCATAAAGCTGTGGTTTGTGAGAAATGGCCTTTTCCAGTTACTGACAATCTGAAAAGAAGTTTTAACATGCATACCTTCATTGCCACAACTAAGAAAACAAGTTCAATATCAGTTAAACTTATTTGGCTAGCTACAGAGATAATATTAAGAGAATATTTAAGAAGGGAAGACTATCGGTGCAAGGGAACTAAGAAATGCTGAAGTTTACCTTTCTAAAGACTTCTAGAGAAAACAGTAGGGTGCTATAACTTGATAATAATCAATTACCGTAGTATGAAATTATGTCTCAACAATTCAGGAATACAAAACCTCCACAAGAATATCAGATTTTAATGCCACTTGGCACTCAGGGCGGTTGTGGGGGAGGAGGGGGGACCACGGCTCTCCTCTTCTCGGCCATTTGATTTTGGATTATGCTCTTCCTCGTCTCTGGGTGACTAGGTATGTGATATGGTTCCGAAGGATAAACCACTAGACCTTTTGGCAAAACTAGTTGTACGGCTAATCAAACCCAAAGATACTCACATTCTCTACAAGCCCCAGAGCTAGATCCTTTGCTGAATCTCCATCTGGGTAATAAACTGAACCGATCAAATTGTTGAACTTGTCCACACCCTCCAGCACAATGCGTACCTGAATGCTGACCAAGAATTAGACAACGGTGCGAAGTACACAAAAATATAGATTGAGAATTGAGATGAATATTTAACCCACATCTCTATTCAGAACGCGAGTCTCAGTAAAGTGTTTTGCCTCCCTTCCAAATGGGTCTGGTTGAACTTCACCAGGTGCTGCTGTGGATGCAGCAAGTCTCTGTGCAGATGTTAGTTGCAAGTGGCCTTCAGCAGGAGCATCTCCATTCATCTCAGCCGAACCAGTCTCCACCTCAGTGGTTGCTTCCGGTGCAGCCCGTCTCCCCATTGATGGAGCCTAATGTGCAACAATAGTTTTTTCAACACATGCAGGAAGGTACATCATAAAACCCAATAATAGATTTTTCATTTCATTAGAATGAAGTCTTACCTGGATGCCAGCAACAAAGACTTGAACAAACTGAAATTCTGGAAGCAAATAGACTCTCACTGTGCTTCCATCACGAACCTGTTCAACAATTCCCTGCATAGGCGTACCTTTGTTGGCATCCAGGAGGCCCATTGCATCAAAGTTACTAGCATCCCCAATGGCAGATGGAGGCAATTTCCTAATGGATACCTCTGAAGCACCAGGTTCCTGCATGATTGAGAAAAAAAATAATTTACAATTTGATTTTTTATGGATGTGGACCAGTTAATATCACAGTTAAAGGGTGTGAACTACCTTGCTCCAACGGCCAAAGCCTTGCTGCTTCGCTTGCTCCTCAAGGCGCAAAAGCTCGCTCAAGTAAGGACTTGCCTCTCCTTTCTGTTGATCCTGTTCCCTAACCTGCAAGAAAAAAATTCAACGAATAAAGTTAAGAACCCACACGTTACAAGTTATTGCCTAAACTGAAAATGCAATTGCAAAGACTTTTCATCTTACCTTTGCCCACCCTTCAGAAACTACCAACAAGGCAACATTTTTGTCATCAAGAAAAACAGATCCAAACTCCCGACCAATCGATGGCACAGTGTAATCAACTTTGAAGATAACCTCCTGCTCATGAAAGGAAGATAATCCACATACCAAAATCACCAACACAAAACTACCCACAGATAAAGCATATAGATAAACATTAGTAGATTGGCACAACTAAAAAGAAAACCTTTCCGATGCAGAGCTTCCTCAAATATTCTCTACTATCCCATGCAAACGGTTCGTCCACGCCACCTCTTCGAGCCTGACCATGAAGCAGCATTCCATTAACAAATATGGAGATGGGTCTGGCATGGATGCTTAACAATGACTTCAAGATCTACCTCAAAAAATAGCACTACTACACTACCCTCCAATGAGAAAATTTCCGGTTTGCCTTTGAAATTAAGCAAATAATGTCCACATCCGATAGCGAAACCAGACGTAATTTCATCCCAAGAAAGGAATTTGATCTCGTGACGTACCGACATTAAATAGAAACTGGTAAATCTACTAATATTCAGTTTCCCAACAGTAAATTCACCAGATAACCCTTAAACCATTGTCGTATGAAGCAAAGTCACGTTATTATTAGAATTTCATATCTACCAAACAATAGGCTCAATTTATCAAGATAATAGGTATTGAAGGGTCACACGCATACCAATCGTGGAGCGATCAGCGAAGAGAGCGTGATGGTCTTCTCCGGCGGAATCTCGGCAGTGGTGCTCCCCATGATAACGAGGGAATCGCCTGACGGAACGGCCTTCACCTTTCCTCTCAGCCATCTCGTGGCTCCCGCAGGCGACGCCATGCCACCACACTCCGACTACCTGCACCAAGAAAAGGCACCTTTATACACTAAAGCGTCGCATGCATCACCAATCTCCCAAAAGAAAACCAAACAAACATCGCAAAATCGAACCAAGATCTCTTTCAAATCAACAAATCCATATAATAAGAAAATTTTGTTTCTTTTGATTTGAGGCGCTCAATCTGATCTCCTTAAACGAAAAACGATAGGATCAAAAGGAGTCTGCACCTCTAAAAGATCCAGATATTCGCAGATCGGAACAACAATAAATCAAAAACGCGACTTAGACAAACCTTTCTCAACGTTTATCAGAATCGAGAGAGAGAGAGAGAACCTGGATCTCCGCTTGATGGAAGTAAATGATGAAGAGAAACAGGTCGAAATCGCCAGATAGACCTCGACCTGTCCCACAGAGAGAGAAGGGGCGGGGAGGCGCAGGATCGGCTCGTAGATTTGTTGCAGAAGGCCTCGCTCTCTATATTAGGGAAAGAAAATAGAGTAGATATCTTTTGTATCCCTGCTCTTGCAGATAAATTACCAAATAGGCCTTTCTTCTGATCCTTATATCTCTCCTCACAACCTCGTTGTTTTCTCAAATGATGAACCGTTTAACAATTATCGAAAATCTTGGAGGGTATTTGCTAATTTTATTTGTTTTGTTTTGGAAAGAGACTTCAATTAATCGTACCCAAAGAGGCAAGTATTGCTAATTACAGTCCCGAAGAAACGTGTCAACGGCTTCCGATTCGTTTCAAGTGACACGTTGACGGCACGTCCGAGCCCAGAGTACGGTAAGGCCAGCAGTAGAACGAGCCAACGAAAGGACTCGCTTGAGTTGACTCACTTGGCTCTGTTCAAATTCAGACAAGGGCTCGCTGGTTTTGACTGGGTGTAGACATCAGACAAGGACGGTGACTTGGTAAACATGCATCCCATTCATCTGGCACGTCCCCAAGTCAGAGACTTGCATGCATAAAACGAATCATCTTTGACGGCTTTAACTTGATCAATGTTGACATATATATATATATATATAGAGAGAGAGAGAGAGGGTAGTCATAAATAGTGGTAAATACTCAAAGTTCATATGTGCTCAAATATATTCAAACATCTTCATTATTTAATTAGCACCATTAATGATAAAGATTTACATTAAAAGTACCATTATACTTTTATACTTGTACGTTAAATTTTTATTGCTTTATCAAATCAATCATTTTATCTCAAATTGAATGGGGATGGGGTTTGGCCATTTACCACTACCTATATATAAGGTGTCTTAGTTATATAATGCATTTTTGTGCATAATCTTACTAAAACATTTTTAGCGTCTTATTTTGAAGATGGGTGATAGAGATTTAAATATCTTTGCATTTAATATGCACTCATGTGCATTAAATGCAAGTACATAAGTACAATAGTATATTTTATTTGAATCTCCATTGTAAATATTGAAGATTCAATAGTGAAAATGTTTTAGCGATATTATGCATTAAAGTGAATTTTGTAACTAAAATTCTCCTTATGTGTCTATCTATCTATCTATTTATATATTTATAGTAGTGAATAGTCAAACACCATATGTATATATATATATATATATATGAGTTTGTTTATAGGTAGTGATAAATGCTTAAACCCCATCATCGAATAAATCTATCCAAATGTCTCTACTTTTTAATTAACATTATCAATGATGAAATTTTGAATTTAAAGTACCGTTATACCATTACACTTTACATTTAATGTACTATGTACGTTAAATATTTTTTACTTTATCACCTTAACTTTGATTATAAAGACTAAATTATTGAGATTGTAAAGTAGATGTGAGCATTTACCATATATACATCCTCAAACCCTATCCATACACAAATTTACTCACATAGTTTCACTGCTTCATTAGCATGATCAACAAGAGAGATTTCAAATAAAGGTAACATTATGCTTTTGTAATCTACATGTAATGTACCATATATATTAAATGTTTTTTATCATATTAATCATTTATCTCAAAGATTAAACGTTGAGATGATAAAGTAGATTTGAGCATGAATACGGTTTGAGTATTTACCACTTATTATATATATGCAAAGAGAGAGAAAGAGTAATTAGTAGCTCCATAATGTTTAAATTGTACGATCTTACTAAAACATATACACCATTCAATCTTTGAGATCAATATTAGATATTTGAATTACTATGTATTTAATACAATGATACATTAAATATAAAATAAAAAAAGTATAATAATGCTTTTAATTCAAATATCCTCAACGTTCAATAAGTGGAGATGTTTATACATGATTATGTACCAAAATTATAATGCATTTACCACTTCTCTCTTTATATATATATATATATGTGTGTGTGTGTGTGTTTGAATACCATTCGTGCTTAAGTATACTCATACATCTCATCTCTACCATGTGTTTAGCATGATCAAGGGTGAAGATCTAAATTAAAAGTACTATTGTATTTTATATCTAATACATTAAATACTTTTATGTTTTTACTTTCAAGAAAGATCAGACAATTAAGATGATCAAATATATTTGAACGAGAATATGGTCTAAGAGTTTGTGGATGTGCGGCAGCTCGTCTGTTAGGGCTCTTTGACTCCAATCTCTTGTGTTGGTATTCGACTTTAGCGTCCCATTGTGACCAAACAAAATGGCATTCTCGTTGCCTTCCTCACCTTTGTCAAGTGGAGGGAAGGCCCTATACGTGCAATTAATACACGCCCTATTGTCAAAAAAATAAATTGAAGCCAGACCTGATTAAATGAACCGAGTCATGTGGGGTTGCTGCAACTCAGTCTCTTTTTGCAGCTCACACGTCAAAGACGGTGCCCCTTTTATTCTTGCCAATGGTGGTCAGCTGCGCACCGCGGACCGGAAGTGGAATGAAACATTTAACGTTTAACCGGCTACCGCCGAGCGAATTTACCGATGACTTCCTCTACTACTAAAGTTTTTCTTATCACTACCTATATTCATGATATTTCTCATATGACCACTGGATATATAGATAAGTAAACATGTGTTTGATAAGTGCAATATAGTGAGTTCCTTAAGCCCAACACACATATATGCATTATGTACCCCTGGGAGTTGAACTCCCACAAGCAGTAATGGTGCCAGAGTGCCCTACTGGTAATAGTGCCAGAAGTAATGGTGCCAGAGTGTCCCTACACCTCTCTCACATTCCTCACACACTCGTGGTAGATTGGTTGAGAGCGAGGAGAAGAAGATGATGATGCTGTGTGTTTTCAAGTGGTTCAATTTTATTCAAAGAGGTTGAATTTACTGCAAGACTTCAAAAGGGGTTTATAAAACTCCATTCCCACCAAGTGAAAATGAATCTTAATTAACTAAACCAGATCCAAATGACAAACCAAATGGAAACCCAAATGAGAGCAAATAAAATTAGATCTTAAAGAACCATCCCCTTTCTCTACTCATATCAAATGAGTACAACAACAACAACAACTAAGCCTTTTCCCATACTAGACGGGGTCGGCTACATGGATTCTTTGTTTCCACAGATCCCTATCGTGTGCCATGTTAGCAGTTAACTCACAATAAGCTAGATCATTCTTTATTGTTTCTTTCCAACACTTTTGTGGTCGTCCTCTACCTCTTTTAATACTTTCCAAATTTAGTTTTTCTAACCTTCTTATAGGTTCATCTTTTGATCTTCTTTCTATATGTCCAAACCATCTTAAACGATGTTCTCTCATTTTATCCTCTATTGGTGCCACTCCTAATTTGTTTCTAATAACCTCATTATGTATACGGTCTTTTCTTGTATGACCACTCATCCTAAAACAAAACTAAATGTGGAGGCATAAACCTTCTTTTGAACCAAATCGACCCAAACACGAGCCTAGCCCCAACACACCCGATGCGGTGCGCAAATGTCTAGCCACTGGCAAGAGCATGGTGACACCATACATATGTTTTTTGTTCTTGCCTCTGTCTTTAAGGTTTGGATATATACATATGTTCTTGGTCATTGTCTCATCCACGAAGTGTATACATACATATACAAATACATCTATATATGCATATGTATACAAACATACAATAGAGTAATTGAAGATAATGTATAGGTGCTAAAGAACTTAAATATGAAACATAAATTGTATTAAATGCATATTTTTTTAACTTAAATTCATGGAGTTTTGCTTTTAGTAAACGGGTATGAACCACAACGTTCAAAATTTTCAGTACATGCTGGCTCTAGTTTGGTTCAGCACAACTTACGTCAGTTGATGAACCAACCCATGACCAGCCACAACTTAAATGAGCTGGGCCACAAAGAGACCCAGCTTGGATTGGCTTGCTCATATTGTTCTTAGTAGCACCAAGCTCATGGGGGCTTGAGAACTCGGTTGCTAGCCCGGAATTGGGGCTGGGTTTGTGGTGAAGATTTCCATGTGACCGAGGTCCAAACCGATTTGTGCGTGGCTCGTCTTAAGCTAGCTTGGAATCTTTGATATGAAAGTTCAACCTTGCATGTTTGACTAATGTGAAAGGGTCTATCAAGTTAGGTATGGAATGTGAATATACCATACCTAACCCTTTATCCAATAATAGTAATATGTACTTTCTATATATTCTCATTTAAAACCTTAGAAGGTAGCACAAGTTGCTATAGTTAATGAAACATTTTCTTCTAAAACCTTAAAAAGGCATATCTTTATATATATATATATATATATATATATAGAAAAAGTGATAAATACATAATGTCTTTCGATGTATAATTTTGCATAAACATATTAATTGTCTTGAGATTAGGAATGACAATTTGGCCCCATCCCGCAGTGGGGTAGGGCAGGGATGTGTTTGCAGTAAACCCGCTTTAAAGTGTATATATACATTTTAATGTTTATTATATATATTATATATATGTTTATAAGTATTTTACATGTTTATACATACATACATATATAATATATATATATATATATATATATATATATATTTATTTATTTATAAATATAACTAACTAGTGTTCCCCCATACTTCGCCCATCATAACTGAGCACCAACCAATATTATAAGCAAAACCAACTATCTACTTTCCAAGAGCATCCTGTCGAACACCTCCACAACCAGCAATTCCATATTACCTCAACTAGTTCCATCACAATTAAGTTTAACCCATTCTTCAATGGGTGCTGACCAAATTCTTTCACTTGCTTCAACCCTCCTACCTCCCTCTATCCTTGTTTAGATTGCAATTGGCCTTCTAAATAGCGGAGACAAGGGACGTAGAAATGAGATCCCGGAGGTGGCCGGCATCGCGCGACGATGGCATTTTGTCAAAGCAAAGGGTGCCCAGTTACATGGAAGTGCTTAGAAGAATTAAAGTTGTTTTTGACAAGGGCAACGTGGAATCTAGGGCATTGGCTTTGCGAGTGATCGGTTGTTTGGCCGATTTGGCGAAGGATAGCGCGGAAATACGTTTTACGATAGTCTCGACCCTGGAATCTCGGCATGATATGGAGGTTGGGTCCGTATTCTTCCCCTTTCGATGGTTTCGACGATAGTTTGTTCATTGGTTTGATCCTTTGGTGGTTTTCCTAGATCTTTGTGGGTCCAACATATCATTCTGATCGGGTATATGCTGTACTGTTAAGAGTTTGATTCTCCCAAGACACACATCTGCTTTTCTTAGCATATAAAAACATTCTCATATATGCATGGAAAATCGTTGTTTAT
The DNA here is from genome assembly GCA_036023115.1 of Brasenia schreberi. Lineage (NCBI taxonomy): Eukaryota > Viridiplantae > Streptophyta > Magnoliopsida > Nymphaeales > Cabombaceae > Brasenia > Brasenia schreberi. Next base: position 11,142,657 of record JAYKKT010000091.1, on the reverse strand, counting down.
TCCCGTTTGCTATGTTCTGTCGTGTTGATTGGTATTTGATACTGTTGATTGCCTAGGGTATCTATAGCTGCAGAGTGAATCTATAACGACATACTTATTCCTTTTTCTTTCTTTCTTCCTTTTCAGTTAAAGGCTTCACTGTTTTGTGCTGGTTGCTTGTGTGAATTGTTTTTCTAAAATGGGAAGCCCATATCCGGTTGTTTGTAAAGCCTATGAGGTTAGTAGAGGACCGGCCACTTGTGCATGAAAGCATGCTGGATTCATCTACATATAGATTGGGGTGTGAGAGAGGATTTCGTAGTTTTAGTGTTCCGACTTCTGTTAGAGTGGCTAGTTTTAGTGACGGAGTCTAGCACTTGACATGAATTTTCTTTACGCAGTAAGAGAATGACAGGTTCTTTTAGTCACCAGATATGGATTTGTATATCCTGTTTGACATGCCGTAACCGGATATGAATTTGTGTATACTGTTTGACGTGCCATAAGGTTGTACCAGTAATGGCAGCAGAGCCAGCTGAAGCTACTGTAGAACCAATGTATGCATTTACATTTAATCTATTCGTGGTTCACGGAATTTATTTGGTTGAGCCTTGTATACTTTATGGATTTATTGCCGAAACGACTGGTTTTATCATTTATGTGTTACGTTTTTAATATAAGGATTAATAGTGGGTCTGTTTCTTAGAGGTTTATGTGATACATAGCGTGCTTTGCAGTATGGTAGGAAATTGATCGTGGGCCCTATAAATGCAGACATTGTGGATGAGATGCTGGTGTCACTTTCAAGATTTGCTTCAAGGTCATCAGTTCTTGTTTCTGATCATGTAGGAAAGTTTTGGAGTGCGGAATGGTTATAATTTTATTTTCTCATCCAAAAGAACCACTCTTTTGCAATTATTAGACAAAACCTGCATTTAGATACCCAAAATTTCCAGATATTTGCAGGTAGCTGCATATGTTTGTTTACTTAATCATAGTAAAATTTCCCATTTGATCTTCTTCTTTGCTGTATTCCTTGAACTGTGAACTTTGCACCTTTTGTACATTGTACTTATAGGAGTTATAGGAGATAGGTATATTGTTCCAGTTCAGAATAGTGGTTGGACCCTATGTCTGTAGGCTGTTGAAGTGGATGCAGTAAAATGTAAGATATCAATGGTGGCTATTGACACAGCACGAGGAGAAAGATAAACCACTTAATAAGCACCAAGTTTGAACCATATCGAAAATGTATCATGATCTCTTGGATGGTTCTATTTTGTTTAATTGGTTATAGGCTAACCTGTGGAAGCTACCTGGAAGTGAGTGGTGGAAGTTTTCGATGGAAGTTATAAGAGCAGCTTTGGAATATTGGTTATGCCTGTTAGAATCATACTCCAAGGTTTCTTTTAGTGCGATGGATGACAAAGACATCAATTAGGGACTGCAGAGGAGAGTTGTCAAAACCTCATAATCAAAGGCCAAAACATAAATGTGAATGAGTCGTTCTGAAAGGAATATTGTGCTAAAAGTAGATTGGCTATTGAAGACCAAATGTTAGAGCTGCCACCAATCCATTTAGGGATCTGATCCTTAGAGAAATTTTATGTGTTTGGAGCCATGAGAATGGAGATTGTTTTTTTCACAACTTTGCACATCATACTTGGGTTGCATCTGAAAGTAGTTGAGAACACAATTCTACAAAAAGTGTTTGTTAACTGTTTTTCACCTTCTTTCTCTCTTGATATATGTACTGGTTGAACCATTTTGCCAAACCACTATTTTTCTATAAAAAAGAGTTGGTTGGATGAATCTATGTTATCAATAGCGGTTGACCCTAATATAGCGGTAGGATATAGCGATATAATTTTATTTACGATTAAAAAATAATAATTTCTAAGAAATGTCAAGAAACACATAACAACCACATTCATAAATATGAGTCAAACTAAATAAACAATTTTTAAGAACACAAACAACAAATTTCATGTGGCATAAGGATATTGAACTGCTAAACTTAAGCTAAAAACAAAAACATAAATGTAACCAAGTTATTCTAAGTAGTGAACATATGACCTTTAACTGAGTCAACCTTTTAGCAGGAGAGTTGTGTCTTATACGATTGGTCCCTCAAAATTTTTGTGTACTCTTCATGTTGCATTGGCACGGATACCACCTTGGCCCATGTAGATATGTCAATGCTTGTTTCAAAATTTAAATATAAACAAATTTGTATATGAAGTTAAATGATTTGATGAGAAAACATGATGTAACTAAGGTATCAATATTACGTTAGCACCAACTATTTCTTTGTATTGCATACATGTCGGCTTCTATGGTTCTATGCAATGGCAAAATTATAAGCAACTGCACAAAGCACAATAACTCGAGTAACCAGGGGGTTGACTCATAAATTGAAGTTTATGGAGGCTGAGAGAGAGAAGAAAGAGAGAGATGGTGGAGATGGGGAGGCAGCAATGGAGGTTGCAATCTGCAGGAGTCCTGATGATGGTGGCGGTGAAGGAATCTCTAGGAGAGAGAGACTACCCGTTAGCTTGTTAAGAGAGAGATGCAAGCAGAGAAGCGAGAGAGACACATACAGAAGGGGGCCAGAGAGATGGTGTCGGTGGTGGACTAGTCCGTCGCTGGTGGCAATGTAAGGGACGAGAAAACGGAAGGCATGGGAGAGATGGGGAGGAGAATCAACCTAATATAGGTTTGGTAATTGGGTCTGTATGCTATTACTATTATAGCGGGACGCTATAGCAAACCGTTATAGCACTCCTAATGGCACTAATAGTGGCCCAGAAGGACAACTACTATTTTGCCATTGATATAGAGACTAAGGGGCCGCTAATTTGCTATAGCACGCTATTGATAACATAGGGATGAATATGTACTTTATTTGATAAAAAGCAATTAAAAAAGAACTAGTTGTCTTTGCAATATCTGGAAAGTTTAGTAGCCTATCTGAAAGTTGACATTAAGCTGATACGATGCCGTATTTCCCAAATTTCCAGTGGTTAAATTAATTTCCTTTACCAAGGAGAACTAAAGTATCTGGAAGGTGTGGTGGGATGGATCTTGTAAGTAGCCTTGTGGGCATCTGTTTTATGCTAAATACAGTAAAATGTTCAGAAGAAACTATATTAGCAACAAGAACGCTTGCTGTAGTTGCACATCAACACGGGCCAGTTAAAACCTGCCTGTGCTCTCAACAATGTGCTTATTGTTTCAGCATTCTTGCATTTTCTTTTGGTGTTTGTGGTAACGGGCTGCTTATGAATGCTTTTGCTAGAACTAAGTGGCTATTGTTATTCTTTTCTGGCTCAGGTGAACTTGCTGCTTTCATTCATAAATCATGATCAACTCTCCAATTCACATTTAACAGCATTAAGATGTTTTGGGCTGCTTACGTCAAAAGCAATTTCTTGTATCCCTATTTGTGAGAATGTGGTTAGAGTTTTTCTTGTTCAAATAGAGAACGGAAATGTCACTCTGAGCGTGCAATATGAGGCCATGAGAAATTTACACAAGGTTATACTCTCTCTCAAACAAAACAAGGAAACATACTCACTTTAGTATATCAAATATTATCTTTTCGTATGACCATTAATCTGGTTGTAATCCCTTTGGACAGTTTTTCTGTTATTTTCTGCCTCACCTTGATGGGTCAACAGTGGTTGATATAATAAAAAAGCCATTGGAAATCAGCTTGTTCTCAATCTCTGCAACTACAGTGCATGGCTTTTCATGTTCTTGTGGACTTAGCTTGCTGCCTCAAGAAGATGGGTCAAGGTAACTGGTGTGACCCTTGTGAAGAATGCACGTTTCTCCCAGAGCTTCATGAAGGTAACCTGCAGCTTGCACTTGTAACTACCAAAAACTACCGCCAAACTTTCCCACTTCATTTGGCACTTTTGATAATGAATCCAATAAGTCTGATATACGAGAACTTGGTTTCTGAGAGCAAGTCAGGAGAAGTTACTAATATATCAGTGGCAACGACCGAATCTCTTTCTATGTTGGTGCAACAATGCAAGAACTTACTCGGATTCATTGTACTTCTTGCTAGGGAGTACCCTATGGTCTCTACTAGAGCATTTGGGAAAGTCAAAGGCTTAGTTGAAGCCTTGGCTAGCATACAAGCAAAATTAAACAGTAAATGCATCGGTAATGCTGAAGGTGGTGAGAAAGACTATAATTTTCAAGAGAATTGTGGATCATCCCATTGTCATCCACTTCGAATTGAAGGACGAACATTAGTTCCCTCGATTCAAGTCCTTTTGGTGTCTCTGTGCAGGTTTTCTTTTGCATGTCTCGACTTTCTTGATGCAGTGGATGCTGTAATGCACAAATTTGCAAAACTATTACCTTGCTTGCAGAATATGTGTGGCAAAGTGAAGTTTTTAGCGTTGGTGCCAGCATGTGTATGATCTTTTCACTTTTGTTGCATTCTCACCTTATGAACAATCAGTTGGAAGGACGGAAGCTAATCCAAAGATGTACTTCCAACCTGGGAACTCCATGTAATGGGATGTATGTACGAAAGAAACTGATGATGTTGACAACATGAAAAGCAATCATGATTCCTTTTGGATTAACCATGAATACTGGACTTTGAAGCTTGCCAAGAGAACGGTGATTAGCAAGAAATTTTGGTTAGGCTACAAGATTGGCAAATATGCTGGCATTCAGGGTGCATGGTATGCAGCATCTTATGTATTCAACGAGTTACTTGATCTTGGCATAGTGCAATCCGTTTCTTGTCATTGTTGGTTAAGATCCGTTTCATATTTTGCTAATGCTGAATGAAATTCAAAGTCTCTTTTTTGGTGAAGAAAACATGCAAAATTTTGACAGAATATTGGTAAATAACAATGATGTGCAGTTCAGCATAATTTAGCAGTGGAAGCCAAAAAGTTTTGTTCTAAGGTTCCTAATTTGCAAGAGTATGGGACTAAAGTTGCTCAAGTCCATAGAGAGGTTCGCCTTGCAGAGGAAATATTGGCTTCTGCTGCTACTTCAAAGTTCACCTTTTATTTTCAGAGGTGGTTCCTAAATCTAAGAGTTAGAGTCCTCGAAGCTGTGGCAGATATGTTAGAGCTGCTGAATGTTTTAGCACATAGTAAAAATAGTCAAGACGGAGAGTGTATTGGAGTGAGTTTTGGCCTTGCACAAAATATGGAGTACACGGCGCACCAGTTCACTCATATATCATTTCAGCTATACACCTTATCGAAAGAGTTCGATCTTCAGCGATGTCTTTTATGGGGATTGACTCTAAAAGTGCTAGATATATCTCAGTTCTTTCACTGGGTTCCTTTTCTGCTGCCTTCGTTGTTTCTTTTCCAAAACTACCAGCTTATCAAGTTGGCTTAATTAGTTTATTGAATTCAAAAAAGTGGTCTCATGTCATGCTGGTTCAAAATTTAGCTGCATTTTTGTGGCATGCAGGCAAAGAGACCAGCAAAGAACTGCAGCTGTTCATGAGGGCCTATGGAGATGTTCCCCTCTTGCCATCTAGGATACAAGTACCTAGCACTGGTTATGAAGAGAGACAATCACTGAAGATTTGCAGGTTTGCTGTGTTGCGGGTGCTCAGATTGCAAAATGCTGTTGATGGGGCGAAGGATATCGTTGACAAAAATTCCATGATCAAAGCTGGATTGGAGCATTGTCAGAAGTGATTAGCAGATGGATTTGTGTCTGATTCCGTATACCTGTTTTTTTGTTTAGACCAAGGTACGGAGTAGTTTTTATACTTGTCAAAGTGGTCTACTTGAATTTTCAAGGAGAACTGGTGTACAGAGATGGAGTATGACTATTTTCACCACTAGATGGCATTTATTCTTGAAGCATTTGAAAAGTGATTTGTTTTATGCACAGTACATGCATGTCTTCTGGTGCAATAGGTTTTCTAGCACTTGAAGCAATTTGGTGAATTGTATAAGCGATATTACTCTTCGCCTGTCTGTCGAGAAGATTCTTCCTTTCCTATTTGGAGAAGCAACTTGTAGGTCCTAGTTTCAACATTCTGCTTTTATTGCAAATGAATCATTTCTAGTGCTCCCTTTGAACCCTGTTGGGTGTAAATCATTTGAATGTATTAATGGGTGTGGTGGTTCGGTTGACTACTACCACCCATGATATTGATACCTATTACGGTATTACCATGTGTAGCAGCTTTGTCCTAGGGAAATAAAAGGAAACCATCTTATCCGTTAGAAACTGTTATAAGGAAATTTGACACATGTTGTAGATAGGGTGGGAGGTCCCACTTCCTCTACTAAGTGGGTCTGAGCAATCCCTCAGTGCTCAGGCCCATTTTACCACTTCTGCCAGGCTATTTCCTTCTCTTATTTTTTAAAAGAAACATTTGGCACTAATTTCAGTTGTTTGGTTTGGTATAAGAAATTATAATTGCTATACTTATTCTACATCTAAATGCTAATTGATTCTTTGTTATTAGTTTTATATTTTTCTCATTTCTTAATTTTGGTGTACCACTAAGCCACGTAGTCCTGCTTACTCATCACCTTATATCCGGGCCAGATGCTAAACCCCCTCATACCTTTTTTGATAGCATAGTATTTGCTTATCCATATCGCTTTTGCAATTTTGTCCCAAACGTAATGCTGAAGCGAGTAACTTGGATATCTTTGCATGTGGCTTGCTAAATATGAAGTGTCTCTCTACTTATGAGATCCATTGTTTATTGAAGGCCTTGTTGTGGAGCAGAGATATACTCAGGTCCCGGAAACAATGAGCATGGTGGAATTTCTATCTTTCAGGGCTCTTGGCTTTCTCTTAATGTCTGCATCCAAGTGAAAAATGTACCACCAGAGCAACGTGCTCGGCTTGCCAAGTTCTACTGCATTATTGCAGCTCAACCATCCGAAAGTCTGCCTGATGGTGAGAATCATAGACAAGTTGGTGTTGGGAAGAAATGATGATGCTGAATGAAGAGTTGATGCTGTATATGAGGAGGGAGGCCTCTGAAGGGATCAGGACTTGTGAAGTCCTTTGCAAGGATGCGACCGAATGAGTGCATGCAGGGTTTTGCAACATGCGTGCTTGATGTTTCTATGTTTCCTGTGGGCATTTACACTGTGTTTGGCATAGTTATGTTGATAACAATGGCTATTGCTGGAGCCTATTACCTTTAAATTCTGGACCAATATTTATCATCAAGGGGCGGTGATATGAAACATATCTGTGCTATTTTATTTATGGATATCTACCATTTATATTATCGTAGTGGCACGTTTTAAAGGCTGGATCATCTCAAATGTTTTGCAGGAAGAGCATCGTGGTGGCATATTCTGAAGCCGATTTTGTTTGGAAAAGGTTCCAAAGAATATCAATGTCAATTTTTTGTTTTTTTTGATGGCACACTTGAAAACCAATGGAGACCGACATCAATCAGGCTTAGACCAGGTCCAAGGTACGACGTTCACACGGGACCTATCTATGTAAGGAAACCAAGTGTCCGAGTGTGTAAACTGTGGGCACGCGTGCACACACACACACACATATATACATATATATGTATATATATATAGTCTTACATGTGGAGGTTTGAATTATTAAATACAAACGACAAAATTTTTGTGGTATTTTTAATGCAATTTTTTTGATTAAAAAATGAAAAAGTGAAAGAGTGTATGTACAAAATTATGCATTGAGAAATATTATATATTTATGATACCATATATAATATATAAGTAGAGGTAAATGATCAAAGTGTATCTGTAAAAGATGGTAGATTTCAAATATCATTATATTTTTGTACTTTATTTTTAATGTATCATGTATATTAAATAAATTTTTTACTACTTCAACCATTCATTTCATATATGAACGGTTGAGATGATAGAAAGGTTGAGATGATAAAATAGATTTGAACATTTACTACCATTCTATGTATGTATATATACCTTCACGGGCTAAATTGAGTTCATGTAGTCCTATACTGCATTGGGTTATAATATCATGATGGGTAACCCAATACAAATTAGTTTCGGCTTCTGCGGGGTAGTAGCAGACTCTGTTGCTGGATTAGGTTATTGAAGTTTCCTTCATTTTGTATAGGGGCAAGTAGTGCCCAGTAAAGATGATATGCAGATTTCGGTGAGATCCAGAGTGGGTCATTGATGGATTCTGTCTATCCTGCATAATCTATTAAACTTAATCTTCTGCATTTTTCGCTTATGCAGCAGCTGCGCAGAGAAACAAAATACTAGGCTTTCTTACCCTTAACTAAGATATCCCTTCCCATGTTGGCATTGGGCTGCTGTCACCCGACAGCCAGCGGTGGTGAGGGCAGCTGCCATTAGGTGCAGCAGGCTGCCACCGACAAGCATGGCTGTAGTGACATACCGTTTAAATCAACAACCAAACAACAACAACTAAGCCTTTTCTCATATTAGATAGGTCGGCTACATAAATTCTTTATTTCCACGTATCAATACATGGTAAATAAATCCGATAAATTTTTCGATGACTGTAAAAAACGTAGCGCAACCCTCCTCTTTTCTCCGAGCTTGAGACCAACCATGCAATAGTCGTCCAGTGAAGTTTAAAGCAGCAACCAAAATTTCTTCTATCTTTATTTGACAAAATGCAAGGATTAGGAAGAATTAATTGGGATCAAATGCCTAATGATTTTTGTGACGCATCACATTTCCGACAAAATTCCAGTCGTTCAAGACATCATGAACTTTATGAACTTTATAGCACAGGATTTTCCACATCTTTTGATTTGTCCACTTGGATTGTTAGAAACCGAAGTGCTTCTTTGGAGTAATGAACACTCCCAAGAGCTGTTCTTTTACGAAGGAGGGCATGGCACCCGCCAAATTTAAGCTTCAGCCTTAAGCTTCAATGCTTCATCCTAAAGGAGTCTCAAAAACATCGCCCGCAGACGAAATGAAACAATTGATTATTACTTATTATTCTGAAAACCCAACACATCACACAACAAAGCCTGTGAACCACCACCCAACATCATATCATCTTACAATACAACAAAAACCAATAAAAGTTCTACTCCAAGAACCACAGGTCAATGACCATGTATTTTGAAAAGGACGTCATATCATATATCAAACATCTTTATCTGTAGCGCACTCTGCCGGCATCGTGGGGATCCTGGCTCTGTCTGTACAGTAATTATAGATGGTGTATTTCTGTCTGACCCAGCTTAGCCTGCTGTACTGCATCCCATCAAGATCCTGAAACTCTTTCTGATCCCACCATCTCCTCCCCTGAGTTGCACACACCTTCTCATTCACCGATGCTTCGCATCCGTCAATGTGGAAGCTCCTATACGATGCAATGAATGGCGCCTTGCTCCAATCCGTCTTCTCCAACCCTCCCCTTGTTGCCCAATCATCGGCATTCCACAGGCTAGAGTAAATCTTCATTGGTTGGTCGAATGGAAACCTGACTCCTAAGTCCTTGCAGTTCTTGAAAATCCTGATAGGTACGTCATCTACAAAGAAACTGATTCACACGAACCAGGTCACAAATAAACCAGTGTTTTTTATAAGAAACCCACAAAAGAAACCTTTTTTTTTATGAGGAATTAAACATACACTATATGATACATATTCCAGAGGACAGAGTATGAGTGGTAGTCTTTTGTGGGATCAAACCACAGATAGATCCTTTGCTCCCTGTTTCCCTTGCCACCGGTGAACACATTTGTTTGTAATATGTATGGCTGACCACTCCTGTTGCCCAAGAACTCAAAGTCTATCTCATCGTGCTCTGAGTTTTGAGAGGAAAGCTACAAGGTGCATCCATCGTAGACGCTTTAATCAGTAAGATGAATGAAATGATATTGACCAGTCTGAGAAGGAAGAGGAAGGTATGAGTTTTCCACTCACATAGAAAGCGGTGACAGTTCCTGCGGAGTCATCAGGTACCAGCTTGATTTGCATGCTGAAGTGGCCGAATAAGTAGGAGCTCCTAGACTGAAATCCAGTACCTGTTGTAGTAGGAAGAAATGCGTATGACGTACGGATTTGAAGTAATATTTTGTTTTTCATGGAGTCATCAGACTGTTATTTCTCTCACCTGTAGACTTATCTAATACGAGTTGCACTTCAGAACCGCCATTGAAGTACCTGATATGATCGAAGGCCCAGGTGGGTACATAGTTCTTCTGAAATGGCACGTCAATGGGCCTCCTAGTAACGAAACCGTTGGCGACAAAGGGCAAGATAAACAAGCCAAAAAGCAAGGCAGTGAGAGCAGATGCCATTAGCTTCATTTGCCGAACCTGCTAATGAAAACAAAAAGTGTTGCAGTGAACTGAAGAACCATGCTACAATACGCGCCACTGAAGAAAAGGAGGAGAAAGAACGGGGGACTTGATAGTTAATACCCGTTGGTCTCTAAAGAATAAAGTGCGTTCGAGGTGAGGAGAAAAGGAAGAGGCCCTTTTGTATATAAAGGGGAAATTTTACTTGGGTGTCCTTCATTCTTGCTCAACTTTTCCTTTTCCCGGGGATTGCACGGGAAACATTTTACTGTTCTTCTTTCTGGTCACAGATCATACAATAATTCAAGGCATTCATAGGATTTGGGTTGGACTATATGGAGCGTGTGGGCAGCCTGTGGGGCTAAGGATTGACCAGGGTCCCCGTTTGGCAGAATTCACAGCATGAAAACTCTCTCTCCCACACGCATGCACATTACTGTTGCTTTCTTCTTCACTTCTGAACCACCAAAACGTTTCCCACGCCACGAATATAGCAATTTGTTCCGACCCTTTCTATGGTTTGTAAGCTTTGTTTTTTGGAACTGTTGATTCACAGCTTGAATTAGTGTTGACACGAAAGTGACTCTATCGAAAAGCTTGCGATGCCATACCAAATCAACACAATAACGAGATTTGTGTTGGAAAGTTTCCTTCTCTGTTTATCTTCTACCATTATTGTGAAAATCCTTCTTTTTGGTCTTCCTTGTAGAATATACACCTTACCAGAAAACCACGTAAACCCTTCAGTTTTAATTTATGTGTGTAATTGTGCTTCCGCGTCAAATTATGTGTTTTACACAACAAGAACTGCATGCAGATGTGTGCACGTTTTAAGAAAATATATTCTCACATTATACAGAAAAAAATTTAGCTTGGTTTGATGAATTGGTGCGACTGGTGATGACTCCAGTAGATTGAGTGCAGAAGCAGGCGTTGTGTCTATTAGAATCCATCAAGAAGCAGGAGACGTGGCATCAACAAGAACAAGCACATGCATTCACTGCACATTATTGAGCAGAACGTGGATGGCTCGCCGATCTCCCCACAAGTCATGAGCTCGGTCTCCCTCATTTCAAGTCTACACCCGCCGAACCCACTGGTGAAATTCAACAGGAGCCAATTTGAGTAGCATTCCTCGTGGGATATTGATCATCATCCACATCGGTCATCGTCTAATGCAAATTAACATAACTCACCCTTGATCGATTGAGCATGAATCATGAACGTGCCTGTGCCAAATGGCTGAAAGTTTTCAGATTTTTACACAATCTGACCTTGAGAACCGGAAATGGCTTAGTATGTAGACCGGAGGCTCTCTCTTGCCACAGCTAGCTCGCACCACCAAATCTACCTAGATCGCTTTTGTGGGCCATGAACAATCAACAGATATGGGCACACAGCCGCTCATCAATCTTAATAATTCATAGAGTTACACTGATCTTCTGTCTAAATTGTTCCCTAATTTATGACTTCATCGCTGTAAACCTTGGCAATATAGGGACGAGCGATGATTGTTATCTGAGTCTAAAAACTGTAGAGATACCAAGCAAAATACCAGTGAGATCTCCCTCTGCAATGCCAGAGAATCATTTGCAGAAAGCAGTACACGTCTCATTAATTATGGTTTGGCAGCATTCATCATTCACTAACGTCATAATGCTATATAAGGTTTGGGAGAGATGGAAGAAGTGCAACCTCAAAGTTATTGTTTGGAGCAAAAGCGTACTACATGACAGCCCCACAGCTCCTCCTTAGCTGTGAGACTCAATAAAGAACAAAATTACGAACTATTGGCCTTATAGTACTCTGCGTTGATCCTACAAGAGAAGAACAAGAGAGGGGGGACCCTCTTCAGTTCTTGGGCATTTCTCACTTTTATAAACTGCAGAGCAACCAGACTTATCCACACACATCAGGGTAAAGCTGTGCATGCATGGAGACAGAAGTGGGTTCCATGAGTAAGCTTTAATACGCCAGAGCCCATTTTTCAAGCATGGGGATGGATATCGTCTAACTGGTCACAACTGGAGCTGAATGGAGCTCTGCAATTTCTTTCATAATTACTCTGTTTACTTGGGGTAAACTTGCGACAGTCGTGATTCGAGCAAAGCTCACATGCAACAACAACAAGAACTAAGCCTTTTCACATACTAGATGTCGTCCGCTACATAGATTCTTTGTTTACATAAAGCTCGATCATCATGTGAAATATGAAACTTTTGCCCGCTTCTTACTTTCATGTGCTGTTTGTTGCAAAACCGTGACAAAGTGAGTCTCTGAGGATACAAAATAAGTGGTCGTAATCCTAAATCACTAGAGAGACCATGACAAGACTTTTACCCCTTATCTAAAAGTTTTAGATCCTGCACTTCGATCATTTATAGGATAAATATACACTACTACTATATTCAAGTACATGGATCGAGAAAACTTTTCAATTGCAGAGAAAGACAAACAGAATATACAACACTCTGCAGAAACTTCCCACCTGATGTCAACTTTAAATTGCTTTTCATCACATTTTTGCATGAATTCGATAGCTATGACTTAAAAAATTTAACAGAAACTAGATGGTATACTTATTCTTACACAGCGTAGCCAATGTTTTTGTTTTGATGTGAGAAATTCTTTACTCTTACAGATATAATTGTCCATTAAATGTTTCGTGAATGTTCACACTGCTAAAAGAAGTAACCTTGTCGGGAGGGTTAAATGAGATTTCCATTCTGTAACTTTAGTCCTCTTATAAGTTATACCACAATATTGGTACACGAGTTGCAGAATTCAAATCTTCAGATCAAAACGAATGACTGAGCAGCACATCTAGATATACAAGTAAGGCACCCGTTTGGAAGAAGGATTGAGCTGTTCAATGGACCCTTTACGTTAATGATTAGAACTGGTTTATGTATATACTTTTAATTCCAGGACTATAGCCTATCCTTTGAAATGAATTTCTCTAATATGGCATACTGCTATGTCCAGAATGTAGAGCCCTGCAACATGTTATTTGTTGAAAGTGGTTTCTATTTCCTTGTTGATCGATGCGGTTTGAGTTTGCCTGTTTTGTGTGGTTAGAATTGAGACAGAAAGAGTTCCTGTTTCATTCCTTTGGTTGTTAATTTTCACATTAGTTTCTTGCTCTTGGTCATCATCCTTTTAGGCTATAACACACAAAAATAAGCTAAAGCATCAATTTCATCTGTCTGCGTTTGCACATCCATTTCCCTGGAGTTGATTTTTCTGGTCAGCTACTTATGCTCCGTCATATTCTTAATGAGATTTAGCATTTGTTTCTTGCTTTCTTTGAATATTTATAGGTACCTAGATGTAGTTATTTGAGCAGGAGAAGCTTGGTAAGAGATCGGGATGATTGAAATCCAACGTATACATCTAAATGGTAGTTCTATTTGAAGATTTGTGCTCTTATGGTGATTATCATCAATAGTTTCACAAATGGATTTGTACCTGATACCTCGATGTGGAAACATGGCAAGTATATGCATGGCTTTGCTGCAACTATGGTGTTCCCATCTTTAATCAGCATTAGAATATGGTTTAATTATGTCTGCATTATATACCTAGTTAATGGCTTATGAAAAGTGAAAAAGAGAAGCTTTTGTATTTTTGGGCGAGAGCCCACGGACGCAGAATACCTACCCTTATCTCGAAATCTAAGGACACATTCTCTTTCCTTTCACAAACAAAAATCATCCATTTTTTTGTGAATCTCTCAACTTTGTCCAGACAACTTGTCACACAGTGCCTGTGAGCTATAATTCGTGAAGGAAAAGCAACTATGATTACTGAAAATAAAAACTCCTTAGATGTAAGTTGTGAAATTTTGAGCCCTGGAATGTGTGGAGTGGTATATGGCTGTTCAACTGATGTTGATCCCTACGGCCATTACTGGAAATAAATGATCTAAGTAGCTTCTTCTCTCTCTCTCTCGGATACAATGGGGAGGCCAAAGCTAGATCCACAACTCGTGTATCAAACTCATGGCCTTCAACTTGCAAGTCGATCCCTCACTAGACAGGTGAGCCGTTGCTTGTCATGCAAATGATCCAACATGATGTCCTATGAACTATGACAACATGATGCACACTTTCCTTCATATTATGTGCCATTGATGTATCCATGTATTGTCTGATACTTCTTGTTTGAATCTTTTCCCTTGTTTATTATTGTTGTTGATCTGTTTTGAAATTGCCTTTTCTTCCTAAAATGATGCATCATTCAAAGAATAACTTATGTATCGCTGCTCACAATGGTAGGTTTCCTTTAGAAACGACAGTCATGCAAAGCGTGGCGGTGATCTAAATTAAGGAGGTTGTTTCCCCTGATTAAGGATCTAAAGTGAGCAGCAAATGCTCTCTCTCTCTCTACACACCCACCCACTCACACATATATATGAATCTGGCTTTGGTGTACACACACATATATACGAACCTGGATTTGGTGCACCAATTACCTGGATTTATGGGGTTTTCCTAACCTGTCAAAAATTAATAGAGTATATACTAGCAATATTAAAAAGAACGGTAACTAAAAATTTAGACATGAACAAGCTTGACAGTATATAAAATTGCACATCTAGGGGCTTATGAGCAACAGTAATATCTCAACAGGGGGATGTAGTTGAGTGGCATTCGGGTTGGTCCTTCAGTCAGATCCGACTTGAAACCAGAAATTCATGAGTATGTCAACGATGCCATCGGGTCAGATCAGTGGTGGACCTAGAAATTTCTTCGGGTTGGGGCAGATGGGTCACAATACTAAACTGGTGGAGCAATATTATTATAGCTCACAAATTCAACAGTGGGCAATAGTTTCTGTGTTGATTCTCCCGATTTCAGGTGGGGCAGCTACCCATCCTCGCCTCAATATAGATCCCCCACTGGGTCAGATCCAGTGAGTTGCCATTAGGATGCTTAACCTGACACTTAAACCAGTATCTGTTAGTTATCACGATTGGTTTCGGATCAAAGCATTCTTCCAATTAGGATAATTTTTTTAATGATAATTTCATCTGTTCCTCATAAACCATATATTATTTGTAAAGAAGCATATATACTTGGCTTTCTGTGCCTCAATGTATCTGACAGCCGGCTATTATGCTATCTAATTTAGAAGTATTAATTCATGGCGAGAGTGTGTGTTAGCTCACTGGTAGGGCTCTCTAACGCTCACTCACAGGTGACAGGCAAATTTATAAATGGCTCACCTGGTTAGGTTGTGTACTCACAGGTTGAAGGTAAATCTGGCTTCGGCCTCCCCATTGTAACAAAAAAGAAGAAGAAAAGAAAGAAGGTCATGTTATGTTTCTCCTCGATGCCATTTGATCAAACCATGAGCTTAGGAACCTCATGCACCAAATCTTATACTTTAGGCTAATAATCCAATGAGATAATTTGGATTGATGGAGCTTGTGGAGATATTTTAGTGCATAATAAATGTTGATAAAGAGCATTTAACCTGCTCTCTTGAAGGAATAGTCATGAGTTACAAAACGTTATGGCCTTTTATGAGTCAATTAGAAAGCTTTTTATAATGTCATTTAGAAAACTGAAAAGAAAAAAGGTGTCTTTGTAATTTCAAATACAACATTTAAATGTGGTTGAATAGTCAAGTCTCTTGGCTGATAAGGTTTAATATACATCCATTAAATGCATTATTGACGAGCTTGCAAACAATTTGAATAAGAATTTGAACTTGGGTTGAAAATCCTCTCTCCTACCGTTTTTTCTTTATAAAATCTATTTCTTCAAAACCTTTTATTAAACTATCCTTTAGGCACATAAAAGAAAATACAACAACTAGCTATCTTGATATACCAATATTATTAAGGACTTGGCTACTCTTATGCGAAGAGAGCGAACGATTCTTTATTGTATCTTGTAGGCAATCGTCGGGATCCTTTACATATGGAGAGTTAAAATCCAGAGGTGAAGAAAAAGCTTAAAGAACAATTCTCTAATAAGCTTTAAAAAAAGTCACCAATTAACCTCTTATTGCAGAAGTATTCTAATATTGGCCAGTGGAGATTTTTGTTTATAGATATTATGAAGTAAACTACATTTCTCCACATTTTGAAGCATGTCGATTGCCATTTTCTACTATTATGAAGAAAATATCCATTCAGATTGGGATTCTGAAAACACCGATGTCGAGGGAGAAATCAAATTTGCCGATACACGGCATGAAGAACGAAATATCAAGTTTAATAATATTTACAAGCACATTCATCAATTTCTCACAAAAAAGTTCAATCCCTCTGGAAAGAGTCCATTCATCAAAGTCCCCAAAACATGGATAGATCCTAATGCTGCCTGACCCTAGTGAGCTTATCTAAATTGGGAGTAAAATGATCTAGCAAATTCTATTCAGTGTGAGTACTCAAATTTTATCTTTCTTTGATGATCTATTTTAATGTGAAAAAGAAGATATATGTCATCTTTAAAAATAATAAAAATGATCTAGCTTCTTTTTAGTTAACTTTGTTAACATCACACAGTATTAAACCTTATAAAAATAAAGAATTAATTTAGCCAACCTCATTTAATATGAAAAATTCTGAGTGCGAGCCATAAAAAGCTGCATTTGACTCATCCACAAGGACAACAATGTTTTACCTGCTCCAGCGTATGAGTAACTGAAGATGTTGCTGCTACATCACTATCTTGACTTGGAGATCAGACTCCCATCATGAATACTTAACCTCAAATTCACACACACACACACACACACATGTTTAATACGTTTAGAAATGATCAAAGCCAACAGCCAAAATCTAGAGAACATAATAAATGAAATGGGAATTAATTTCGTCAAAGTATAATTTGAAGTTGGGCTCTGCTCTGAACTTAAATCTGTTAGATGTCAGATCAAATATGTATACAACCTCTTATTCACGCTAATTTGGACATCACATCAAAGCTAGCTAGCACTTAAATTTATCAGGTCATGCCAGAAATACATTGAAAGAATCGGAAGCTTGTATGATCCAACTTGTGCGTCTGTGAATTATTCAACCGCTTGGCGGATTTGGAAAATAGTTTTAGAGGGGGCGATGTACATATTTCATCCAGTTAGAGGGCGAAGCATGAATCTCAACCATATATTCACTGTAAAATGTAGGTTTTATGGTCAACTTTCAAAATTTTAGGAGGCGGCCGCCCCACCTTTCCACGTAGATCGGCCATTGATTCAACCTGATCAATAGATTGACTATGAAAGAAAACGAGTTGGAAAGAAGGAGAAAAAAATCAAAGCAAGATTCTTTTTATTTAAAACCTTGGGCAT
Organism: Brasenia schreberi; assembly: GCA_036023115.1. Lineage (NCBI taxonomy): Eukaryota > Viridiplantae > Streptophyta > Magnoliopsida > Nymphaeales > Cabombaceae > Brasenia > Brasenia schreberi. The sequence goes on along the minus strand of JAYKKT010000091.1, from coordinate 11,125,103 downwards.
CCAGAAACCAGATGGTTTATTAGATGAGGGGGCGGGCGCCCACTGCATGCATGTACACACAAATATGGGTCACTTCAAGGTTGGTAAGGAGGGAATCATGAACAGGTCAACCTGCATTCGGACCAAGGGATATCATCTACTCGTCTCGGAAGACTTGCTTCCTTGCATTTGAATTCGTTCACACACATTTACATAAAATAACTAATTGATGATTAGAAGATGTTTCGGCACAAAACTTACCTGTTTTGACTTTTTTTTCATTTTCTTTTTTAAATGATAGAGAGGCAGATGAGCATGACAGAAATAAAGATTTTGAGATTGATGAGTAATCATATAAAAACTATATAAATAATGAAGTTATTAGAATCAAATAAGAAATAAAACTAATAGATAATAATATGAGAAAGAATCCTTTAAGAAGTTCTAACATATTGAAAGACGGTGAAAAGACAGTATGATAAGAAGATATGAAAGACTAGATTATAAAATATTAAAAAAAGAAAAAAAGAAAAGAAAAATTTAGAAGAAAATAATTTTATATCACTGCAATTGAACCATGTTGATCTCTATCTATTCGCGCTTGATTAAATAAGGCTGTCAACAAAGCCTCCATTCAATGACTACACTAAATTGATATTAAAACCTGTCGACGTTTTCTTTTGTTTGAACACGTACTTCACATACAACATACGTTGTCAAGGAAGGAGGAAATGCAAATTAAAACTTTGATTCTTGTAATCTAAAATCTGTTCTGTTCATAGGGATCATGAAAACCTTTAGTATTAGAATGGAAAGAACATCATATTATTGAACGGATTAAAGATACATAGAGAACCCGGAGGAAAATTTGAAGCACCATGTTATCCGACATCCACCCACATAATCTTCCTTCCTGTCTCAAACCCACATACCACCATTCTGCCCAGATTTCCATGGCAACCTGCTACTATCCTTCTGCCACCAGGACTTCAGGTGACTTCCCCAACATCATCTATTCAACTAAAAAAACAGTCACCGCATTGTCCACCATTAAACCCGAGCAAAATTTTATCTCTTATTTAATATTATAGTACATCTTATATAGATATTGGAGTTGTATAGATGCTCCACCCATGTGCCCGACCACTTGATGTATTGTATAATATTGAATCCTGATACTTGACATCTTTCGCCGCGATGCTGAGTCTCGCCTCACCCAGTAGCGCCTACGGTATGTAGCATCCGGTTATCATGTTGCGATCCGCACTAATTTTTGTCAAATAAAATCCTCCAGTCCTTGTACACAAGCTAAAACCAGTATTATGTATGTGCCACGAATCACTTTTGACGACCCGGCCATGACCCACGTCGTCTCCTCCACGCGACGTCTGGCAGGTAAAAATAAAAAAAAGCCTCGTTTCTTTTTCTTCTCCCGTTTTATCTCCTTTATATAGCGTGTACGGCTGTTTTCGTTACACAAGACTTAAGTCTGAAAAATAACTTCCAGTTCTGCCCATGATTTTACAAATAGTAACTATCGAGTTAATAAAAGTAGATATATCAAATGTTGAAAACATAAAAATGGGTTCTTTGAAGTAAAATAAAAATCCAAGTACATTCAGCTCCTCCTCTCTGAAAAATGAATTGTACTCAAAATTAGAAAGGATTCTGAAATTTTCTTTCTTCGGTAAAAGTGAAGAAGTCTAATTCTGTGGCACTTCTACATTAAGACGCCAGTGATTATAGTCCAAATATTTCTGTGTCCCTTCCTATTAATTATGCTTGATGATATTCAAATGACTATTGTCATTAGATGGACATCTCTTGTACTTTCACACTGCTGCAATTTTTTCATTCATCTAATGCCGTGTGTGAATGAATTGATGAACATTGGACTTAAGTAGTGAAAGTAGCAGCGAAGGATCTTCACCGTCCAATATGGCGGAATGAGCAGGGTAATCTTGGGCTTGGAAGTTAGATTAGGGTTTCCAATAAGAAATATTTTCATAGTAGTCTCGTAATCTCAATCAAGTCCCAATCCCGCTTCTCCCCAGTAAATCAAATTAAATTACTGTCGTTTTAATGTAAAAAGAACCAATAAAAATTCTTGTTTGTAAAATAAGCATACAATCAAATAAAAGTAGACAATACGTTCATCTGGTTCCCGCATCGCCAGTCGTAATGTGAATACAGCAAAACATCTTTATCGGTTCATGAAGACATCTCTCTGATATTAATGTATCTACAAAAATCTCATTAATGCCTAAAATGATAATGTTGTGTAATAATAATGATAATGCGTATTGGTGAAGAAATATTATTGACCATTAATGTGATAAATACCATTTTCTTACACTGTGATATTAATAATGTATATATGGTGAATTAAAAGGTAAAATATCATCTGAATATAATTGTGTAATAATATATGTGTGTCAATATTAATATTATGGTATTACTTATCTCAATGTCATGTATGAATGGCGTAATATTAATAATCATTAACATACAGTATGTTGTAGACTTAATATTAATATTCAATGGCGAATGGCGTTTAACCGTAATAATACAGTAATAGTTAATATTAATGTAATGCGTTGATTCAACGTAATGATTGACATATTATGAGACATGTGTAAAGTAATTAATGAAAAATAATAATCGAAATATCAGCATTGTCTTTAATAAAAAAAAACGTAATAATAATACATAATGTAACATCGCTCTATTGTAAAAATAAAACGTGGCATTCTTGATTCGGACGATATGGTAAGTGCTAATAAACGCTTATTGCAATTAATGGATAATAACGTATAAATATCAATACTTAATGATAATGTGTGTTTCATCAATGTATGGTATCCAATTGCACATATCACACTTAATAATGGATAATGATAACAGTGGTATGGCGACTTAATCAACATTGAGGGTCCTGTAATCCTCCTATGTATGCATCAATATAATAATCAAATATGTGATCACCGCCGGGATGGTTGTAATAATTATAATAATAATAATAATCGATCATATGGTGTGTGAATACCATATTGCATCGGTAATATTATATATCGCGTCCAGCGGCTACATGAGTATACTAATATCTGAAAAAATCCTACGAATAACCAATGGCTGGCACAAATATGTTTTCGACATCGCTGTGAAAAAACTATATAATAATGAACTACTCGTTAACAATCGTCATCGTGAAAGATTAATAATCTATTTGATAATCAATATGTAAAATACCCAATATGCATGCTAATATCATCGTATCGCTGCTGCATTATGTCGTGCATTAAACATTCATAAAAATCAGCTTGATCAACATTTAAATGCAATATTAATGGGTCCCTACTGGCATCAAAACATGATAACAAGATTGTAATACGTAGTCATCCATGGTAGCGTCGTCTTTAATCTCAATTAACAATATTATGGCATTGTTCCTTTCGCTTTGCTCCTTAATAAATTCAATGTCGTATATAATATCGTAGCAAAGTCTTAACGATTTACTCATATCATCTTTAGAGGTCAACGATGTATATCAACGTATTTTTTCAAAAATTAATATTAATGATATTATCTATTAATCTTGTGATCATGGCGGCGCTATTAATTTCTTATTATCAAATGGTAACCATGATATTAACTATCAATTTGGCATTTATGTGCATAAATCCTCCTGTAGGGATAATCTTGATAATGTTAGTTATGGTACTTTAAATTTATGCATACGCTTAGAATGATTATCTAAGGTTTATGTTTTGAAGTCTGCTGCTCTTGTCCTTCTTTAATTAATGTATGAAAAATATGTAGCACGTAAATGTCATTCTTGGTTCCTTACATATGTATGAATCCTGTAATTGAATGGTCTCAAAAATAAGTGTTCATAGTTCCATAATCTATACAAAATAATTTCCTCTTAGTATACCTAAATGGTATTATGTGAATATTAGTGTCATGGAATCCACTATTTAATAATACTATATTCAATCCAATTGTTTAATTCCTCGTAATCAATAATGTATTACATAATAATAATGTAATACTAAATATCTAAACATGTATCAACGTAGTAATAATAATATTAATATTAATGATGATAATAATAATGTGCAACAATATTAATAATAATTAATATCGTGTAATAATAACAATAATAACAACAATGAAAAAAAAAAAATATGGTGTAATCTCTAAACAATAATAATAAGAACGGCGATAATAATAATGATAATAGTAAGTAGCCATATTACTATTAATTAGCATGATAGTAATATTGTCTAATAATAATAACAACAATATATATGTATATGATAATATGTAAATAACAATAATGTTATTGAAATGATGATAGAAATGATGATGTAATAACAATAAATATTAATGTGTGTAGTATTAACAATGTGTGTATCAATAATAATAGCAATAATTAATAGCCAATAATCAGTAATAACAATAATAATGGTAATAATAATAATAATGACCACATATTAATGGTATGGACATTTCTAGATATGTATCTTAATGAAGAAGAAGAGAGGACATATAATTAATATATGTAAGAATGAATGTATTAATATGTATGTGTATTATATATATAATATGTATATAATAATAGATGTAATAAGAATAATATATGATATGAAGTATATTAATAATAAGAAGAATATGTATGTATAATAATATGTATAATAATAATAATAATAATATAGAGATATATAGTAATAATAATAATAATAATAATAAGATAATAATAATAATAATAACGTGAAGAAGAAGTATTAAGAATTAATTGTGGTAATGATAATAATGGTAATATTGAGTAATACTTAATAATAATAATAATATGTATAATAATATATATATAGAAGAAGAAGAAAGAAGTAAGTAGAAGTAAGAAGATAGAGAAGAAGAATAGATGAATAATAAGATATGAAGATAGAAGAAGTCTATATGTATATAATAAGAATGAAGAAGAAGAAGATTTGTAGAATAAGAAGGTATGTATGAGTAATAACTACTAATAATAACTATAATAACAATAATAATAATAATAATTAATAATTAATAATAATAATAATAATAATAATAATAATTAATAATAATAATACAATAATAATATAATAATAATTAATCAATAATAATAATAATATGTAATAACAATAATATTATGTAATAATAATAATAATAATAATAATAATAATAACAATGAATAATAATAATAATGTAATAATAATAATAATAATAATAATAATAATATTAATAATAATAATAATAATAATAATAATAATGTGTTTCTGTAATAATAATAATAATAATAATAATAATAATAATAATAATAGCTCAATCGTCAACAAATATCATCGATGAAGGCACTCTCGTGATCTCGGATAGAGGTCTTCTTTGACAACATTGTGATGTGAATGCTACCATTAATGTCTGCTGTTTCTGGCCTTTCGTTGATCGATTGATCATTCAGGTTGAACATGCAAAGTAGACTAATATTATGTGATCTGGTTTGTGAAATTTGATTAGATCTCTAAAACATGAACTTCCAGTAAGATTCACAAGTTTGATTCAAGGCAAAAAGTAGATCACTATCAATGTGTCAACACTCTTTGTTATTTATGGGGGTGACCATATAACGACTCCAAGCTTAACAAGCATGCCATTCTAACTCCTGAGCTCCGAGCAGGACTTGAACCTACCTGAACCCAAAGCAAAAACAAGTTGTGTACGTTGACACCTAACAATAAGCAAAAGGGATCGGTACCTAGCTTTCTTAAATCTTAACCATGAAAAGGAAAATCAAATGGAGTTGATTAATTAGTCCTTGAAAGTAGGATGTTCATGGGACGCAGTGGGACGGGGATCAAAGTCCCCGTTCCCATCCCATCTCCGTGACGGGACCGAGAAGCCTCCATCTCATCTCTGCGACGGGGGGTCAAGAAGCTCGAATCCCATCTCTGTGTTTTCACGGGTTTCGCAGGAATCCATCGGAAAAAAGAGAGGCGGTTCTAATTTATGTAAAATGTGTCTAAATTTAAACATATATAAAACATAGAGAATGATGATGAGTTCAAGAATTAAAAAAGAAATGACACTTTCTTTTATTTATTTTCTTTCATAATTGTTTTATTTTTAAATGAATCCAATAATCAATCAGAGAAGGGGTCAGAGTCGGGTTCACGGGACAGAGATGAGTCCATCCTTGTCTCCATTCTAACTCCAAATTGTTTTATTTGAAAGCATTAATCACGAATTTAAACCTCTACTGGATGACACAGAAGTCTGTCTCGTCTCTTGTTAGTTTACAGTAATGAGGTGATTAAAGAAATCTCCACGAGCTTACGAAGAAACTCATCAATGGGGAACGTGACACTATGATGATAAGAAGCCTCTGAAAAGACAAACCATGCGCGGGTTCTTCACGAAAAGATATTCCTCTCTCTTCTTCCATTTGCAGATGTGATTGTGACTACAGCGAGAAAGAGGACAAAATCAATGCATCATTCACTTGATTTATATCTCACAAGAATGATACGAGGGCATTAACACCAAAATCCGACACAGTGCTCTGCTCGGGTTGATGAGTGTTAAGTTGTTGTGCGAGGACGTGTTAGGGGGCGCTAGCCTCCACCCCTGAGAGGGATCTTCCGTTCTCCAATTTGGCTTGCGATTAAGTGACCTGTGAGCCCTTGGACATCCTCGGCTAAGTAGTCATGAATTGTTTCAAGCGGCACCTGGACTAAGTTACATTGCTATTAAGGAAATCTACCAGGCCAAAAAGGAATTCTTAAATATCGAAATGATACAACTACTAAAGATTAGTAGTAAGATAAATTTTTTCTTGTGATCTTTTCATATAACAAGAATTCATGATAGATACATTCGATAAAGTTTTATACTAAAATATGAGAAACATGATATAACCCTTCTTTTTTATTGGATCAGTCATGCAAGAGTGATTTCTTATGTCAACATAATTATTAGAGTGAATAGTTAGTATTGGGTATAAGATGTTAAAATGGGTGAATGATATATATAAGAAAAGATTGTATATATAATAAGGTTATTACAAATAAACGTCGTGAGTGTTAAGGGTTGCACCTCCTTTTGTAAAAAAAAAAACCTAAGTCTGTTTGGAATGTAAGGGTAGGAAAATGCAAAAATGTTAAAAAAAAGATTTTTTTTAAATTTATGTTGAATTAAATGCTAGAATGACACTTGATGAGCTCTACGAAAACAAAGAACGTGAAAAGGCTTAATTGTTGTTTTTATCTCTTCACTCTAACAATCGATCGATGTGTCTGTTATTGATTCTTGCCACGATGAGTCTGCATCTTTTCAGCTTCCATTGCCCGACTCGTTATTGAGAGGATGTGGAAACCCAGATGAGCTACGAAGTCAACTAGGTTCCCTTTTAAAATCAACACGAACCTCGCCCGCCCAGGCCGGGCCAACTTCCTGATTATTCAATGGTTCATGACTGCAAATGGGTCTGCTTCGTTGTTTAGATCAAATGCCTAACCAGGAATTGGTGAGGAAGGTACACACACTAAGATTCTTCAGAAATGCTCGTTTCCAGATTGAGGACAATGGTGATCAGTTTCCATCGTAGCAGGTAGAAGTTGAAGGATTGCGGCCCCAACTGCATTGAATTGTGTGTTAGAAATGCTGACCCATAGGAAGCTACGGAAGTGCGTAGGGTCCGATTATAGCAGGGCAAATCAGCGTCGGAGACGCCTCTTTGTTGTTTGAACATGTGAAGTCTCATGCCGGTTTCACGCTTCGAATTCCAATACCATGTTCTGAATCTCGCCGGAGAATCATGACTGTATTGAAGAGAGAAGAGAGAGAAATCTGGGTTGACCAACAACCCGGGTTTGGCTGATGAGTCACAGTCAAACAATTCGAGAAGAGGGGCCGACTTGCCACCAAAACCAACCTTCTTCTTCCACCAACCAACTCTTATATAAATGGGTATTCTTTGCTCGGGCAAAATACGCGCTCTTGGACTACAATGCATAAAATTTTATCCCTTCCCAAGACTAGCGGTTTGTCGATCGAACACTATCCATGGTGAAAAAGAGTTCGTCTGTTTCTTGACACAAGAGAGTCGCTTATCTTAGAAGAGGCAGCAGAGAAGAACAGATCGAGCAAAGTATTATCAAGTGTGGTGTTTTTGTCGAAATCACGCAGTTCAGTAAGGGTTTTTTTGAGTTAGAGGGGATTTGATCAGGATGGGGGTTGAGGAAGGGAAGGGTGTATCGGACTGCGAGACGGAGAGCACGGGCAGCGAGCGAGTTGCGCACAGCGGGACTTTGAGCGGGCCTCTCACCACCAAGCGGACCGCCAAGAAGAGCGCTCGCTTCAACCTACCGCCGGAGACTAGCGGCAAGAGCGCAGCAGACGATGCGTACGTCGAGATCACGTTCGACGTCCGGGACGACTCCGTCGCCGTGCACAGCGTGAAGACGGCGGCCGGTGAGGAGAAGGAGGACCCGGAGGTGGAGCGGCTGGCGCGCACACTGGAGAAGAAGACGTCGTTGGGTTCCCTCATGCGCAACGCTTCCAGCCACTTCCGGCAAGTATCGCAGGAGCTCAAGCGCCTCGCCTCGGTCACCAAGCGCCAGCCAAATGCCGCCAAGCTCGACCGCTCGAAGTCGGCGGCTGCTGGAGCACTCGCCGGGCTCAGGTTCATCACCGAAGCTGACGGCGACTCCGGCTGGCCTGCCATTGGGAAGCGCTTCAACGAGCTCTCCATCGAGGGCGTCCTCCCTCGCTCCCTCTTCGGTCAATGCATCGGTCGGTATATTTATTCTTCATTCCTCTTGTCGCCGATTGATGTTTTCTACTCCTCTCTGATTCTCTCCTATGCGTGGTAGGGATGAAAGAGTCGAAGGAGTTCGCTATAGCGTTATATGATGCGCTCGCCCGGCGGAGGAATATCATCGCTCCTTTCATAACCAAGGAAGAGCTTCGGGATTTCTGGGAGCAGATCTCTGACCAGAGTTTCGACGCTAGGCTGCAAACTTTCTTCGACTTGTAAGATATATATCGTAATTCACGTTCTTCACTATCTGTAAACTTTCATCTTCGTCCGGTTTCTTACATACATGTCTGAATTTATCAGGCTTGATAAGAACTCGGATGGCCGAATTACAGAGGCAGAGGTTAAGGAGGTAATGGTTCTTTAACTATCCACGCTTCAAACGTCTTTGCCGTTCAGAATTTTGAACGTTGCTGCGTTTCTCTGTCGAATTATTCAGATTATCACTCTCAGCGCTTCGGCCAATAAGCTGTCGAAAATTCAGCAGCAAGCGGAAGAGTATGCTGCTCTCATTATGGAAGAACTGGACCCCAACAATCTGGGTTACATAGAGGTAGAGGCTTTCTTTTCTTCCTATATATATAATTAATTTTGCCCGCTCCTTACATGCTTTTGATTGTGACGCATGGATGATGATGAATCATCTATTGTTTTACTGTTGTCGTCTTTGATTTCTTCCTGCTTGTAACGGGCACATTGCTGTGTGTAATGTCCAGGTTGACGACCTTGAGATGTTATTGCTGCAAGGTCCAAGCCAATCGGTCGCGACGGATTCCAATAGTCGTGCTTTGCTCAGTCAGATGCTAAGCCAGAAATTGAGGCCAACCAAGGATAACAACCCCATCCGGAGGTGCTATAACCAGACCAAGTATTTCTTGGAGGACAATTGGAAGAGGCTGTGGGTCATCATGCTGTGGCTCGGTATAATGGCCGGTCTCTTCACCTACAAGTTCATACAGTACAAGCACAGAGCCGTGTTCAATGTCATGGGCTACTGTGTGTCCGTTGCCAAAGGTGGAGCGGAGCTGACCAAGCTCAACATGGCTTTAATTCTTCTGCCAGTCTGCCGCAACACCATCACTTGGCTCAGGAACAGAACTAAACTGGGGGCCATTGTCTCCTTCGATGACAATCTCAATTTCCACAAGGTATATAAAATGAATTGCTGCCTTTGAGCAATATATGTTTCGAGTGCAAAATCTTGTATACTTGAACTTAAAAGAATTAATCTTTATTCTTGGAATATATTGAAGGTTGTTGCCGCAGGAGCAGCAGTTGGGGTAGGACTTCATGCGATTTCTCACTTGACTTGTGATTTCCCTCGTCTTCTCCATGCAACCGACGCGGAGTATGAGCCATTGAAGCCGTTCTTCGGCGAAAAGCGACCTCCTAACTACTGGTGGTTTGTCAAGGGAACTGAAGGCTGGACAGGTGTTGTGATTGTCGTGTTGATGGCTATTGCGTACACACTTGCTACGCCCTGGTTCAGGCGCGGCAAACTCAACCTGCCCGGATCTCTCAAGAAACTCACTGGATTCAATGCATTCTGGTACTCCCACCACCTCTTTATAATTGTCTACGCTCTTTACATCGTCCACGGCTACCAACTCTACTTGACCAAAGAATGGTACAAGAAAACGGTACGCGCTTAATTATCATGAGCCAGCTAAACTCTGCTTATGATTAATATACTCCTTGTTATTAAGCATGGTTCCTTCCCTTTGGCAGACATGGATGTATCTTGCAGTCCCGATGCTTTTATATGCATGCGAACGATTGACAAGAGCGTTTAGGTCAGGCATAAAGCCGGTTAGGATTCTCAAGGTAATTGCAAATCAAACTTATTAAAGAATTAAGAGAAACTAAATGCTGTGCTGTATTTTCTGAATTTCAAGTCCTAAACATTTCAATTTTTTTGACCCTCAAATGATCATATCCAGGTTGCTGTCTACCCTGGAAACGTTATGACACTGCAGATGTCGAGGCCCAATGGCTTCAAGTACAAAAGTGGGCAATACATGTTTGTCAACTGCGCAGCTGTCTCCCCATTTGAATGGTACTTAGTTTAGTTATCTCAATAAACATACGATTAATATTGAGATCAAGTGATCCATTGTAGCTGGTGATGGTTCACAAGTATTCATATTTGTTTTAAAACTTTGAACAGGCATCCCTTCTCTATTACTTCGGCTCCTAGCGATGATTACTTGAGCCTTCACATCCGGACACTAGGAGATTGGACAAGCCAACTTAAGAGCGTCTTCTCCGAGGTAACTTATGGAGCACTCATTTTTGTTTTTTTGAGCTAATGCCCTTAGTGCGAGCACCGCCTGTTTTGATAGCATATTTGTTTTCCATTATCTTTTTTCCTATATATCTTAACTGCCACTCTCTTCATATCTTAATTAGCTCTCTCTTCATTTCTTCTTCTGATGTAGGTATGCCAACCACCAGACAGTGGCAAGAGTGGCTTGCTTAGAGCGGACTACAACCAATCTGGAAGCAGCCCAAGGTATGTTTGGTAACATTTTCTTGTTGAATAGTCATTTGCCATCACCGATTAAATAGACATAAAATTTTGTACATGATAATGCTTTTTTGACTCTTTCATTATGCACGTTACAGATTTCCAAGGGTATTGATTGATGGGCCTTATGGAGCACCAGCTCAGGATTACAAGAAATACGAAGTTGTGTTGCTTATTGGCTTAGGAATCGGTGCAACCCCATTCATCAGTATCGTCAAGGACATAATGAACAACTTAAAGGCCAAGGAGGAAGAAGAGGATTTCGAAAACAATGGCGTGAAATCTAAGAACGTCTTCAAGACAACGAGGGCTTACTTCTACTGGGTGACCAAGGAGCAGGGCTCATTCGACTGGTTCAAGGGAGTCATGAACGAAGTCGCCGATTCCGATCAGAGTGGTGCGATTGAGCTCCACAACTACTGCACAAGCGTCTACGAGGAAGGCGACGCAAGGTCTGCACTCATTGCTATGCTTCAGGATCTCAACTACGCAAAGCACGGCGAGGACATCTTGTCGGGCATCAAGGTCAAGACCCACTTTGCCAGGCCCAACTGGCGTACAGTCTTCAAGCGCGTTGCTCTCAACCACAGAGATGCCAGAGTTGGTGAGTTCTCACCACAATCGATCCATGCACTTCACCTTGTTTACATAATTTAATTTTGTCCAAACCAACCAATGAACCGACTACTGTTTTAGGTAGCATGATTGATTATTTCTATATCGTTTCGCTCAACCACTAGTCACACGATCTAACGTCAAATATCTTTGATTAATGATTGGTTACAGGAGTGTTCTACTGTGGAATCGCCGGATTAACGAAGGAGCTAAAGCAGCTATCGCTTGACTTCTCAAGGAAGACGAGCACCAAGTTCGACTTCCACAAGGAGAACTTCTAATCCAACGGATGCAGTCATGCCATAGATCTTCCCTTATTAATAATGTACAGTGTATTTGACACAACCCTTTCTCACACTCATCTTGCGATATAGATAGGTTGCTCAAGTGCATGTGGCCCGTCAACCCGGTTTTTACTCGTAGTGGATGATGAGATGTGTCATAGAAGGATCAGTAGGTGAAGTCGACGGTGAGATAAATGGAGGGGTTGGTTTCGGTCGTCGAGTTATTTATTTATTGTATGTGAACGCCTTTAGGTTGTCGTAAGTCTTTTTTTGGTGCGTGAGGATTATTTTAGAGCTAGAAAAGCTCAAGGAGTAATTAATAAAGAGCGCTCGAGCACGATGTAATCGAAGACTGGTCTCTCTGTATAAGACTTTGTTCAGTTATTGATCTCTTTCTGCTTGAAAAGGTTTACTCTTCGTTCATTTATTTCCATGCATCCAAATAATGCGATAATCTGGTGTTTGAAGGTTCATGATTCGCTCTTGTTTTCTGTTCATCTCTGTGTGAGTTTGACATTGGTTGCAAGAGGTTATGAATGGAATAGGGTTTTCAGGTTCTCTTTTATGATGCGCACGCGCACACACACACACACACACACACACACATATATATATATATATATATATATATATATATATATATATATATATATATATATATATATATATATAGATAGATAGATAGAGAGTGGGGCTATTATACAACCTTTTATGCTAGATATTACCTCTTCTTCATCATCGTTATCATTCATTTAGTTTATTAAACGTTGATGATCAAAACACTCATCTCACATACCATTTAATGCATATATGTGGATTAAATAATCTCGAATCCTGTATTAATGTTGATAAGCGATTGATCTCACAAACAAGACAGATCCTCTAATAGAGTTTGGTATGATATGGTGTCTAGTATATATATATACATATGAAAAGGGTAAGAGCTACTAGATAGATTCTTATGCTAGACATTACTTGATCATTATCATGCGTTCGTGCATTATATGTCATCAAATCTCGTATTGATTTTGATGAACAATTCGACCGACTGATTTTGATGAACAATTCGACCTACGTAGTTCGTCACAAGGAATCTCGTGCCATATTGTGTTTAGCATCTCTCAGTTTCTCTCTCTCTATAAAAGTATTAGAAATGACGGGTGGAAGAGTAACTAAAATTATGGGCTAGTAGTACAAGATACTAAAGGGGTTGGTGTACCAGTGAGGGTCGCACTAACACGATAGTGCAGATAAAAATCAAATGCTTTAATCATTGATGGGTAACAGCTCGAAACATGCATGATTGAAATAATTTGCATATTTTATCGGTCAATTGCATGAGAAAGATGCCCCGAGTTTATACTGTATGAGCTGGCCCATCGTGCGCACGATTATTACATGACATGACCCATTCAATGACCAGAATGATCAAATTGGATCCAATGGGCCTGAATTAGCTTACTCAAATCCAATCAATTTAATGTGATTCACCAACACAGGCTGGTTCAGGTGGATGATGGGTACCGACTACCTGAATCAAGCAGAAGTGGAACTATTCAAGGCTGTATTGGCGGGTCGGGTCGGGTTGGGTTGGAGTTCAATACGTCTTGGTTGATTCGTGACTCTGGTTGTGACGTGAGGATCCATGACCCAATTAACTGAATCAGAAGATCATGCTAGATGTATGACCGGCGTTTGCTTATCAAAGAAGCCAAAACTCCACAAGAGTAGGTAAATAAGTACGATGAGCTAATTAGAAACGTTTGGTGAAGACTTACAAGCAGAAATTAAGAACAACTATGGTGTGGGAATCTTTCATGACTCTTCAATTAGGTAATATTGGAAAAGTCCAACAAACGAACTGCAAACCATCTATCACAGCTATCAGAAAAATACATGAACACACACACACACACACACACACACACACATATATATATATATATATATATGACTTTTCTAGTCCTCTTGGCCGATATTAATATTTAAGTATCACTACTCCCTGTAGGCTGTGGAAGATAATTGAGCTAATTAGCCACAGAATTTTCTGAGAAAGGTCATCCAGTGATCAACCAAGTGGTAATTAGCTTGTGTAATCTAGTCGGGTGCTCTTTTAATATCCTGAGTATAACCACACTTCACAATCCCAACAACAACAACAACACACACACACACCACAAAAAAATAATAGTTTACCTCACAAGTCAACATAGAAAGGTAAAGGAGCTTAACTTCAGTTCTAGGACCGATACAGATCAACCAATACATCAAATTATCATTTTTAGGTGCACCTGTCTAGATTGTGTCTCAATCATTTAGAAGAACGAAGGTTGCCAAAGAAGTGGATGGAAGAACAAGGTAATATGAGCAGTAAGTTGATAAAATAGAAGATATAATTTCCGTACTCAAGGCAAAGACATTTTTTCTTCAAAGAAAGTCTTTCCAAATCTAATCAAATTGTATGTGATAGACTTGTTGGAAAGCATACAACACTATTCGTCGCATCGAAGAATAAATGATCATGGATCCCTTCAATTGTTTAAATGATCTGGTGTCGCCAACACAATTTTTTTCTTAAATGTAGGCAATGGGAGTGATACCATTTTATTTTGAGCAACTGTTAAGTGCTTGAAAGATTGAATAGGGAAAGATATTCCAAGACGAGCCTAGAGTGTGAAATGTTTTCGAATAGGCAAAGATATTTCAAGCTGAGTATAGAGTGGTGATCGATCTTTGATTTTCGAGGACAATAATAGGATGGGTATCATTAAAAGATGAAACCAGCAAACTGTTCCAATAGATATCCAGGATCAATAAGAATCAAACTACAAAATATCAAAGGAAGAGAAGAGCAAAAAGAGTCAATAATGAATTCTCATTGATCTTGTGGAATCATTAATAATTTTTATTATATTGGCAGAGTCAAGAAAAACTCTAGGAAAGTTTCATATATAACTTGCTTGAGGAACTTACCATAATAAAATAAGCAACTTTTTAAAGACAATATTCTATGACGATTTCTTTCTAAACAGTAAAAAAACAACTAATTAGCTTCAATATATATACCAAATATCATGAAATACAAAACCATTAACTCTCTAAAATCTTGAAAGTGTTCAAATAAATCATGTTTATTTTTCAAAGCTTCTTGAGTCCATCATGCCTAGTAGTAACTATAATTTTTTAGAGACTTCAACATTCAAGGGCTTAGTGAACATATTTGCAATTTGATCTTTAGACTTCACACATTTAAGCTCAACTTCTTTCTTTGAAATGCATTATATAATAGAATGGTACTCTGTACCAATATGCTTATTCGTTCCATGAAGATCAGAATTCTTGGCCAATACAAATATGGATTTCTTATCAACACAAATCTTCATAAGATCCTTTTGTAATTGGTGAAGTAACTTCCACACACTTGTAAGCCAAATTACATGACAAAAACAAGAAGTTGTGGCAACATATTTAGCTTTACATGTAGATAAAATAACAATTCCAAGTAAATGCTGAATTGCCCATCAAGAAGATAACCTTGGTATACTCTTCTCATCACCGGCCCAGTAGTCTATCACCATAGCAGACAAAGCTTGAAATCTTCTTAAGAAGTGGCATAAAAGATACCAAAATCAAGTGCACTTTTGTATATCGAAGTATTATTTTGGTTATCTTCATATGAGAAGTATTAATATCTCAGCCATAAAACGACTAATTAGACCAATACCAAAAAGAATATGTGGTTCAATACAAGTCAAATACCTCAAGCTTCCAATGAGACTTTTGAAGAGAGTAGGATCAACCTTGCCTCCATCTCGATGCTCAGATCACTTCAAACCACATTCACCGAGAGTGCTAACCGGATTGCAATCTTCTATCTCAAACTTCTTCAAGAAATTCTGTAGCATATCGTTCTTGAGAAATAAAAATATCATGTCTGGTGCATTATATGTAGGGGTGAGCATTATTCGGACATAACCGTTCAGTTTTGGTTTGAATTTAAAAAAAAAATTGGTTATACGGTTCGGTTCAGTTTTTAAGGTTTGAAAGCATAATAACCGAATATGTATATATGTGTATATACATATATATGTTTACCTGTATATATATATATATATATATATATATATATATATATATATATATATATATATATATATATATATATATATATGTATGCATATATGTGTATATTTATATATGTACACATGCATATACATGTATGTATATAATATATATACATATATACAGAGACATATATAAATACATACACATACCTATATATAATACATATACAATACACACACATATATACATGTACATATAAATATGTATATATAGTATACATACGCACATATATACATATATATATATATGTATATGTATATATATATATGTATATGTATATATATATATAGATAGATAGATAGATAGATAGAGAGAGAGAGAGAGAGAATTCAGTCATATAAGGTAAACCGAAAATAATTCAGTTCGGTTTGGGTACCAAATGTTGAGCAATAAATCATCAACATGTGCAAAACATATTCATGGTAGAAATGAAGATGCTAAGTAGATATGTAGTATACAAGAAAAGATCGTATCTAATATGAGGTTATTAGAGACAAATTGGAAGTGGTACCAAACTATCAATAGATGATAAAATGAGGAAAAATGATGGTTTGAACGGTAGAAAGATGACTAAAGTAAGCTCCTTAAGAAGGTGTGAGGAACTGAATAGTGATTATGTCAAAGGATTTAACTCCAAAAGAAGTCTTAAAAAGCTAACTTGTCTCCTATTGGACCAGGTTCTTCCTGTCCGTGGATTAAGTCAGTTAAAGATCTCGTCTTTGCATTGCTGTTCATGGCTTTTCATTATCTTCCTATAAAGTGATGGAAACCATATATCTACAGTAGCAGATCTAGAATCTTTTTGGATGGGGCAAACCGCCTATTCGACCATTTAAGGTGGGGCGAGATATATATAGCAGTCGTCCTGCAACATTTTGATTTGTTTTTCGAATTTCTGGTGAGGCACCTGTTCCACCTTGCCTCAACGTAGATCCGCCACTGCATATCCATAAGGTATTAACTCATAAGTATCAAGCGTTCAATCTAAGAATTGCAATCCTGTGAAATCTGAACTATTATTACTGAAACTTCTAACCCATGGACAGTTAAAAGAATGCAGTGTAGAAAGAAGGATGGTGCCCAAATCTATCAGAAATAGGAAGAGACCAGGAAATTCCACTTGATGGGAGAAATTTAGTGCATGCCAAAGGTTCTTTTTCCTGCACCAAGGAGATTTCATTAATGAAATGAAATAGAGTTTGTTCCATTAGCTTAGCAGAAACATATGAGGATCTCCCAAACAAAGACATCAAAAACCAGTTCTTTTAAAACAATTAACTGAACCACGAGAGACATGAAATTGACCAAACATAGTGCATGCCAAAGGTCAAGCAGAGAAAAAACAATAAAAGAATCAAACACCATTAAATTATAACAGAGAAAGCTAATGACATCAAATAACCACAATGAGAAAGTCGGAACAACCAAGGTTCTTCAATTCAGGAGTTGCTCAAAGCAAGTCGAGGCCTAAAGGGGAAATTATATACTATATGTGACCTACAAATTTGGAGCCTACATCTAAAAGATTTGGAGCCTTTTACTTTAGGGGCCCTAAGTTAGTTGCCGTTGTGGCCTTACCCACAAGCCACCCCTGCACCAATTATCCATTTAGGGGAGCACTGCTGCTAACTGGGGCTGCAAGGATAACCCTTGGCCTAGCTTTGCTTACATTTGGTTGGGTTTTCTTGCCCACATACCCCTTTTCACATCTTGCATTATCTATGACTAAAAGGAACTGCCATGTACAAAGTGCAGTGCCGTTTTCATGAAGCCCACCCATGGTCACATCCTTAAGGATCCATGTCCCGCGCCACCCTCCAAAATTCTACTAACAGACCTTTGCCAGTTAGCCAATAGAATGATATACTTTTGCTAACATGTCCCTGCCATAAAAAGGCATAAAATGTATGCTCCAATACATGAATCATTGACATACTCATTTGAAAGATAAAAGTCCAATACATAAGAGTGCCTGCTACTACTGAGAAGCCGGTATGCACGCCCCAAGAGTCGAATTCTCAGCAACATCAGGCAAATTATGTGCAACCCAAAAGGATGATAAAGGAAGCCCTAATTGGAAGTACGAACTTAGGCCATCCAGCAAACACCAATATAGCAGGTTTCTCCTCTCCCATATGAACATTGAGAGGAATAGAGCAAGACCTATAGAACTACTTATCTTCATGCCTTCATTCTTTTCGAAGTTCTGTACGATCTCCTTACATAAAGAAAGGATATATTTATCTTACAAAAGATTATATTTTATGTGCAAACCATTAATTCTAAGAAACGATGCTCCATAACTATAAGAAAAAGGTTAGGAGACATGGGCTCTCCTTGCCTTAGATCTATACTACTAGAGAATTCTAATTAATTGGTCGCAGAGAACGGCTTGGCAATGCAAAACAGCTCATAATGCAAGATGCAGGGCCTTTTAGTTGCTGCCACAACCAGGATATGGGTGCATCACTGATGCACTTGAGCAGAAGGCTCATGAGATATACAGGTGCTCAAATCTCACATGCCTTCCAATCATGTACAAAATTTGGCAACTGTTCTTGCTTCCCAAATCCAGAATCCCGCTCATAGCCTAAAAGAAGGCCCAATGTCAATAAACCATTAAGAATTATAATTTTAGAGGAACAGAAAACCCACAAGTCAAATTTTGTCTGCAGCTCAGAGTGAAGCCGAGTTGGTTCATCAGCAAGCTATTGGTGATGATCAATTTAAAGCCTTACATGGATTCAAGACGCATTATGTACTGGGTTCCCCGAGTATTATCGAACTCGATTCCCTCTTTGTGTCAACCATTCCTATTTAGCTTATTTCATCATTCTCAGAATTGGAATTCTATGGGTATCGGTTTCCATACAAAGAAAATAGTCATGGTCCAAAAACTTTCAAGTACAAATCGAGAAAACAGAAAAAAGGAAGCTAGTTCATATACTTCAGTAGGGGTGTCAAATTTGTTGATATTTTATCATATAAACAACCCAAACCGCGAATTTGATTTTGAGATATGGTATAAAATCATGATGGATATGGATTACATTTGTCTCTTCATGAGAATAATGTATCAGCATTTGGGGTGAGATATTGCCTACTGGTCAAATTTGTCCGTGTCGGTATCCTTACTGTTAACGTCAAGGTACTGGTAGCCTTACTGTGTCGGTATCCTTACTCCCACGGGACGTGTTTACTGTAAGCTCCCACAGGGCACTGAGGCTTGGCCGTCCGGCTTTAAGCAAGCTACCTTTGTTATGCATTCACCCTTGGTGAGATCTATCCAGTTTTCCTAATTATTTGCATTACTTATGCCAGATTGTCCCCAACATTATGTGACTCCATTCTGTTGTTTCTTTTCTCCATTTTGATTCCTCTTTGTCAATGTCAACAAATGCCCATTTGCTGGGATACATATTCAAGAACTTATGGTTTAACTTGAGAACGATAATCACATGTGGTCGACCATGTGATTTTTACCTGCCACTCATGTGTTATTGAGGTGGATGTATAGTCATACAGGAAAGATCTTATTTCTAATGAGGCTATTTGAATGAAAATTGGTGATGGTTTGACGTGTGGAACGGTGAGCAATCGCGTGATAAACTAAGAGCAGAGGGGAAGAAATAATAAAAGTGTTGGAAAGAAATAATTAACCATTATATGGTTTTTCTGGAGGTAGTATAAAATCAAACTCTATTGAATCAAAGAATCCATGAACCCGACCTCACTTAGCATGGATGAAAGCTTGATTGTTGTCGTTGTATGCACGGGAATCCATCCTCTAACTCTAGTAACCATGATGAACTATTCTAAGGAGCTAAGGGTAGTGGCTTATCTATTCATCACCACCAATTTCATTTGTTATTATCCTTTTTTTCTCTTGATAAAACCTACCCTTAAGAATCAATTACTATCAAAGCATAAGTGGCAAGGACGAACTCGCCACCTGGTCTGTCAGTTTGTGCCCCCACAAATGGTACCAGTGGCGGATCTACATTGAGTTGGTAGACCCAAAATTTTGTAAATCAACTTAAAACCTATAGCCCATGGTGAAATTCATGAGCTATAATACATAGTTCACCCCATCTAACCCATTTGAAGGGCTATTCGCTCCACCCTAAAAGAGTTTATAGATCTGCCTAGGAACTAATTGCCCTAGAGATAGCTCTATTAATCAATCGGAAATCTCTGCTACCCATCTCGGCAAGGAAGTGAAGTGCTTTACAGTCATGGTTTTTATTTATATTATCGAAGTTGATATTGCTACCTAAGAACATAAGAAAAATATCCATGGTGTATTATACTTTATCATTCATGGTTTGGCATCATGTTAGTATATCTTAAACTCATCTGCTCGCTTTATGCTCAATCAATTGTTGTGATAGCATCACTGTTTTCACTTAAGAAACTAAAACAAATGGCTTATAGACGAAATTCTAGTTTACTGTAACTAATGTGACATTTGAACTAATTGCCACACACACCCGGGCACACACACACACACACACACACACACACACATATATATATATATAATGTGAGGAGAAAAGTGGGGGCAAAAGGGCTGGACTCCATCAATGCACTTTTGACGCTTAGTTGGTGATTCCCTCGTCGACTACTTTGGATCATGTGCTATCATACACAAGTAGCTAGCAGGGGTTGGGCTGGATGGACAACAAACCAAAGCCAGTGGTTGGTCCCATGATGGAAGAGAGGCAGTGGCGTGGGTCCTTTATTAGATAATTTTAAGAAGCTAGAGCTACATATCCTACCACCAAAAGCACCCAGAGCCTTAGCTCAACGGCAGGGTGCTCTAGTGCCGTTGCTGCTGTTGGGGAGGTCGACTCCCAAAGGGTACATGTATGGGTGTGTGTTAGGCCTGAAGGCTTTGGCATTCTCTTGTAACAAAAAGAAAAAGAAAAAGAAGGAATCCTATAAAGATTACACCACAAAAATGTCGAGGAAAATTTTAAAAAAGAGAGGGAAAGAAGGACCAGGGTAAAAGTACGTTAGCTATCCTTATCTCACAAGGATTTGGCTAAATATCATGCTCGCTTTCTTATTGTCCATCCATATTCCTAAAGTTGAAGATCGGCCGGCAGCAGCAGGGCCCATAGGCATTGTGATAGCATATGTTCAGCTACTTTTTGTTTGAGTTTGAGGGTTCTACGTAACACGGTTTGCTTTTTCGACTTTCCACTTTCAAAGTAACTTTGAGAGAGAGAGAGAGAGAGAGAGAGAGAGAGAGAGAGATTTGTTCGAAAGTGATGAGGATTTCCAGGAAAGGCAGATTATCGAGTGGAGAGCATTATACCAGCTTCCCCACCTTCCATCTTGTGATGCTGAACCCTTGCAAAATTAACGTTGGTGGGTCACAAATATAGTCAATTCGAGCTCCTTGTTACCGTCAAGAGGCTATTTTAAAAAAATGATGCATGATAGCGCCAACAGCGTTCGCTTGACTGGCAAGGCTCTCTGACGCCCTTCGGCTGGTGAGAAGCTGGTTGAATGTGTATGTCAGGCTTGGCCTCTGTTTCAAATAACAACAATAATTAAACCTTTACTAGATTAGGTCGGTCCTATGGATTCCTTGTTTTCATGAAGCTCTGGATCGTACTAACAGTTAGCTCAACAAAAACTAGATTATTCTTTATATCTATAAGAGAGTGATTCATGGTAGCCATGTCCAACATAGATGAGAGAACCTTTCGGGTGTCAAGTGGAGAGACTGAACAATCACCACAATAACTATTGTTCAACTTTGGGGCATAATGACTCTAAAATCGTCAATCTCATCAAATGGGACATCAAATTTATATCATTTCTAGTTTTCACGCTGGAGAGAGAGAGAGAGAGAGAGAGAGAGAGAGAGAGAGAGAGAGAGAGAGAGAGAGAGAGAGAGAGAGAGAGAGAGAGAGAGAGAAAAGAAAAGGTCTTATCATTTTTTAGTTCATTAAGTTACCATAACAAGATCCAAAAGAAAGAAATACATTATATATAACTAACATTTTGTTCTGCAAATATTTACCATTGATTATCATAAGATCTTTGTGGATTCAGAAATTTTGGTTTATGGGGGCAGTCACGGCATTATAAGGTACCGGGCACAACCTGGCAGTCAGAGTCCCACCAGAGTAAAACGAGAAAGAAGAGAGTAAAACGAGACATGCGAGAAAGAAATGTTGCAAAATTAACAATAGAGAAAAATACATATGGTCAGGCCCCGTGTTCGACCTGAGCATCGTCGTCTTGCCCTTCGTTTTTGCAACACTGATCTTGATTGGTGTAATATCTAATTTATCCATAGAAAACGGTATCTCTTCACGTTTGGTAGATAGAGAGAGTCTCTGCCATCCCTCAGTTGCGAGGGGGAATGAAGATCTGCAACCCTGGCATTGATGGTTAACAGAAAAACGAAACGATTATTGAACAGCAGGTCCCATTCGGTAACTTTGTAACTTAAGAGAGGTGCATGCTTAAATCTCTGCTTAGCTTACAGTCCACATTGTGTTATTATAATTAATATTTCTTTATTTGCTGATAGAACATCACCTTCGACTTGATAAATTATTGAATATTAAGATTTAACAGGTAGTTGGTCGGCATTATTTGATGAACTTTAATAGCAATCTGACAGGATTCTGTGGGAAGAGTATTCAAAAAGCTGTGTTGACATCATGGAGAATAGCAATCTAGATCTCTAAACATGTGATGATGTTCAACTTGATGCCATAATTAAACCAAATTAATGATGCAACCTCACGCACCAAGGAGTTGTTTGCACGTAGAAGTTGAGCGACCTCGCGAGTCGTCGTTTCAATCAAAATGAAAAGAGCTGGTTGGTATAAGTCTATTCAAACACATCAAGTCGATTGACCCAAGGGGAAGGGAGGTGGCCAAGAGGAAAGCTCCGAGACAATGGACAAAGTTAGGTTCAACTCATTTCTACTTTAGTGCATCATCTTGTCTTACACTCAATAAAGAATAAACAAACAATGGATGGAATGGCCTTTTCAAGGAATTACAATCGGAATAAATGTGAAAGCGAGATATAAGTGTGTAAGCTATTGAATGGAATCAAAGTTGAGTGCTATTTGGAAAGCATAACTCTTAGGATTAAGATGAGAAAAGGAATAAAGAAAAGTCCAAAACTTGAAGATAAGGTTATTGCTTTCTCCATGAAAGAGACACGGTTCATAAGAATTTATGCAATTTCTAGAGCAATGTTGAAGCTTTTGCAGATCACATAAATGGACCCAAGTAACTGATAGGTATAAGCTTTGAGAACGACGATGCTGACCGACAAATATGGTTGCTGTTCCAAGTTGAGTCATCGTCTTACAGGACAAAGAAAGAATTCATCTTAGAAGCATTTTGGCCCCATATACAGTACATCTGAAGCAGGGTACCCAATTTGTGTCGTAGTCATCTAATTCTGTCCATAGATCTCTCAACAAACTCAACTTAACCACAAAAGTGAACACGCGCACACACGCACACAAGGATCCTTGCATAAGCTGCTGAGGTATTTTCGTGAGATTTTGAAACGTAATATACTTTTACATATTTCAAAGTAATAGAATTTGTTTGTCAAATTGTTGATCTCTTTTTTGTAGTTAAGGCAAGACTATGAGATGTAAGTTTGATCATTTGGGTACTTAAGAAGAAATAGAAATTAAGATGGACAGATATTGTATCTGTCACAAAGAAAGTTTTAAATACTTAGGCTAAGTTTTTCAGAGTAATTGAAAAATTGATGGAGATATTACGCATAAAATTAATGTTGGTAGGTTAAAATAAAGAGGCACATCATGTATTTTATGTAATAAGAAGATACAATTAAAGTTGAAAGGTAAATATTATAGAACAATAATTAGACCTGCTATATTTTATTATTATGAGTGTTTAATCATAACATATACAAAAGATGTCCGCAACAAAAATGAAGATATTGAGATGGACGAGTGGTCACACATGAAAAGACCTAATTTTTTAAAATAAAAGTATATGTTTCTGAATCAAACCAAAATCACCCCGAAACTGACGGTTCCAAAACCAGAATCCTCATACCGATTCGATTACTATTCCAGGTTCTGAGCTAATTGGAAGCAGACATGTTTAGAGTAAACCAATGCTAGGAGAGTTTTGCCAACATATGCAAGTGGATGCTCACGCTTGTACCAAATTAGTTGGGTTTTTTTTGGGCTTATAGATATCAACACTGTACTTCAACATCAACAACTAAGGCTTTAATCATTGTACATGGAGCCGGCTAAATGAATTCTTTATTTTCATAAAGCTCGATAATCATATTGACACTGCTCTTATATTTCCATGAGAAAATACAGAGATTATTCAATTTTTAGGCATCTTGTTATGATATATCAGAATCTTCAACCGTACAGTGACAAACGAGCCACAACAGATGCGTGAAAACTGGCTCTCACCATGAGAGCCAGCTTAGCTTATATATTAATTAATGGCAGCCGAGCCAACCTGTTTCCTACGAGTCGCTCATCATCTCTTTATTGATTCAACTTGGTTGAGGAATCACGATATATCATGGAGATGAGATTCTGCTCTTAACAATTATGGTTGAAGCAGTGAGTATCTACTTTTTCTTTCTCTTTTCTTTCCAAAGCTTATTCATATCTTTTGCTTCGTTGAATGCCATAAATTCGTCTCAAAAGTTTGCAGAATATCGGCCACACAAGGAGCCTCGTGCTCGAAGCCCGTGAAGGGTTGATTCTTCATCTATGAGAATATTGAAGAGGGGTGCACACACAGAAAAGACTGAGAATTCTTTCTTTAGTCAGACCATTCACATGCATTGTCCAAACTATGACCACCAATTAATGCCAAATCGTGTTCTTTTGTAAATCTTTTTTTTCCTTAATAGTTGAGCTGAGTTTTAACTCCTCTCATTTAAGAGATTACCTTTGCATGACCAGTCTCAAGCCCAGATAAAGGAGGAGGGTTGCGTTAGGTTTTCAACAGCGAGTGTAAAACTTTATTGAACTTATTTACCATGAAATCTACAAATTACGATAGAGTTGTGGAAACAAAGAATCCACATAGCCCACCCTATCTAGTATGAGAAAAGACTTAGTTATTGTAGGTGAGCTGAGTTTCAAAAGGCTTGTTTTGCAAGGTTGAGATTAGACTCTACCCAGAACCGGGCTGGTTTCGGTTCCGGTTCGAGGCTCAAACCATTTGGAATTGGAAAAATAATATAAGAAAATTTGAAATTAAAAAATAAAGAACCACTCGCTCCGGTTTCATAGAAGGTAGAACCAAAATCAAATTGTGTGGCCTCTAGTTCTATGTACAGTTTCAATGGTTCTACTTTCAGCCGATTCTTAGCCTGATTTGATTTTGAATGAAATCACCGGACTGGTTTGAAACTGGTCATGTCTAATTGGGATATTGGATAGAACTATATCTTTTGCATGTCTGCAAATCGAAATTAACGAAAGGAAAACCCATAAAGTAGCGAAAACACCCCAAGTTTTATGCTAAACAAGTGCATCTTGTTGTGTTAGGTAAGGTAAGATGTACTTCCAACCTTGGGCAAGTAACTAAGCCAACATGATGAACCCTATTGAAATGCAACGGTGGATAGCATTATGGATTTCATGAGAGCCCATATACGTATATTTCGCTGGCATGTGTGAAGGGCAACCCTGTTCTTGCTTTCGTTCTTTTCCTTCGTAATAACGTCCTTTCTTATGGGAAGCTGTGGACCTGTCATAGGTCCTCACAGGAAACTGTACTGTGTTTTTAATAAAAATATAATGTTATCTCTCTCTCTCTCTCTCTCTCCCTCTCTCTCTCTCTCTATATATATATATATATATATATATATAAAGAGAGAGAGAACTGAAAGATAATGAAAGAATAAATTACAGAGGAAGGTGACAATGGCCGTAGATGCCTCGGTAAGATTTTCTTTTTGGGAGAACAGTTGCTACTCTTGAACGGGAGGCTGGCAGGCTTGTTTTGTCCGTTGCCGTCCATCTCAAAAGTCAGGAAACTGGAAAAGGAAAGAAAAAGAAATGATTGGACACGTTTTGGGTGAATTATGGAGGTATCAAGTTAATGAGTCATTCTATGAAATTATGGAAAAGAATTATCGAACGTAGGTTAAGACAAGTATCAAGTACAATAGAGAACCAATTTGGATTTATGCCAGGCAGATCTACTATTGAAGCGATTCACCTTTTGAGACGTCTTATAAAACATTTTAGAGCAAAAAAGATAAGCCTTCACGTAATATTTATTGATCTAGAAAAAGCTTATGATAGGGTACCGAGGGAGGTTCTTTGGAGAACTTTGGAAAAAAGAGGTATCCTATTGACATATATTATCCTTATAAGAGACATGTATGATGGTGCAAAAACATGTGTGAGGACTCATGAAGGAACGACAGACTTCTTTGAAGTTAATATTGGGTTACATCAAGGATTAACTTTAAGTCCATACTTATTTATAATGGTGATGGATGAGTTAACAAAATATATTCAAGATGAAGTACCTTGGTGTATGTTATTTGCAGATGACATTGTATTAGTGGAGGAGTCTAAGGAAAAAATTAATAGAAAATTGGAACTATGGAGAGAAACATTAGAAAGCAAAGGCCTCCGACTTAGTAGAACAAAGACATAATATATGGAATGTAAGTTTGATCATTTGGCTACTTCAGAGGACATAGAAATTAAAATTGGCACACATTGCATTCCCCAAAAGAAAAGTTTTAAATACCTAGGGTCAATTTTTCAAAGTGATGGAAGAATTGATGGAGATGTTACACATAGAATTAATGCTGGTTGGTTAAAATGGAGAGGAGCATCAGGTATTCTTTGTGATAAGAAGATACCATTAAAATTTAAAGGTAAATATTATAGATCAGCAATTAGGCCTGCCATGTTTTATGGTTCTGAGTGTTGGGCAGTTAATCATCAACATGTACAAAAGATGTCTGTGACAAAAATGAAGATGTTGAGATGGATGAATGGTCATACAAGAAAAGATCGTATACATAATGAGGTTATTAGAAACAAATTAGGAGTGACACTAATAGAGGATAAAATGAGAGAACATCGTTTAAGATAGTTTGGACATATAGAAAGAAGATCAAAAGAAGAACCTATAAGAAGGTTAGAAAAACTAAATTTGGAAAGTATTAAAAGAGGTAGAGGACGACCACAAAAGTGTTGGAAAGAAACAATAAAGAATGATCTAGCTTATTGGGAGTTAACTGCTAACATGGCACATGATAGGGATCTGTGGAAACAAAGAATCCATGTAGCCGACCCCGTCTAGTATGGGAAAAGGCTTAGTTGTTGTTGTTGTTGTTGTTGAAAAGATTTGTTTTGATACTTTTCTTAGATATATTTATTATACTCGGTACATAACTTTTTTAACTTAAAAATGTAATCATTCATCTTATCAATAAGACGATCTTTAAATAGATTAGAGCATGAAGAATGTATGCATGAACTAAGCTCTATATATTATATATAATATTATTTTTACTGTGAAAAGGTTACAGTAAAAATAATATTACACATATAATATATGTATATGTGTGTGTTTTGCACGTGTGTTACGTGCATAATACTTTTTCGACATGATGAGCACACACTTCATATTTTTGCATGGTGGGTTTTGGGTTTTGTTTCAAATGAAGATATGGAGGACCTTGCAACCTTGTTTGAAAACTAACTTCCCTGTATCGTGCATGCCTGTGTGTATATACGACAGAAGATGTTGCCCACGCCGTTATAAATGGTAGATGCGAAATTGTGGGCCGGAGGCCTCCACAGGGAATAGCACATACATATATACATATACATCTCTACATATATATGTATACATACATACGTATTTATTTATCTATTTATCTCTCTCTATATATATATAGATATATTTGAAGAAGACGTTGCCCACAACGTATTGGAGATTCCAAATTGCGTCAATCGTAGATGGGAGCCAGTGTCGTGAATGGCAGAAAGCCAAGTGCCAACAGCAATAAATGGGAATGGCACGAAACGTCATGCGTCTAAGTTCATTGATATTGCCAATTCAACGCAAAACAGAAGTGGAAAGCATATAACCGCGATCCAAATACTTGTCTGGAGCCAAACTGAAGTTCAACCATACCAAAATGTATCTACAATAAGTTCTTTGCCTCCTTTATTGCCGGTCGATTCATCGCCTTCATGTTTATCTTTTATGTGGAGCCCATCTTCTGGGCAACACCTTGCATGATATGTAGGTCATGTGCGTCTCAGCACCATCGCCACCCATTTCAATAATTCTTCCAGACGTGCATTATACACTTCTGTAAGATCAATAAAATAATATCGTTGTTATGTGAGCAAAGTGGTTTGCCATTACGGCAACTTTCATAACAAAAGAACAAGATTCACATTATTTATCTTAGGTGAATAAATTGGAGAATAATTAGTTGTACTGGGGTTAAATTTGATAATAGTTAGTTGTACTGGGGGACCGAATGTGGGACTCTTCGTCGTCGTCCGTTTGCTTACAATCGCAGTTTGAAAGTTGGAGCCACTTTGGTCATCATTCGCCCTGCCGGCCCAAAGATCTCAATGGGTTAGCTCCAAATTCAATGGGGTCAAGTAGACTTTTTGATTGATCGGGCATCATTATGTTTTGGCAGTTCCTCTTGGGAAGGAAAAAGGTAGTCCATTTATGGATCTTGGCAAATATTCGTGATGTTTCTTACGCCTAAACATTATCTATTCTAAGGGAGATCATTTTCCATCGACTGCTAGTTTGGGTTTAGATGAAATAATTCGGGTCTCTCAAGGGTTTCAGTCTTCACTGTCATGGCAAGCCCTATTCAAAGTTAATCTTCTCCTAGTGGACAAAAGAAAAGGGTTTCCTCCCCCCCAAGAGAGAGAAGGGGTTGTTTGACTAGCAGGCTCTGACCACGGTTCCAGCAACCCACTGTCACAGTGTGGTTTGTCATTGTTCGGCCTTGTAATCAGGCAAAAGCCAGAGGTGTATTCAATCATGAATAACATTATAAACATTACACTCTTAGTTTCACATTCCTAGGTCTAGTAAATTTTAATAAACTCATACACATCAAGAGATGAAGGTGTAACGCTCTTCGGTGAGCTTATTCTATCCATCCATGAATGACATCGTAAGGTGTATTAGGTACATCATTGCAAGGGAGCTAAACCTTGAATTGATTTTTGTTATCTTAGTGCAAAGTTTTGTTGCACATCAAATCATGAAACCCACCACTAATTATGATTACATAGACTCAACATTAATCATCAATATCGACGACACCAGTAAAAGTAAAAGAGGTGAGCCACAACAACTGGACTTATGATCTATCTTTATTAGTAAAAAAACCCAACGATCAATACAACCTGTTAATTACACACAAACCCATGGTTTCCTCAGCACACGTAGGTCGTTATATTTAACAAGGTCCTGACACCATGAATTCAAAGGACCCTTAAGAGCTTCAAGGGTCGTGCTTGGACCAATCCGGGTTGGAATTTTTTCACCAGATGAAGACTCCTGATTGTTGAAGCTGGTGGATGTTATATATAGGAGAGAGGAGGAGGATAAGGAGCAAGGTTACCTAGAAGCTTGTTCCGAGATGCAAATCAAGGAGTCCGGTCTAGCCAAGCCGAAAGTGGGGTAGGGTTTGGCACACGGCCTGCAAATTGCGATTCTCAAAAGGGGAGTCCTACGCTGCGTGGAAGCAGTGACAAAGAAGCTGGCCGTCGGTTTGTGGAGGCAATGAATGAGAAGAGGGCTCGCGGGGGCCACCCACGGGATTGGATGGGTCCGTAACGAAAGAGTACCTTTTGTTGGCTAGCTTAACGTAAAATAAGGCAGAAGAGAACCATAAAATAAATCAAAGAGGGTCACCCGCCTGCAGCAGACGACAGTCGCTGTCACCATCCGAATCCAACCTTTTTCCTGCAACTCTCTACTCTTCCTTTTTCTCTTGTTCCCTTTCTCCTCTCTTTCATTCTCACCGCACGGTAATAATACTAACAACAAGCGATACCCCACATCCACGATAAAGTAATATTCACTCACTTATTGTTCACCTCTTCACTAATATCGCTCTCCTATTCAACATTAAAAGAAAAGATAAAGGTGCAAAAGTAAAAGAAAGTAAAGATCTCTCTCTCTCTCTTTATATATGTATATAATATTTATATTATATAAAGTTTGTTGCTTCTTCCACTGTGCATGGCTCTGCCTTTTGCACTAGTTTTCAGCCTTTTAGTGGGGAAGCACGTTCCTTTGTGGACCTGATTGTGGTTGGAGTATACGAATTCAACCCATACGTAAAATAAAGGTTTGTAGTGTGTGTCTGCAGAGATTGATGATGATGATGATACTGTGCTGCTGTTCAGCCTCTGCAGCTAAATCTGCTGCAGTCTGGCCCAGCCTCTCCGACTCTCCTTTGTGCAACCTTTTCTGCTTTCCATGTCTTCACAATAGTCATTCAATTCTCCCAACAGTGCCGGCGAAAGGGACTGCACATAAAATATGGTGTCATGTGTTTGTGCTGTGCATGTAATTCATGTCAATGAGCAGTGCTGCAAACTGTGCATATAATATAATAAAAGTGCGTGTGTGTGTGAATGTTTCCATGTATCAGAGGGAACAGCGTGCAAGTTCCTAAGCGTACGACTTGGTTACTTTGACTTAATGGGCATGGGCCTCCCCTCCTGCCTTTCGAACAGCCTGTAATTTGTTATGCTTTTGGGCCTAAGGGGTTGCAGTGGCGAAGAAGGATTTAACCGTGAGGTTTCAAAAGAACCATCTAATGGAGCTACCCGCAGATGACTTTTCAGACAACCCATTTATTTCCCAAAACTAGAAAAAGAGAAGATCACGATCTTCATTCTTCGTGATGTTGTGCAGCAGAATTTGCTCACTGTTTAGCGTTGAGGTTGCTGCCTGCAGCAACACTAAAGACCTCTCTCTCTCTCTCTCAACAGAATATTAGAATCTCAAATTGTACATAGCGTAAATGAACAAACAGTTAATGACATCTACATTTTTGAAGTACTTAAGACTATTCATTAAGGATGTCATAATCCCCAACGAATAGATTCGGCAAATGAATGCATATTTCTTCGATATTTGAGGCCAAACAGTAAAGCAATTCAATCACGAGATCTCGCTGCAATGACTTTGATGGAAATCAAGTCATGGGTGGACTGGGCATTTTACTTTGGGAGAAAGAAAAGTGATGATAGCGATGCAATGTTTGATGCCTAACTTGAGAACGTGTGGTCTCTCTCAAATTACTCGTTATTTTTGTACTACACTAGAATATGACCGATGGAGTTGTAACATAAATCTTTATTTGTGACAGAGATTGGTCTTATGGCCCTGGCCACTAGGCCCACTGTTCGTTCGATAAGAAAGAGAGAGAGAGAGAGAGAGTTGTGTCACCGGACTGATGGAATGACAAGTTTAGATGGTTTGACACGCAAAATTTAAGGCTCCGATTCGTTGTTCATGACGTTCATAATCGTAATCTAAGAGAGCATGAATAGGCGGGATGATGGAAATGTAAGATCACAAATTGGTGGTGGCTCACGCTGGTGTGATGGGATCCCTGATGTGTAATTAAACTGTGACTCATATTATATATATAATTGACATGGGCCAATATGACTCATATTTTTATTGAATAATGGACACGCCCCCCCCAAATCCCTTCCAAAAATTCATGACTCATTAAAAGGGATGTGTGGGCCCCTCCCCAACAAAATGACCAAATTCCTGAATGATGGGGTCTGGCCCACCATCTAGCACCCCACCGACCCATAAATATTTATTGGCTCACATAAATTTACATGTGCAGCTGATAATACTTGTCTCGTCACCCGGGCACATTAGCCGGCCGGGCCCTACATCCACATCTCTACGCTAGAACCCCCTCCTATGTACAGAGAGCAATACGTATATATACGCATCATATACACATACATTCATATGACTTATACGTTGATAAGCACCACTGTAAACCTTCTTATTAAATTTGATTGACCAGCATCGAGAGCGGTAGCTCACCGGCAAGGCACTCTGATGCTCTTGGCGTGGGCGGGAGTTCAACTCTTGAAGGGTGCACGGTTTTATCAGCCGTTGTATAATGAAAAAGAAAAGGATCAATTGATTAAACTCTTTCCATGTGCACCCTTTTACGAGCACATAAGGATACCGACATATACTAGTTTCTCTATATAGAATGGTTTATATCTTGTCTAGTAAATGATGGTACCCAGTTTACTATCATTTTTCATTTCGATAATATGTGTAATAATAATGTCTTTTCATTCTTTTCCGAAATTCTTAGCTTTTGAATATTATACTCATGCCATAAAAAAAATGTCAAAAGCAAGTACGAACCAATTTATATATAAAAAGAGAGAAAAAAACAAAAACTGGTACTTAGTATTAAAGATTCAAACAAATCTCAACTATTCATTTTTTATCATAGATGATTTAAATTTTAATCTATAAGTAAAAAGCAGTATACTTTTTGTAGGTATATTTTATTCACATGAGTCATTTTGCTTTTGAAATTTTAAATCTCAACCATCTATTACTAAAAATAGATGATTGAGATTAGTTTGAATTTACTAATAAGTATATAACATTCTCTCTCTCTCTCTCTCTTTCTCTCTCTCTCTATATATATATATAAAGATTGAGAGGATGCTTCTTAGCTTGATATTTACGTTTAGTGGCACCGAGATCCACCAATGTCGACGGTCTTCTGTTTGTCATACATTATTGCAGATTGTACAAAGCCACATTTATTAATGTATTATCATTTGGAATGATACGGGAAGCTCCTGATCGTTTCTGAATATGTCAGAACATTGTATGCGAAATAGTGCCCTAAAAGCATAAGTTTCAATACATTATAACATGAATAATTGAAGGTTAGTCGAGTATATCCCAATCATTTAAATAGTTTATAGTAGAATAATTCAATGGTGATTTCATGGTCGGCAACCTAGCAGTAAAGATGTAGCTCCCCACTTGCCCTGTGGTGCACCAAACATGGTTGTGTATTGGCTTAAACATGAGTGCTTTCAGGTAAACTAGAGTGGCCAATTTGACACCACCGGTTCCAGTTCTCTCGAAACCGTGAATCATAATAGAACCAATGCCCACACGGTTCCAATTATGGTTCATAACCACCGATTTTGGTTATAGTTCCAATGAAACGTCGATTGCAGTCTCGGTTCGCTGTTCTTGTTTAACACAGGGCTGGTCCAAACCAGCCATATTCAGTTGCTTTGAAGCACTATTGTTGTTGTTGTTGTTATTATTATTACTGTTATCATCTTAAGTGGTATCAATTATCGGAAAAAATACAGAAGGAAAGATCCCGAAATCATGTTGCTTGGTAATTTAATGGGAACAAGCGGGATTAAGGATGTGCAACCCGATGCCTCGGATATGCTTTATTTTTTCCATTAAAATATATACCTTGGGCAGTTGATAAACAAATACCACATAGTGCTTCAAGCTTTCTATTATATTTTCATACTGTAGCATTATTTATTGGCCTTGTTATTTGTCTGAGGTCAGGCAAGGTGTGCCAGGCTTATATTCAATATTCATAGACAGCTGAAATCTGATCCACCGCATCGAACCAAATCAGATGTCATTCTTCGAAAACTATAAACAATTCCAGTCAAATCTAGATTACCGAAGAACAAAAAATTGGATATCACGCCATATATATATATATATGTGTGTGTGTGTGTGTGTTTATATACTAATATATATCATCTTGGCAACACCATGATGCTTCTTATTTAATAGACATTTTAAAAATTTGTTTTGATTATTTTTTCGTTTCCTTCTCAAACCCACATCGTGGATGACTTTGTTTGATGCAATGGTACAGCTAATCACCTTTAATGATACGAATTCTTAATTATAAATATACTTGCGGATTTTGTTATCTTAAAAAATGTGGAGAGGGAACATGGCGTCGTATGTAATTGAATTGAATGGAGAAAAGGATGCGTTCAACAGCCACACGGTGAAGCAACGTCAGGAGCTCAATAATAAAGGCAAAAGCAAAGTGGTTGATAGGGCAGGGCAGCGCATACAAGAAAAGGACGAGGGGTGGCGTTGCTGTTGAATAATAAATTGCTGTTTGCGCGCCTTGATTTATCCGCCACCTTTGAAATTATCTGCATTCATCAGAACTGGTGCGGGTCACTCTAAGGAAAGGTACATAAAACCGATGGAGATGGGCCCTCGACTGAGAGAGGTGTTGCTCACAATAAAAAGTTGCATATATGGTTCGCATGTTTAGATAAAATAAAAAGAGTTAAATAAGGGTTAAAAAACAATATATATATATATATATATATATATATATATATATATATATATATATATATATATATATATATATATATATATATATATATATATACACAGAGAGAGAAGGAGAGAGAGAGGGAGAGGGGTGTTGCTCATTATAAAAAGTTCGTATTTTTAAGGTAAAAACAGAGTTAAATAAGGGTTAAATAAATAATAGATAGAACGAGATGTACGTTTGCTGGGAAATCTCAATGAAGCAGCAGCATAACCATATATATATAATTATAAATAGTAATTGTGTGAAAGTTAAAATTATAGTTGTTGTTACATGGTAAATTGGCACAAATGACAAGGTGGATTCAGCCAGTAAGTGAGGGGTCGTTGTAGAGAGCGTAGAGCAGAGAGTAGGTGCGGTAGGGCAGAGAGCACAAGTGACACCAGGGCGAAATCGTATTTTTCACCAGATGACAGCAGGGTGAAAAACCAGAATCACAAAAGTACAACGTCCAATTAATCGTTGGCGACAAATGACGCAAGGCACACGTACACACATATGACGATATGATGGTAGGCATATCGTACGCAATAGCAAGCCAAATATATTTTACCGTAAAGTAAGGCTGATATCCTCCCCAAAGCACAACAAACACAACCACCCCACACCCCTTTTTCTCACAGCTCAGGAATCATCTCTTTCTTTCACCTCCTATCATGATAATAACAACAAATAATGGCCGAGAGAGGGAGAGAGAAAAGGTTCGTGGTGACTCGCAAAACGGCAAGGGAGGCAGCCGTATGGGAAAGCTAAAACGCACGATAACTCGTGAAGTTCAAAGAGATAGGGCCTTGAAGACAAGAACAAGGACAAAATTCAGCAAGCGTGAAAGGGAGAGAAAGGAAAAAGAAAGAGGATGATGGCGAGAGGGACGGTCAGGTCACGTATGAGGGGGAGCGTCAGGATGGGCAGGCTAAGTGTCATTTGTCCAAAATCTGACCGGAAGCGACCACCCTTCATTAAAAATAAGGGGTCAGTCTCACCCGCCCGGTCTAAAACCATTACTGGTGGACGCTTCACCCTAGACCACGCCAGGCCAGGGTGGGATCGACTCAGTTTGTCACTCAAATAACTCATTGGAGGGATTCTCTCTCTCTCTCTCTCTCCATATATATATATATATATATATATATATATATATATATTAGAAATGGGAAAAGAATAAATGATTTAAAAGATCAGAGGAGGCCGTTGGGCAGTGGAGAGCCCAACATTCATAAGTTTCCTCAATAGATTTGATTAATAACATAAAGTAAAAGAGAGGGGAAGCGACAAACAATAAATATCTACGTTGGCAGCTTCGTATAGAAGGGCAGGTTGACGTGGATTTGGAGCCGCTGGGTTGAGAGACGGAGTTATTGCGCGCATTGGGCGCCACACTCACAGTTGGTAGCAACTGATACTTACGTGTCAGATGAGGTGGTCCAACGTGGCGTCCGTGAACATAGAGACCGATACTATTATTATCATTATTTTTATTAAAATATTAAAAAAAATGAATGTAGGTGTGAAGGTGCAGGCCATCGCAATGTGGGTGGTGGGGCTGAGTAAGAAACAGACGATGGGATGGGGGCCGTGGGGAGGTTAAGGGATGACTTTTTCAATAGTGAGCGTGAGACGTGGGATTCGTTTTCTTGGGAGAGAAAGAGAGTCGTTCACTGGTTTCCCGTGTGTTTCGTTGGACTGTCCGTTGTGCAGAATTATAATATATATATATTGTGAAAAAAGAAAAAAAAAGAAAATTAATAATAATAAAAGAAAAAACCGAGGCGAGTGATGGGAAGAGAGGGCCCATCCCAATTTACGTCCACGAATAAAGAGAGAGAGAGTGGGGAGAACATAGATCTTTCTCTCTCTCTCTCTTCCCAAGACGACGTGAGAAGCGTGAGTAGGAGGAGTAGGGAGGGGAGGGCCCGTCGGTTTCCCCTCACACTTTTCTTCATCCTTACATATTCGCATTACATGCTTCCCCACCCAAAGCCCATTTCCCCATCATCTTCTTTTTCTTCTTCTACCCCTCATACGCGCTTGCACGCCCACCAACCCTCCCTCTCTCTCCTACCTCTGTTGTAGAGTGAGCTTTCTCCCCTTTAAAGAAGAGCGTCTCTGATGGAGGTTCAGGCACACTGCACTTCCAACGCTTTCATGCCGGATTTCAGGAAACGGTAAGCTTCAATGACACTTCTCCTCTTCCGCTCATTCGGTCGTTCATTTCCTTTTTCTTTGTTTTTCACTCATTGCTAAGCTCCGTCCTCTACCATTATTCTTAAGTTCGTTCTTTTTTTATCGGCTTTGCACTCGATGGTTGCTCATATATGGTGTTGGGGAATATCAGGCCTAGAGACGCCTGGCTTGCGGACTTGCAGCAACACCACGACCAGATCTCTGGGAAAATTCCTTTTGGAGGACTTAACTTCAACCATTGTGGCCAGACCTTGAATGGAAACACTGTGTTCAGCGACCCGGAGAGCGAATTAACGTGCAACTTGTCGGCGTCGAAGAAGAGAAACAGAGAAGAGTCGGAGCCGATGAACCTAATCACGCAAGAGCAGCAGCTTCGCTTATTGGTTAACAGCAGTAGCAACAGCAGCATGCCCAAGGTTCAGGAGAAAGTGGGGATGACGGCGACGGCCACCATCTCCACTGGCTTGAATCTCTCTCGCCACGAGAGCCGGATGAACCAGTCGGGAGCGGCGTCGACGAGCGGCCGATCCCAAAAGCCCATAGGTCAAGATATGATGGCATATCTTTATCATCAGCAGAACAACGAAATCGACTTTCTCATCCGCCTCCAGAAC